>OW203745.1:12189183-12789183 GCA_934045075.1 Yponomeuta sedellus
GGGAATCGAACCCGGGACCTGTAGCATGGTAGGCAGATGCGCTACCGCTGCGCCACAGAGGCCGTCATTTTACATCGACACTCAGCAAAAAGACTGTAAATTCTTTACATTGAAATAAATTGAGTTGAGTTGGAAATGGGGTACGTTGGTTTTTAATTATTTTTGTCTTGTTAAATACCTAATAGCTATTACTTGTGTTTGTAATCCCCCTTATTCATAAAAGTCTGCTAACTTAAAGCATTGCTAATTCTCGCTCTGTCTTATTCTATTGACCTAAGTCAGAATGAAAAAGAACACTCTTTAGCAGCTGTTTTAAGTTAGCGGACCATTATGAATAAGGGGGTTAATGACACATCATGTAACACCGAAATAGAAACTGGCAAATAAGTGTTACCGGAGGGAGTGGCGCTGTTTGCCGAAACACAGGCTTTTGTGATAAAGTTTGGCAACAGAGGTCTATATGACGAATTGTCTAGTAACTATCATTTGTCCTGTGAATAACTTAAGCACGACGTATTATAAAGTCAAATAAATATTATATTATCTTATCTTAATTAAGGCCAGGCATTTGCGGCATGTAGGTAGTTTTACTATGGAGCGAGATCCAGTTAAGGTAGGTATGGTATTACCAGTTGTACCAAACTTCAACTCATTAGATCAGTACTCCTTATTGTACACATCAGAAAATAAAATACATAATAAATACAAAGCATCTTCTTTGTATATATTGACAGACACGTTAAGTAACATAGCCGAATTCATTGCTAGGACCTTAAAAGACGACGAAGAAGTACTAGTTAGATCTCCTAATTTGTCGATTGAATATACCTAGTCATGCATGTATGGCTCCAGGTTCGTTCTTCTTCTAAAGGCTATTAGTTCACTGCTGGACATAGCCCTCCCCTAATGAGCGCCATAGCGCAAGGTTGTGCCACCATTGGGGGGTAATGCCAATAATCCCCACGCTGGGCATGCGGTTTGGGGATCGCAGTTTGGTGGAATTGTACTGCGGGGGGCGCTGCTGCCCACCCCCCGTTTTGTGTCCCTTAGTCGCCTTTTACGACACCCGCGGGAAGAATGTGGGTTGGTGCTATTCTAGGCCGACACCACACAGCCAGGCTCGTTAGTTATACTAAAGTCCGTTTTTTAATTCGATGCAAAAAAGAAAAGAGGCAGTGATACCACAACAAAATATATAGTTGGCCCAGCTAGATTTTTTTAAAACAAAAAATAATAGACTTGTGTAAACAAAAACCTTATGACATCAAAGACATTTGTATTTTAATACTCACTAAAGGGAAGTATTTAAAAAAAACATCAACGTAGCACACACAATATTTTCTTGGAAGTAAAATGGAAGTATTTGTTTTTTACGTAATGACAACACTTCTGTGTTGACAACCTTAGGTTGACACATCAAGAAGACGTCATTCATTCGCGAATGCAAACGAACGTATCTTCTTCTTTTCGTGTCGACATTTCAAATCTTGTTGACTTACTTATGATTTACGACCCCATGCACATGTCAAAATTACAGTTTTTTTTTTGCATCGAATTAAAAAAACGGACTTTAAATGGCCAGCCCTGACGCCAGGTAAGACTAGTGGTGCTGAACAGCGCTCCTTAAAGAATATTCTGCAAAATTAAAACTTTTTTTACACGGATTTATGCTCGTTTATTACATTTTTACAATTTTCCGACGTTTCGGCACTTTTTCAGGTACCGTGGTCTCGGATGATTGAGGTGACAGGCGTCTTTTAGAAAGCATTAACGGTTGGTTTACTACCCTCGGCAAAAACTACGTCAACGTCGTCGGAAAATTTTAAAAATGTAATAAACGAGCATAAATCCGTGTAAAAACAGTTTCAATTATGTCTAGTGCTCGTGTTAACCTTAGAAAATACAATATTCTGCAATCCTAGATAGGCTCTTTGGAGATGAAAAACAAATTGCGTCTTAGGCTTCGCCATTATTTTTTTGCTAGGGAAGAATCTAAATGAATCAAAATCTGATGATGATGAAAATGATCATCATCATCAGCCATTTCACGCCCACTGCAGAGTGCTTAGTGCGAGTTTTTGAACTACTCGATCGCGTTAACGTAAACTCATATTTCTATGGCATCGAGGAAGCGCCACCTAGCGACAAGTATGGAAATTAAAATAGCTGAGTGCGAGTTGTAATGGTTTACCTTGAGAAGTGAACACGTTTACCAGCCAAAACACGATTAAACGCGAGTGCGAGTTGTACTGTGACAGCGTTTTGCCAGTTCGAACGGTTAACTTACTCATACTCACTACTCAATGCTCGATTAACGCGGTAGTAAAGTTACTCGATTGGATCTGTCAAACTTGCACTAAGCAATCAGAGTGCTTAGTGCGAGTTTTTTAACTACTCGATCGCGTTAACGTAAACTCATATTTCTATGGCATCGAGGAAGCGCCACCTAGCGACAAGTATGGGAATTAAAATTGCTGAGTGCGAGTTGTAATGGTTTACGTTGAGAAGTGAACACGTTTACCAGCCAAAACACGAATAAACGCGAGTGAGAGTTGTACTGTGACAGCGTTTTGCCAGTTCGAACGGTTAACTTACTCATACTCACTGCTCAATGCTCGATCAACGCGGTAGTAAAGTTATTCGATTGGATCTGTCAAACTCGCACTAAGCACTCAGGACAAAAACCTTCCTCATGGTTTTCCAAGCTTCACCTTCAGCTTGTGCCGTCCGGGAGAATGGAAACCTTCAACATGCTTTCACTAAGTATATAAGGATACTTACATTGTGTCGTGTTAGTGTGGATCGCTTGCATCTCCGCTATCATCTTTCTCGACCTTTTGATCATTCTCTTTGCTCTCTTTATCTCTCTTTCATTCGATATGCACCTACTTTTAGAATGCATAGTTCTTTTTCTGTTTTCCTTTTCTTTGTATCTTATTTACCTATTTAAAAAAAAAACTTCCAAAGACATGCAGCTCCCGTATTTTGGTTGCCTTTTTTTCCTCCCATTCCGTCGAACAATTCATTTCCACTTTTATTCGTCCAAGCACCCGATATTCTGGCAGCATTGACTGTCTTCCCGAAGTACCTTGTTGGGTAAGTAGCTCATATTGGCGGTGGTGGCGCCCTCCATTTTAGCGACAGGTCTCTCGTAGCATCGCTGAGGTGCGTAGTTCTTCACCGGCTCCATTTTTGACGGTGGTAGGTAGGACAGTCTGTTGATTGTCGCGGCTGAAATTTTGATAACAGACCGTTGTTCATTGTGTAGGTTTGTTAAGCTACGAGTATTCTCGGGCCTTGAAAGAATTTCGGGCCGGTTTATCAGGATTCAATAGTTTTGGCTAGCCTAAGTTGCATGCTGATTATGAGATTATCTTAATATTCATTCATTCATATTTCATGCGCTTTGTCTTGCGTTGATTGTTGTTTTTTTAAATGTCAAGAAATTTGTAATAGGGCTTGGTAGGTTATTACTGTATTAATTAAATATTTGAATAATCTAAGGTCTGTCTAAGATTATCTAACTCAATAGACATTATTGTGTTTTCGAACATTCGATCCATCATATCGTAATAAAAACTGTATTTACACGGATTTTACTCGTAAAATTTTACATTTTTACAATTTTCCGACGTTTCGGCACTTTTGCAAGTACCGTGGTCTCGGTCGTGGTCTTCCGAGACAGTACTTGTAAAAGTGCCGTAACGTCGGAAAAATGTAAAATTAAACGGGTAAAATCCGTGTAAATACAGTTTTTATTATGTCTAGTGCTCGTGTTAACCTTAGAAAATACTATTATATCATCCCAACAGAAGTGAGGTGTTCTCTACTACATACGTCTTATCGTTATAGATAGAGTATTGACACCTCAGCGAAAAGACCTAGCTGGTAGAGCTCAGCAAAAAGACCCGTTGTTAAAACCTCTGTGAGGTTTTATGATACTATTTTATGATACTATGAGGTACCAAGACCCCAGTTTCAAGACCCCAGAATGACACAATCACCCGCAATCACTTGTCCTTGTCCCAACCTAGGATATCCTGTGCTGTGGTAGCCAGACAAAGAAATCACAAGCATGGACAATTGGACATACACTCAAACTGAAGCCATTTTTCAGATCAGTTCAGTCTTCGACCAGGGTAAATATGCGGCACTCACACTGAAACGGCTCGTCGACGACATGGACTTGGTTTAGGGGCTTGAAGGACTCGCGCTTCTCACAGGGCTTGGGGACGTAATCATGGCGCTGGGTCGTGACCTGCTGCATGGGGCCTTCGCCCCACATGTCGTGGTTGCAAGGACGGAAGGGTACAGGAACGCACACCGGGTTGGGAAGGTAGGACATCTGAGGAAAGATGTGGGGTGTGGTTAGGAATGAGGTGATAATGATATATAATGAAAATGATAAGGAAAAAAATATTTAGCAGAATAAAAAATAACAATTTATAAAGTAACTCTGAACCGCAAACTAAATTAAATTGTATTTTGGGGTACAAATAGAGAGAAGATAGAATAGTCTTTGTTGTACACAGAAATTATACAAAATTATTGCGCATTTGGCGGACTTATTACTAAAACCAATTCCTTCCAGGCAACCAGAGACGGAGACAAGAAAGAAATCGGAAATATGTGCAATTTAGAAATATTGAAATATCTCGTCGTGATCCGAGGACGACAATCTCACAAGTTGCGAGATTTCTGCGACGATGGGCGCGGATGTGGCTCGAGAAACTTAGGTATTTTTTTAGTGGCCGAATACAACGACAGCAGTATAGTTCAAGTGAAAGAGTTCGAGGAAGCCCGTTTCATTTAAATAATCCGAAAAAGCGGTTTTTATCAGCAGATTTATTTCAGTATTTTCGTGTTTTCTTCAAAATCTACAATTGGCGATTAGCGTTGATTGTCGTCCTAGATAGTTGGGAATAGGGAGAGATGGAAGCAGGAAGGGAGATCTATGTCCAGCAGCGGGACATAAAGGAGGCCAAGTAAAAAAAATCCTTACCCTCTGCACAGTATACCCCTCCATGGGCTCTGTGCTCCTCGTAATATTCCCGGGCGGCCGTTTGATCTCGCTGCGCAGACTAGACAATCCTGCTACTGGCAGGTAGGATAGCTTGTAGGTGGTGCTTCCCTCCACCGGCGCTGTTGGCTTCTGGTAGCAGCGTCGTGGGGCGTAGTTGTCTGGGACTTTTGGCTGCTTGTAGCACTGGAGATGTTGGAGCTTATTAGAAGTGCCGTTGGCGACTAATGATGACGTGTACCAGGCCAAATGCCAGTTTTTACGGTCCGGTTTGCCCTGGTCCATGCACCTACCGTTTTCCCGCCTCGCCAGGCTGTTAGATGATTTGTGCAGTATCTATTAGAAACTCCAACCTCTACTTAACTGATGCACTTATGTGTCTGGAGTAGATCTATGAGACAGAGCAGGTGCGTTCAGCACCGATGACATCTCTCAGGTTAGACCTCCACGAGGCGGCAGCATCTGCTTTAAATTGTATGGGTGCAAAACTCAAAATCTAGGATTCTGGCCCCCGAGATACAGGCGTGAGTTTATGTATATAATGTTTATGCAAATAGCTAGATAGAGAACACTTTATTGCACACAAAAATGAAAATTACACAGACATTTCTTAACCCCAGACAGCGGCTTATGGGCCATTAAATATTTGGACTTAACTATTTCATCGTCAGGCTATACTAGTCCACTACTGGACATAACCCTCCCCTAAAGAGCGCCAAGTTGTGCTATCATAGGGGGTAATGGCCATAATCCCCACGCTGAGCATGCGGGTTGGGGATCGCATTTCGGTGGAATTGTACTGCAGGGGGCGCTGCTGCCCAGCCCCCGGTTTGTATCCCACACAGCAGCTTAACTATTTACTTAGCGTTATTCTCAATTCAGAAACCGGCCCTAAGTACCTACCCCTGGACACCTTGAGTTTGAATTGTAACGTTCATTGAGGCGCAGTTTCTGCGCTACTTTGAATAAAACCTTTTCATTTCATTTCATATGAGTTTGCGCGCAAAATCTCGAGATGAAGAGTGGTTTCGTTATACCCTGACGCTGATTCGAGCTATGATAGGTGATGACGCTCACGGGTTTGACGATCTTCGGCTTCTTACAGCAGCAGGTGTTGCAGATGCATGGTCGCTCCTGTTTCCCGTCTACTCCCTTCGAGTCAGCGGGTCCGCATTTGATGCCCGCACCAGGCTGGCACGGCGCGCAAGGTACACACCTGTGAAGAGAGGCGATAAGCGCGGAGAGGCGCTTCTTCTTCATGCTATATTATGTAGTCCACTGCTGGACATAGCCCTCCCCTAATGAGCGCCATAGCGCCCTGTCTTCAGCTTCATAATATTAGATATGTTTAATTTCTATCCACGTATGGGTGGGATGATGTCAACCCTTTGTTTGTCCCCACTGCTGGGGCACGGGTCTCTTCCTGCATCGCAGGCAGGTTAAGCCACACAACACCACGAGGGCCAAGTCCGGGTTGGTGGAGGATTGTAAGACAGTGGCGGGCCTTACTGTCAGAAGTTATCAAGCCGCCCATAAGGTCTCTGACATGGCTTATCGACTGCCATTATATGACAGCCGGCACCAACGGCTTAACGTGCCTTGCGAAGCACGGAAGCCCACCCATCCTGTACCTGACCGCGCCTGTTGTTGCTTAACCAAGTGATTGATTCCAATCACTCGGTTGGACTAGGCCACGAGATACGAGATTCTCTACTGAGATACTAGTTATTGGGATTGGTTCATCTCTTAGCCTGTCAAAATTTGTAAACCTTTTTTTGCCAAGGGGTGAAACTTGTCCTGCTGCGGATCAAACCGGTTATTTTCGTCCTTACTATCACTGTGCAAAACGGCTTGTTTTCATCACAGAATCCAGCTTTAGTGGGACGCTATTGGGACGTATATAAGCAACTTAAAAATTGTTGTTGATGTTGCTACGTTGACCTTTGTGTTGATGATCAGTGTCTGATGTTTTCGGGTATCGATCACTTCTTCTTCTTCAGGCTATATTTATTAGTCCACTGCTGGACATAGCTCTACCCTGATGAGCGCCATAGCGCCCTGTCTTCAGCTTGCCGCATCCATCATCTGCCGGCAGTTTTCGCATATCGTCATCCCACCTGGACGGAGGGCGTCCTACGCTACGTTTGCCGAGTCGCGGTCTCCACTCAAGAACACGTTTACTCCAACGGCTGTCGGTTCTTCGCGAGATATGACCAGCCCACTGCCTCTTCAGCTCGCTAATTCTCTGAGCTGTGTCGATAACTTTGGTTTTCTGTCGGATGCATTCGTTACGAATCCTATCATTCAGAGAAATTCCGAGCATAGCGCCCTTTCGATCACTAGCACATACCTATGTGAAAAGACTGAATTAAACTGAGATACTGTTAAGCAGTATTCCTAGTAACAACTCACGTATTTATTTTAGAAATGCCATACTCACGTAGGTAGATGCATATCTGCCTATACACACGCGCGCGGATCTAACAAATCCGCGGATTTATCAGCTACATTTTCCTTAAGTCGCAAACTTTAACGAGTTTGGGACCTCTTACGGAGTTTGTTACTTGTAAAGTTTTCTTTTACGTCAATAGGAATAGTGCCAAATTGATACTTAACGACTTATCAAAGCCATTACGGAAATAAAGGGAATAGGTTTTTATTGAGGTTTGTAGGTACGATATTGAGATAGGATATCATGCTGATGATCTAACCGAAAGTCGCAAGGTTCTCAATATATCAATCAGCCTGTGAAGCTCTCGTGGTCTAGTCAAACCAAGTGATTGGAATCAATAATATGAGTTAAGCAACAACAGGCAAGGTCAGGTGCAGGATTAGTGACCATCCCGTGTCATTTTTTCTTGGTGCCTCTTCTTCGCGAGAGATGACTTTCATTTGCGCGGGTATACCCCTGGAAACGATATTGCACTGCTATTGCTTTGTAGACTACCAAATTGAGGCAAATATCAACCATTGTCGTGATTATTTCATTCTATTGAAAAAGTATGTAAATATTAGACTCTAGAGCCCAGTTGGCGCCCTATGCTGCGTTTGCCAGTTCGTGGTCTCAACTCAAGAATCTTTAGGCGTCATCGACCACTTCGGCATATGCGAGTAGCCCACTGCCACTTCAGCTTGCTAACCCTATAGGCTAAGTCAGTCAACTTAGTTCTTTGCCGGATGATTTATTTCTGAGCAAGATCCTTAGCACGCTGAGTGACTTAGACTAGCCCCTTTACAGGCTTAGCACCATAAAAAAAGCTTCGGGAGGGACCCTACAAGCAGCCGTACATCTGGCGCATAATCGGAACTAATGGAGAGAGCTGGTGGCGGAAGCTGCCCCATAGTCACGTCCCTCAGCTATGAGGATACAACGAAGAAGAAGAAAACGGCTTAGAAAATAATGTCGCCGAGATTTTTTTCTGACGTATTCATCATCATCATCATCAACCCATTATGTCCCCACTGTAGGGCACGGGTCTTCCCTGAGGAAGGTATAGGCCATACTCCAACACGGGGCCCAAGTCCGGATTGGTGGAGGCTTCCAAAACTAGTGGCTGGACTTATCAAAAAAAGTTTTCTAGCCGCCGTAAGGCCTCTGATTGACGTATTATCGTTATTAAATCGGAAGTCGTCAGAAATCGCAAACTGACTTTGTTGTCAATTTTATTTTTCGCTAGTACGCACGTACTTTCATACATTTTTGAGGAAAGTACAGTACGCACGTACTTTCATACAGGAATTGTGCATGGCTTTACGACTGCCATTACATGACAGCCGGCACCAACGGCTTAACGTGTCTTGCGATGCACGGAAGCGCTCGGAAAAAATGTCACTAGCGGTACTCACGGGACGGTCACCCATCCTGCACCTGACCTAGGTATAGGTTTTTATTAGGTCGAATATAAGTGAATATATAATATAGGTACACTTACTCTGGCATGATTTAGCTGAAATGCTAACAGGTAGCAGCGAAAATAGCACTGAACATCGAACTAAAAATAATATTAAAAATAAACTAATACTAATAATGAAAATTGAATTTGTTGATTTAAATATACATCTCGATTGATGAAAATATTTAAAAATATGACAGCTGTGTGTTTTTGACCGGTGACAGTCGTGACAGTCCTTTGTTTGGGCTATCAAAGCCGGTGAAGTAGCCGGATCGAAATTTAAATAGTTTCATGTTGGTACAAGAAGTAGGTACCCTTATGTTCTGTGCTTATACTCGTTGTCTAACTGCGAAAAGATTGTGAAAGAGAAGTAAGATCTTAAAAAAAAAGATTTTAAAGAATAACCACTTCGTCCTGCCCTTCTATTCCGTAGCATTCCAATTTCCACTCTGTCGAGTTAAGCATATAGACGACTCCAAAGTGTCAGAATATAAGCCTCCGCAAATTCATTTGACGGCTGGAATAGCTTAAAAAAGTAAAAATAGCCATCACTCAACCCAGTGGATACTTACATAATTATAATATTAATAAATACTTATGGACATATTACACAGATCTCGTTAGCCCTATACTAAGTACAACTAAATGACTAGGCGCCTAGTCCCAAATTGGGATACACTGTGCTATGGTAACCATGCTTGGACACCACAAACATTTAAATATACTTAAGATTCAGATACAGAGCGTAACAAAGAAATAGGTACGTATACATATACTCGATAAACATAACCCTCCCTTTGGCACAGTGGGGAAAAGTGTACTAAACTCTGCCTACGTCGTAAATATATACTGAAAAAAAACTTTGTCCTTTGCATCTTCGTAATGAGATGGTTTATATAGCGTCCAGTGGCATCGTCACTCACACTAGATTGGTGAAAAGACCACTCGTACGATGCAGTAACTGGGACATTATTTTAGATGAAGTAGGCTTGCTCAGCACCTATACCATCCGAACAGCTTAATCGGCAGGTCGGTCGGTGATTGAAACTTTAAAAACACAGCATAAGTCAGCAACGAGAGAACAATCCCTTCCACTTTCGGCCATAGGGTGTATAAGATCCGGCAGGTAACTCGAACAAATATTCGACTTTGTGTTATACAGTGAAGAACAATTTTTGTTTTAATTACTTGTTAATTTGATTAAACTAAAGTCCGATGAATGCGCATTTTTTCGAGCGCTTCGTGCTTTGCAAGGCACGTGAGACGTTGACGTAAGACGTTGGTGCCGGCTGTCATGTAATGGCAGTCGTTAAGGCCTGATAACTTCTGACAGTAAGGCCGGCCACTGTTTTACAATCCACCACCAACCCGGGCTTGGCCCCCGTGGTGGAGTATGGCCTAACATTCCTGCGATGCAGGAAGAGACCCGCGCCCCATCAGTGGGGACATACAAGGGTTGATATCGAACCGATGGATGCGCAGTCACATCCTACGTCCTCCGTTATTGAGACCCGAAATATGTGGTATAGTTCCAGTCAAAGTTAAGTCATTTGCGGGCATTTAAGTTAAAAATCGGCACGCTTGGTTTCAGTACAAATCGCAGCCCTGTGTCGTCTTCCGTTGTTCATGTCTATGGCTTGGCTTTTGGCCCCCACATCTAGTTCAGCCTGTTGTACTTGGATGTCTCGCGTGTACAATAAACTTTCTTTGTTTTTGAATAAATATTCATGGACATATTACACAGATCTCCATGAGTAAAACTAAATGACTTGTGTTACAGGTGCTAACTTGACGATAGATTTAATACAATAAATACATAGATAACATCTAAGACCCGAGACAAACAAGAAAAAATCGTTTCCTAGCTTGACCCGGCCGGAGATCGAACCCGAGACCTTCGGTTTTATAGTCAGCGTGCCAAACCGCTGCGCCACTGAGGCCGTTGATAAATTGCACACATTTCCTATTCCTGCGATATATTGGGAATTACTTTTTTCTATGGTTCTTAGACAAATCGTTTACCAACCCGGACTTGGCCCCCATGGTGGAGTATGGCCTGACGTTTCTGTGATGCAGGACGAGACCCGTGCCCCAGCAGTGGGGACATACAAGGGTTGATATCGTAGTCAAATCGGAAAAGGTCTAGAATGGAAAAATCGCCGTCAAGAGACGCGTAGGCCGGAAAAGAAATCCAGGTTGAGAAATTTACGGGAGGGGACCGGAATCGCAAGGGCTGTCGAGCTCTTCCTCCTTGCGAGAAAAAGTGAGAAATATGCAAAGCTGACTGCCAACCTTCGCTAATCGGCGAGGTACCTACCATAAGAAGAAGAAGATGGTTCTTATTGCACGATTAGTTTCTGCGTCTTCCTGGGTATGACTTGTCTCGATGTGTTTCACAGAACAACTATATCTGTGTACAATAAAGAATATTCTATCTATTTATCTATCTATCTTGAAGATGGTTCTGGTCTCTATGGTTCGCAGGGAACGACTAGTTCCAAAGGTTTACTGGGGATGACTTGTCTCTACGCTTCTCAGAAAACGACTAGTTCCTGCGAATTACTGCGAATGACTTGTCACCACGCTTCTCAAGGAACGACTAGTTCCAGTAGTTTACAAGGAATGACTTGTCTCTACGCTTCTCAGTGAACGAACAGTTCCTGCGGTTAACTGGGGATGACTTGACTCTACGCTTCTCAGAAAACGACTAGTTCCTGCGAATTGCTAGGAATTACTTGTCTCCACGCTTCACAGAGAACTACTAGTTCCAGTAGTTTACAAGGAATGACTTGTATCTGCCGTTTTCATAGAACGTCTGGCTACAATAGATGGTTGCCAAAGTGTTCACTCTGCACTCTGAGTCCCTACAGTTATCCCCAAAAAAATGGTATAAAATTTTGTTAAATTATTTCGAAGTGACTATACTTAAAACCCAATATGTTACAAAAATGTAACACAAAGTTACTTGAACAATAAACATTTTAAAAATACGTTAACTTTAAATTTTAATCTTGTCACTGGCTGACAAACATAATTGCACGTACCTACTGAAATTAAATACTTGTTTACAACATGAGCTTGGAACAGTAACATGAAACATCCGTTTTTTTAGACGTTTTGCTTCGTAGACGAATTAGATACTCTGATCAAGATTGCACAGAATTAATTAAATGAACACTTTTTAGGATTTCATAATCAATAAGGAGGAGCAAGAAAGCGCTCGTGGCCTAGTGGAACCAAGTGATTGGAATCGATCACTAGGGTTAAGCAACAATAGGCGCGGTCATGTGCTGGATGGGTGACCACTCCGTGACTACCGCTAATGGCATTTTTCCGAGCACTTCTGTGGGCTGCAAAGTACGTCATGTAGTAGCAGTCGTTAAGCTATGTCAGAGGCCTTATGGGCGGCTTGACAAGTTCTGACAGTAAGGCGCGACACTGTCTTGCAATGCTCCACCAACTCGATCTTGACCCCCGTGGTGGAGTATGGCCTAACCTTCCTGCGCTGCAGAAATGTAATCGTACCCCAGCAGTGGGGGCCTACAAAGGGTTGATAACAGCCAACAAGGAACCATTATAGTTTCGCCATGGCCGTCCGTCTGTTTGTCCAGGGCTTAGCTTAGAGACGTTTAGTACTAGACAGCTGAAATTTACTACTGATATTAAATTTATTTCATCGTTTCATCGGCATGACAAATATAAAATCTTAAGAAAGTTTTTTTACGACTAAGGTAACTATGTAATAGTACTTATAAACAGTACTAATATGTAACTGTTTGTTTTTTTCCGAGTAATAAAATTAAATAAATAAAAATGAAGTTTATCTAATTACCAGCTAAAGGTGACATTGGTGCATCGATAACAAAGGACAAATGTGCATTGATGCAACGATGCGCACGCGACATTAAAAAAAAATTTAGGCATTCTTATAGATACGTACAGAAGTCTCTTATTTAGTCAACAACTACGGTTATACCCTGAAACACGCGATAGTTGCGGCGACTGAGCGATAACTACTTAAGTCTAATGAAGAAGTTGCACCAAAAAATATTTTAATACCATCGGAGGGACCGTGTTGAAATATAAATAAACTTGGTATTTTTTTCCTCATGACCAATAATTTCCACAATATATTGTTATATTGTGGTTGAAAAGACAATAAAGTCACGTAGTACGAAAACGTTCCATACGATCGGGGTCAAACGATGACGCCACAGCTTGAACGACTTCACGTGTGAAGATTTATCGTGGGTCCTGTAATAGGCTGCATAAAAAAATAAGGCTAATTTACGATAAGCATGCTGTCTCCCTCGCACAATTTAACATTTATAAATATTGTGATATGGCCTTGATGTATACGATAAAAAGAGTAAACCTTTGTAAAATGTGGTCTTAGAGTTATATTCGCTATGCGAGTTAGATAGATATTTATTAACTATAACATGATCGTTAAAATAAATAAAAAAAAAAATTTAATTTGTTCCTTAGCACGGGTTAGTGCATTAAAAATAAAAATAGTATAAATAATTTATGAGAATGAAATCGATAAAAGATAATTACTTATTAATATAAAAACGAAACTAAACCTAAAACCTTTTTTTAATTTACATAACATAAAATAAACTGTTCCCACTATAAATTTACAGATACTAATCTGAAATCTTTTTTTGACATCCGTGTCTAATATAAACAGACAGGTTTTCCTATACAGTTAGCAAGCAGTGTAAGCGGTGGTACCTCAGTGGGTAGAACCATAGACTGGCAAGCTAGAGCCCCAGGTTCGATCCCGAGTGCGGGCATGTACCAATGACTTTGTTTAATTTCAAAGTTACGTACATTTGCGAATTTGTAGTCGCAATACCACACGCTAACCGTGAAGGAAAACATCGTGAGGAAACCCGCGCCTTGGTTAGCTCCACACGTATTGACCAGTCTTTCCTGTGGGCTAGGCCGACTAAGCTGTCAGGGTGGTATAGGTGCTGGGCAAGCCTACACCATCTATAAAACCATGTCCCAGGCACTACAGCGTCGAAGTGGTCCCTTCACCCATCTAATGTGAGTGAAGATACCGCTGGACGCTGTATAAATCATCTCATTACGAAGATGCAATATTAATATTATTAGCAAGCAGTATTACTACTACAAATTCTTCTTTTTCTTCTTCAGGCTATGTTAGTCCACTGCTGGACATAGCCCTCCCCTAATGAGCGCCATAGCGCAAGGTTGTGCCATCATTGGGGGGTAATACCCATAATCCCCACGCTGGGCATGCGGGTTGGGGATCGCAGTTTGGTGGAATTGTACTGCAGGAGGCGCTGCTGCCCACCCCCAGCTTGTGTCCCAAATTCTAATTGTACAAATTTATCTATGAAGATATGGAGCCGTTCTTCTGGCATAACGTATCTGGCATAAACATTATCGGACTGTGTATCATAGTACTTTTATTCCTTTATCGCTTTGCTTTATAAGAACAATTTTTGAACTAAACAGACGTGTAAATTTCGTGCAAACAGTATCTGTAAAGGAGACCATTCAAATTGGGCCCAAAACATTTTTTTTCACATTTCACAAAACAAAACAAAAAAAACATTTTCAAACTGTTACGCACATTGTCCAGAACACTTTATACTATGGCACCAAAACAGTGAAGCCTATCGTTTAGCTACTGTCAGACATTAAAAATCTTATATTCCCATACATTGGAACAAAAATATATTGTAACGTGTTTATAAAATATACGTATTAGGGTTTGTGTAGGGAGTCTTCCTCAACACTTTTACAAGATAAAAAAAGAAAAAAGATTAAAATAATTGGCAAACGGCATGAAGGTACTATACAGGGTGTCTCATTCAAATCGGTCAGTATGGGAAAGTCTGAAACTATAAGACATACGAAGATCTGTTCTGAGGAACCATGTCATCGATTTTGATAACAAGAAAAACTGCATTCATACATTTTAAAAAACATCTGTACTCTTTTCGGGAATCGAACCCGGTTGTTATGAAAAAAAAACTCTACACTATTTCTATTTAGATATCGATTGTGTAGGTCTTAAGCAGCAAATGTCTGTATAAAACATGATGTCTAAAATGAATAAAATGCATTGTTTTCACATACTTTAATTTACTTTAGTAGGTGCCCGAAGTGACCTCAGACTTTTTCAGTACAATATTCAAAACGTTTAGGTAACGATCTTACGATTGCATTTTGTATGAAAACTATGCATTTTATTCATTTTAGATATCATGTTTTATACAGACATTTACTGCTTAAGACCTACACAATCGATATCTAAATAGAAATAATGTATATTTTTTTCTTCAAAACAACCGGGTTCGATTTCCGAACGGAGTACAGATGTTTTTTTAAATGTATGAATGCAGTTTTTCTTGTTATTAAAATCGATGACATGGTTCCTCAGAACAGATCTTCGTATGTCTTATAGCTTCAGACTTTCCCATACTGACCGATTTGAATGAGACACCCTGTATAGTATTGTATATTAAAGTAAACTAACAACTATTGTACTAGACGGAGTGTCAATCATGTAACATAAATGTATAAGGCATGTATTGCTTTTAACGTCTGTTCTGCATTATTAAAAATGTATAGAAAAATGTGCCTTTAACGTCTACTAGTACTTAAGGTATTCATTTTACGATATAGGTTTCTTAGTATGAAATCAACAAACAATTTGGCCCATCGTTTAGAATAGTTTTTTTTTGCTGGCCGGCACTTTCATGTTTTGCCCCACTTAGTATGAAGCGTGAATGGTCTCCTTTCTAGTGGGAATATACAGTTAGCAAGCAGTATTACTAATACAAATTTTCAAAAGTACAAATTTATTTATACTCCAATACAGTGAAGCCGTTCTTCTGGCATAACGTATCTGGCATAAGCATTATCGGACTGTGTATCATAGTACTTTTATTCCTTCATCGCTTTGCTTTATTAGAACAATTTTCGAACTAAACAGACGTCGCGTTTATCGCTATTTCTAATTAAAGTGCAAAATGCAGTGTGATTGTGACTTTATATTTGAAACACAGCCGGGATGGGAGGAACATTATGATAATTGCAGTGTCTACTTAAAGCCGGGCAAAAAACCTGTCAGGTCAGTGGTAAAATTATATAACAATTATATTTCCATTCAATGCCGCCAGCCTTCTTGGTACTCTGCCGGCCGACAGCGATCTGGCTCAACTATTATTATTTAAATTAGAATGTTTTAGGTTTAGTTCCATATTCATCATTAATTATTATTATTATGAATATTTAAGTTGTCATAATAAATTGTTCCATTTTATTTTATTCTATTTTTATAGGAAAAGTTACAGCTACGAACAAATCACATTGCGATTGAAATTATGACTGAGAGCCAATTACAAGTTTTCACTTATAGAAATATTTTCTTTGGAAAAAAAAAGTACACTACAAAACAATACAAATACACACACACACACTACATATTTATGGTCTCGATCTATCATTCAATCATTTAGGGCTGATATTTCAATAGTCAGATAACTTTTATCTAAGGAATGAAAATAGCGGTTTGACAGCTTATGTAAAACGCTCTAAAAAAAAATTATGTCAAACCGCCATTTTTATTCCTCAGATAAAAGTTATCTGACTATTGAAAAATCAGCCCTTAATCAATCATTTGTATCGTAGAATGTAGAAAAGACAACCTCTGTGGCGCAGCTGTAGCGCATCTGCCTGCCCATGCGAGAGGTCCCGGGTTCGAACCCCGGCTGGGGACAAAAAAACCTCAGGTCTTGGATGTTTACATGGTTGCGATGTCGTTGTTTGTGGTTCCCACGACACAGGGTATCCTGGTGTGGGGGCCAGAAGCAATGTACGTGCCTGTATCTAAATGTTATGTTGTGTCATTGGCCTTTTGCATCTCTGTAATGAGGTGATTTGTACAATGTCCAGTAATACCTCCACTCACTCTAGATGGGTGAAGGGACCACTCGGATGCTGCAGAGTCAATGTTGTAGTACATACAGAAATATAAGTACAGATGACAAAACATTAGGAACACCCATTCTGTCAGTCTTGACAAGCAATGTTTATGAACTATGCAGAAAGTAAAATTAATTATCTATAGTATAAAAATGAATCGTTGAATGTGTTGGTAAGCGCAAAACTCGAGAGCAGCTGAACCGATTTCGCTGATTCTTTTTTTAGAGTATTCCTTCAAATACAAGGAAGGTTATAAACCTATTGAGAGGCTAAAAATTCCACCCATGCCGGGATTCGAACTCGCGACCTCTGGCTATCCGTGCCAGCCTCAGATCATAGAAAGAAGGAGATATGCCCTAGTGCTAGGGCGGGTTCGATTCCCGGCATGCGTGGAATTTTTAGCCTCTAAATAGGTTTTTAAAATTGTCCTTAGCACGGGTTAGTGCATTAAAAAGAATATAAGACAAGGAAGGTTCTTACGTACACACAAAAAAAAAATAAAGAATCGACTGTTAGGCGGCACGAAGTTCGCTGGGTTAGCTTGTCTCTATAATATAAAAATGAATCGCTGAATATGTTGGTAAGCGCAAATCTCGAGAGCAGCTGAACCGATTTCGCTAATTGTATTTTTTTATATTCCTTGAAGTACGAGGATGGTTCTTACGGAGAGAAAAATTAAAGAATCTACTGTTAGGCGGTACGAAGTTCGCTGGGTCAGCTAGGAGTAAATAATAGTACATTACACAACTAGGGTGGTAATACAAAGAAAGGCCGAGATCGCAGAAGTTTGCGGCCCGAGCTGCAAGCGAGGGACGTAAATATGCGATCGAGAGCTTTCTTTATTAACTCCCGTGTTGTGTACATCTTTTTATGTCTACACTTGGCCAGAAAGCGGCTTTTTCCGTACGCGCAGCGTGCGGAAAAAGCCACTTTATTGCCAGATGTGGCATAAAAATAATAATATTGCAGTTTATATACGTCCCACTGTAGCGCACATTGCCTCTCCCAGACAGAGAAAGACCCTTATATATAGTCTTAATTACCACGCGTGCCCACCGCGGATTGGCAGCTTCAAGCGTCGTATGTGAATACTTCAGACCCTAAGGTTTTCTGTAAGACCCGCCGCTGTCTTACAATCCTCCACCAACCCGGACTTGGCCCCCGTGGTGGAATATGGCCTAACCTCCCTGCGATGCAGGAAGAGACCCGTGCCCCAGCAGTGGGGACATACAAGGGTTGATATCTATCTATCTATGGTTTTCTCATGATGTTTTCCTTCACAGTTAGCGAGTAATACTGCAAATATCACTTCCCTAATGTACGTTACTACTACGTGACTTAGAGAATAAAGCCATTAATCAACAAAATTAGTTCATAGTGATTTATATAAATTGGATGAATTATTAGACCTTCCTTTTCTCTAAAAACCTAATTAGAGGCTAAAAATTGCACCCATACCGGGTTTCGAACCCGCGACCTCTGGCCATCCGTGCCAGCGCGCTCGGCTCTTTCCAACTGAGCTGATGGGTGACTCACCGGCATCAGTGAAATTTCGAACCTCTTTACACTATTCTCTGTATTACGTACATGTTACATGTATGTTTCTCGTTAAAAAAACGTTAATTGAGTAAGGCTAGCTGCGCTCAATTTGAAACAACTAATTCACACTGAATTCCTTCACCGATAATTTGATAACGTTAATAGGTATACATACGAGATTAAATTGGCAAGAAACATTATTCCTAGAAGCGCTCGTGGCCTAGTCGTGACCGAGTGATTGGAATCGATCACTTGAATTAAGCAACAACAGGCGCGGTCAGTGCAGGATAGGTGACCATCACGGGACTACCGCTAGTGGCATTTTTCCGAACGCCTCCGTGCTTCGCAAGGCACGCTAAGCCGTTCGTGCCGGCTGGCATGTAGTGGCAGTCATTACGCAATGTCAGAGGCCTTATGAGCTTGATAACTTCTGACAGGAAGGCGCGCTACTATCTTACAATCATCCACCAACCCGGACTTGGCCTTCGTGGTGGCGTATGGCCTAACCTTTCTGCTATGTCTTCGCTATGATTTCTTCGATGATAACCTAAAAGTAATTCTATGTAAAACAAAATGCAGAGTTACTTACATTTTGACGACTTATCAAGTATTTCAATACCTAAATGGTTGCTTAATGTGATTATGATTGATGGGATAATAATTACATACTATCCAAAAATGTGTACACAACAATGTGTCACGCAAGTGTATCTTAAAAAATCCACGTGTCATTTAGAAAATTAATCAGAATCAGAATCAGAATCAGAATTGTTTATTCATGAACATAGGTAAAAAGTGTTCAATACAGGTCTTAAATATATTTCTTAATGATCATTCTATGTTCTACCCACTGGGCGTATGAATATTCATGCAGGCATGCAGTAATTTTGTATTTACAAATCCATGAGATGCACAAAGACAAATAAAACAAATTCAAACTGTTTGCAAACTAAAAATACGAAGTTTAGTGTAAGATTGTTTTATCGCACAGAAAGTCGTTAATACTATAATAACATTTTTCTATTAATAATATACATAATTTATTTTTAAACTGTCTTAGCTCTAGATCTTTAATGCTATTAGGGATTTTGTTAAAAATCAAGGGAGCCATACAGAAAACACTCTTTCTCATGAGAGCAGTGCTGCATTTTTGTAAACAAAGTCTATGTCTGTGTTGCATACGTATGTCTCTAGAACGAACTGTGGAGGCTTTAACAAAATACTGTGGATTCATTCTAACAAAGACAGCCATCTCAAAAATATATAGAGAGGGAAGTGTCAGCAGTTTATGTTTTATAAAATAAGGTTTGCAGCTATCCATTCCTTTAAGTCCACACATCGCCCTGACGCACCGTTTCTGGGCTTTAAAGATTACATCCCTATTTGTAGAGTTGCCCCAAAAAATTATACCGTAGCGGAGAGTGGACGCTACAAAACCATGGTAGGCTGTGAGGCAATTTTCTGAGCTTAGAATTTTGGAAAGTTTATGTAGCAAAAATGCAAATGTACTGAGTTTTTCGGTCATTGCTTTTACTTGTGGCTTCCAAGACAGTTTGTTATCTATGATAAGTCCCAAATACTTAGTCGACTCCGCTTTTGCGATAGTTGTCCCATTATGTTGAATGTTCATATCATTAAGTTTAGAAGTACGTTGATAAAAATCCATTAGATATGTCTTTTCTAAATTTACTATAAGATTATTATTATTCATCCAATTAATTATATCTATAAGAATGTCATTTATTTTATTTTCATTATTGTCAAATTCGTTACATTCTACAATTACAGTACTGTCGTCAGCAAATAATGTCATTGGACTAGATATATTTTTGGGGAGATCGTTAATGTAGATAATGAAAAGGAGCGGCGCTAAGACGCTTCCTTGTGGGACTCCATATTTTACTAACCTTGCTTTTGACCTGTATTTTGATTCAATTTTGGATTTTGTATTAATTCTACAAATTTCCGTAGATTGGGTCCTTTCGCTTAAGAATGATTCAATCAGATTAAGTAAGTTGCCTCTTATACCATAAGCTTGGAGTTTTTGAACTAATATCTTGTGATCCACATAATCAAAAGCTTTAGTCATGTCCATATAAATTGCAATAATAGGCTTCCTTTTATCCATATTTGTTGTCACGTACTTTAGAAAATCGTACACAGCCATGTTTATAGTTTTGCCTTTACGAAAACCTTTTTGTTCCTCGGTCAATATAGAAAATTTTTCTAAGTATGATGCAATTGCATTATACAAATATTTTTCAAACACTTTAGAAAGTACCGATACTAGAGCGACAGGCCTATAGAATTTCATATGTTCTCTATTTTCCTTTTTAAAAAGTGGCTTTATGATCGCAGGCTTTAGATTTTTTGGGTATACCCCAGCTTCGATGCAGGAATTCATTATATGGCTAAGGGGTAGAGCTATTACATCACTAACATATTTAAGAACTTTAGTGTGTATACCATCATATCCTACACTATTTTTATTTTTAAGTGACATTATTATGTTCCTGATATTACCGGGCGTAGCGGGTTTCATAAACATTGATTGATTTTGTCTGTTGATTTGTATTCCTTTAGATGCTTTAGAGGTCATCAAAGTTGGTTTTATCTGGTCAATAAAAAAATTATTAAATGCTTCAGCAATAGTTTGAGTATCAGTTATTTCAACGTCATCTATTTTTATTTTTGTAATTGGTTCATTTGGAATAGAAGTTTGGGATTTGTTAATTATCTTCCAGGCACTTTTTGATTTGTTTAGAGAGTGTTTTATGGTATAATTGTTCTGTGCTTTTTGAGTTAATTTTATGATTCGTTTCAGTTTTTTTGAATAATTTTTAAATATTTTTTTACGTTCTGTTGTTGGTTCGGTTCGCCATTGCCATAGAAGTTCTCTTTGCCGTTTACTACATATTTTTATACCTCGCGAGAGCCACTTATGATTTTTCTTAATTTTAATTTTGATCTTCACATAGGGAAAGCATAAGTTGTAAAGTAGCAAAAAAGAGTCTATAAAGCTATCGTAACATTTATTAGGGTCATTATTTTTGTACGTTTCACTGAATGACAAACATTTTATGTACTCCCTAAATTTCTGGAGATTTTCCCTATTAAAAGATCTCATTTTTGTTTTCCAAAAATCAATTTTGCACGTTTTTTTAACTGGACACCTTAATAACTGGGCTGTGTGATCTGAAAGACCATAATCGAGTACTTCACACTTCCACCCTCGCTTTATATTAAGAGCAAAATTATCTAGGCAACTCCCACTTTCTAGTCTAGTTGGTTCTGAGAGAGCCAAAGTTAGGTTGTATCCTAGAAGGAAATCTTTAAACTCATTTGTAACATAATTATCATTTAAAGTATTGATGTTAAAATCTCCACACAGAGCAACACGCTTATCTGAATTAATACATATTTTATGCAGCATAGCTGTCATTTTCTCATAAAATAGTTCAAAGTGTGGTTTTGGGATCCTATAAACGCAAGCCACTATAACTCTATAGTCTGTAAGCTCCACTGCACAACATTCAAAAATCCCTGACACGGATAGTTTAGAAATTTCTGGCAATTTTTTGAACTGTGTTCCCTTTCTGATCAATATACATGACCCGCCTCTCTTTTTGTTGTCTCTAGAATAATGAGAAGCCAGCTGATATTCGGGTAAAGTAAGGAAGTATTCTTGTCCTGCTTGCATATTGTGTTCAGTGATACAGATAACATCAATAGTTTTTTCCTCCGTGTGTAGTTCTTCTAAGTGTAATGATAACATATCTGATTTACTTATGAGACCGGCTATATTTTGATGCAGGATATTTATACTATTTGTGAAGAAAAAACTGGTCATCAATGTCATTCCCGGGCTCTCTCATTGGTGTGTGATTTTGAGTATTATTCGCCAATTCTATGCTGATAACGGTCTGTTTCAAGTCTTGAAAGACTGTGACGATCCCATTATTATTAATCAAACCGGTGGTTCTAAACATTATATGGTCATATGAAAGATGCAGGTTTGAATCTACGATGTAGGTGTACTGATGCGTCGAATTGTCCAGGCATAGTAGACTGTTGAATGACTCAATCCTCCAATTAAACATTGCACTATAATCTGAGCATTTAAAGTTCGGGAGACATACTGTAATGTTCGTATGTGTAAGTTTTTGGAGTGTGTTGCGTATATGAAACGTCAATTCTAAATAATTGTTTGTCTTCTGAAAATCAGACTCCCCAATCATTATAACGCAATGGTCATTCTTGGTAAAGAGTGCCAGTGTTTTATCTAATCCTCTTAATAATTCTTTGATTCCGCCATTAGGTACTAGTTTGTGACAAATGGAGTAATTTTCAAAAGTATTTTCTGCTATACTTAGAATACTGTTTTTATTGTTGCTGCTAATAATCTGTATCTTAGGTTTTAATAATTCGGTTTTCGCAGGCACCGTTTTTTTTGTAACACTTAAGTTGGTTTTTTGCAATGAATTTTGTCGAGACGTAGTGTCAGTTTTTTCTTTTCTTGTCGGTGGAAAACCAGCTATGTTCGAAGAAGTGTTCCTCACTTCAAATGATTTTTGGCTGTCGCCTCTTGTGTTATTTTTAGACGGTTCTTTAGCTTTGATTGTAGGCGTATCCGATAAATTTGTAACTCGGTTATTGTTATTCCTTTTTGGGGTTGAGATACTGCTATTGAGACTGACAGTGGCCTTTTTAAATAGTTCGTGTTTCTTAACCATTTCTGACAGCTCCTCCTTTAAGGCTCCATTTTCAAGAGATATGTTTTTAATCTCTTCGTTGGCGATATTCAGATCCATAGTTAGATTTTGTATTTGTCTTTTCAATTCACTTATTTCGATGGAGTCTTCATCGTCCGATATGTTTGGTAGACTGACAGTGCTGCCATCTAATGATGCCCTGGAGGTACTGTTGTCGTCGTTAAGCTCTGATGTGGATTGCGTTCGTGGTTTTCGCATGGTGATGTTGGAGAGAAACGAAAACGAATTCATTGTTTCGATTTCTTTATAATTCCAAAGTTCACAAAAAATGTCGCGGAGCTCAGGCTTGAACCCGCGACCGCTGTGATTAGCACAGTTTCTTAAGAGCTTACACCGCTCCGCCACGGACTCTTAGTTGTAGTTAAGCAAAAATTATCAATGCATCATCTTTTTTGCGCGCACTGATGACTTATCGGAATGGAATGTTCTTTGTGTTTACTGTTCTTTTGTAACGGACAAATCTGATCACAATTTTGCAAATAAAAGCCACAGATGATATTAATTCACTTTTAAATTGTTAAGATTCACTTTTACGGTTACAGCTATTGTTTTTTTGAGCTTATTAGCACTGATAACACTTTATGTATGGTTCACATTAAACTTAGACTTTATTTAAGATAACTGGCAAGATTCTTAACTAATAACTTTGTTTTCATTCACGTTTATAGATCAGCACTTTGTGTTCACTTTGCACTCAAAAAGAATTTGCATTGCATGATTTAAGTATTTTAAATGAATTTATTATACGGACAGTTATTAACTCTCGACTGATACGTGCAGCGCCACCTCTAAGATTAATATCATCTAAGATTAAGATTTTTCCCATCCTTTCATTCTTTTTGCAAATTCGCTATTTGATAGATTTTTTTTTCTGATTGTTACAACGGAAGGTGATAGCGCATTAGTAGTACGCGGGCATCTCACTCTACGGAACCGGGAATGTACCTTTTCATTTCTCATACTCCGAAAGTAGTGTTGTTTTGATCTGATTATTGGGTGGAAAATGCCCTTGGAACTACTGTCAGTTGTAAAGAGTTTTTGTAATAAATAGGCTTTTAAAAACTTTTTTTTTTTTTTAATTAGCCATGACTGTGTCCCACTGCTGGGCAAAGGCCTCCCCTTCAGGTTTCCACTCCTCTTTGCTGACGGCCAATGCTTCCCACCCAGGTAAATATTTGGTCAGGTCGTCACACCATCTCCGCCTTGGTCTGCCTCGTCGTCGGTAGCCATCGCACGGGACCCAATCGGTGACGATTTTCGCCCACCTTTCCGGCTCCATACGTCTGACAAGGCCAGCCCAGCTCCACTTGAGCTTAGCGGTCGCAACTCCAACGTCAGTGATCTTGGTTTTGGCGCGCAGCGTGGTGTTCCGGATTTTATCAATCCTTTTTACACCAAGCATGCTGCGCTCCATTGCCCTTTGGCAAACCTTGAGTTTGGACTTCTGATGTTCAGTCAAAGATCAGGTCTGAGCACCGTAGGTTAGGATGGGCAGGATGCACATGTCAACCAGCTTACGCTTCAAGGCAAGCGGAAGCTCATCTTTCATCAGCTCCTTCATAGACCAGTAGCTCTTCCAGGCGTTGTCGATACGACGATCGATCTCCTTTTAAAAACTAATTAAAAAAAATGCTGCGGCCATGTGAGTTTCTAAACAGCCAGTGTGAATTTAGAGCAAACTTCTTTGAGCGGAAAAAGCCGCAACAATTACGCGGTGAGTTTCATATTTGAAATTTTAAAAGTCGACTTAAATTGGCGGGTACTAATCTGTTATAGTATCTGTGACGGAATTCAAAAAAAATGGTAATAATCTTTTATGCTAAGATTTGAATATTAAAAATGAGTTTTTATTTTCCTCATATTCGAAATGAAAAGTAGAGTGTTTAACACGGGTAAAAGAATCAATTCCTACTCGGACTAAGCCGTCTAAATACCTCGGGAATTGATTCTTTCTACCCTCGCTAAGCAATCTACTATTTCCATACCATTAATATCTACCTTTCTACTTTGTTTTTTACGTAGCCTATAAACGTCCCAATGCAGGGCACAGGCCTTCTATCAGAGAGAGAGTATGGGCTTAATTACCACCCGTGCCCACCATGGATTTGTAAGTGCAAGCTCTGAGGTATTTAAACACCTCATACACTTAGAATAAAATTTCACTGATTTTATTATTTCACATCGAAATTTCACTGATGCCGTGAGTCGCCCATTGGCTCAATTGGTAGAGCGCTGGCACGGATAGCCAGAGGTTGCGGGTTCGAATCCCGGCATGGGTGAAATTTTTAGCCTCTAAATAGGTTTTTAAATTTGTTCTTTAGCACGGGTTAGTGCATTAAAATAAAAATAGTATAATCATGTGGGTGCAGTGATATCGTTCCGATGTTAAACCTAACTGCAAAGTAGGTAGTCGGGGCTGTAAGTAATGCAATTTGCTTAAGTCAGATGTCGCTGCCTGTACGTAATACAGAGAATAGTGTAAAGAGGTTCGAAATTTCACTGATGCCGTGAGTCGCCCATTGGCTCAATTGGTAGAGCGCTGGCACGGATAGCCAGAGGTTGCGGGTTCGAATCCCGGCATGGGTGAAATTTTTAGCCTCTAAATAGGTTTTTAAATTTGTACCTTAGCACGGGTTAGTGCATTAAAATAAAAATAGTATAATACATACACTTGCTGTGTGGTGTCGGCCTAGAGAATAGCACCAACCCAATTCTTCCGCGGGTGTCGTAAAAGGCGACTAAGGGACACAAACCGGGGGGTGGGCAGCAGCGCCCCTTGCAGTACAATTCCACCGAACTGCGATCCCCAACCCGCATGCCCAGCGTGGGGATTATGGGCATTACCCCCTATGATAGCACAACGTGGCGCTCTTTAGGGGAGGGCTATGTCCAGCAGTGGACTAGTATAGGCTGACGACGATATATACATACATAACCTCGCGCCTGTATCCCAGAGGGGTAGGCAGAGACCAGGGGTTGCCACTTGCCACGATCCTGACAGATCACCTTCGCTTTATCAACGTTCATAAGTCGTTGCATGCACGCACGCCAGTTCCGGGTACTTTTTATCTTTCCCTTTGCAAATACATCCCCGTTTTGGTCGATGTATGCCCGCCTGGGACGTCCCTTACCAGCCCTTCCACTCACATTCGCAATATATATATATGCATGTTATTGGGAGGCCTATTTCCTGCAGAGGGCGTTTAATCGCTGATGATGATGATGTTATTGGGACAGTTATCCCGTCTAAGTTTTTTTACAAATTTACAGAAACGTCGACGGATCACTCATCCTCCAGAACGACAATCTGTTGGGTCTAGACGTAGACGTGCTTTATCATTTAGGTCTAGACACTAAAAACTACGACTTTCCTGCCCTGTTTGGCGACGTGAAGGTACGTGGAGTTATTGCCGATGACTGGACTACAGTCCATTCAAAGAGATCTCTTTTTGATAGGACCGCTAACATAACATTTACATACAGGCAAATACATAGCTTCTGGCCCCACACTAGGATACCCTGTGTCGTGGGAACCAGAAACAACGACATCACAAACATGTAAACATCCAAGACCCGATGTTTTTTCTTGTTCCTAGCCGAGGTTCGAACCCGGGACCTCTTGTATGGTAGGCACATGCGCTACCGCTGCGCCACAGAGGTCGTATCGGCGAAGTGTTCTCTATTTATCTCTATTACTACATCATCAAAATCATCACCAACTGCGTGGTTGGTCTACCACTCAGTTTTTCTATACAAACACAGTGTTTGCGAGTTCTTTTCCTACAATGTTATTTATTTATTTGGAGGAAATACAGGCACAGATAACAGAAATTTATCGGCCTTACTAATAAATAAGTTATAAACCCTGAATAACTATTTGACGTATATAAATAAATAAATAAAATAAATAAATATTCATGGACATATTTACACAGATCTCGTTAGCCCTGAACTAAGTACAACTAAATGACTTGTGTTATAGGTGCTAACTCGACTATAGATTTAATGCAATAAATACATAGATAACATCCAAGACCCGAGACAAACTAGAAAAGTTCGTTTCCTAGTTTGACCTGGCCGAGGAAACCGAGGCCTTGGTTTTACAGTCAGCCAAACCGCTGCGCCATCGAGGCCGTCAATCAATTTAAACTGGTTTATTCGCATTTAGCGTACAAATAACCAGTTTGTCAGACCTCACATAACGGCTGTATACACAGCTCATAACCTTTATTAGTAAGGCCGTTTATGTTTTACATTATTGGGTATGGACTTATCTGTCCTATGGAACTATAGGAGACTATTACCTACTCACTAACGGCTGCTAGAGTTGTAGGTAAATAAATGAACTGTTTTTAAAACGCATTATTAAACGTATTAGTACGGTAATGGTGGTTTCATTGACACTGTTGGTTGTCTAGTAACCAATCGCATGACAATGGTATAATTCGTGCAACTTAACTCGGCGCTACGTGCGATTCGATATTCCTCGCGAGTGTTGCCTATTTAATTTGCGCGGGTTATACCTATACCTATGTTACATAGGTATAACCCGCAACATCATCAACCCATTATGTCCCCAAAGAGGGGCACGCGTCTTTTCCCTGAGGATTGTATAGGCCATACTCCACCACGGGGAGTCCGGATTGGTGGAGACTTACTACCGTCCGTCCTTACTACGTCCGGACTAGTGGCTGGTCTTACTGTCAGAAGTTTTCAAGCCGCCCATAAGGCGTCTGACATGACTTCACGACTGCCATTTATCGACGGAAACCGGCATCAACTGTTTAACGTGACTTGCGAAGCATGAAACCGCTCGGAAAAATGCCACTAGCGTTACTCATAGACCATCCATGCACTGAACGCGCCCTATGTTGCTTAGCCTAAGTGATCGATCACTCAGGCGGCAGGGGCCACGAGCAAAATCTCCATATAATTCCGAAAAACACCCGTTAGGGGTTAAAGCTGAGCGTATTAACACGTATTACTTTTATAAATTACACTATGCTGGTTGTAACTAATCACAAAAGTTGATTAATTCATCAATTACTTGATGAATAATTGTATAATTACATGCTAATAATCAGTTAATCGCTCAGACAGGATTAATTATCGTGTTTATTGCAACAAAATTTTACCCAACATCCTTGATCTCAAGATAGACTGTTGTCAAAACATGTCAGTGACGAAAGGTCGTATCATCAACCCATTATGTCATCACCGAGGGGTGCGGGTCTCTGCCCTGAGGAACGTATAGGCCATACTCCACCACGGGGGCCAAGTCCGGATTGGTGGAGGCTTGCAAGACTCGTGGCTGGTCTTACTGTCAGTTTCCAAGCCGCCCTAAGGCCTCTGGTCTAGCTTAAGAACGCTTAACGGCACCAACTGCTAAAAGTGCCTTGCGAAGCACGGAAGCGCTCGGAAAAATGCCACTAGCGGTAGTCACGGGACGGTCACCCATCCTGTACCTGACAGTGCCTGTTGTTGCTTAACTCAAGTGATTGATTCCAATCACTCGGTTCGCCTAGACCACGAGCTCGGGTCTTGATTCATACAAGTACAATTCATAGTATATTATGAAAAATTTTATTTTCAGTTTGTCTGCATGGGCGGCACCAAGGACCGCATGAGAGAGTTCGCCAAATACATAAGCGCAGCACTCGGCAGAGAAGGACAGGACGATTTGGTTGATCTGACTAAACATTCGCAGCGGTACGCCACGTACAAAGTCGGGCCCGTGCTGTCGGTGAGCGTAAGTACTTTGACAAGCTCTCCGCGGGCACATCTTCTTCTTCTTCAGCTATATTAGTCCACTGCTGGATATAGCCCTCCCCTAATGAACGCCAAAGCGCAAGGTTGTGCCACCATTGGGGGGTAATGCCCATAATCCCCACGCTGGGCATGCGGGTTGGGATCGCAGTTCAGTGGAATTGTACTGCAAGGGGCGCTGCTGCCCACCCCCGGTTTGTGTCCCTTAGTCGCCTTTTACGACACCCGCGGGAAGAATTTGGGTTGGTGCTATTCTCTAGGCCGACACCACACAGCAAGTGTATGTATGTATAGGAAATAGACCTCCCAATAACATGGATCTCAAAAGCGGTGGTAGCAGAGCTATATCAGCTATCCCCCGGTTTGTGAAGGTTAAGCTCTTATTTTTTAAGACATGACTGCATGACTTCATGCTGTAATATTATTATTATCATTATACTTTTTTGCACAATAAACATTTAACACGACATCACTTGTATAAACCAAAGTATAAGTTTGGAGTCGAACTAAAAAATTTAAATTTTAATTTCAACTCGAAAAGTTTAATTTATTTTAATTTTTAATTTAGAATTTAGGTTTAGCTTGTAATCTCACTAACGTATTTAGTTTTAATACTGAATGTTATTTTAGTAACAACCTGTGGATTGTTAATTATGCGAAATAAAGCAATACAATACAATTACATAAGAAATAGCTAGTTTGACTTGTTACGTTTATTAAGCCGCAGTTTCTGAGCTTGTTTGAATAAAACATTTTCATTTCATTTCAAATAACATGTACAAAGGCGAGCTTGTCTCTGGAAGATATTACTTCCATCAAACTTTAGAGAAATGGAGTAACATTACTGGACAGAATAAAAATTGACGTATTTTTTTGAAATACGTAAAGTTGAAGACAATTCTTTGCAATTAAATGTAAACAGGCAACTTATGTCATTTATTGGTATTTATACTTGCAAGCTTATGAATATAATAGATATTTTCAGAGTAGCAACAGAATTGTTGGTCCTAAAGGTTGATTTTATTAAATAAATCGAGGTAGCAATTGTAACACAAGTCATTTCGCTGTACTTAGTATGAGGCTTACGAGATCTGTGTAATTGTCCATGAATATTATTTTAAAATGAGATTATAGTCTTCAGACATATTATAGTCTTCTTTCATTTGACAAAGTGTTTTCTCTACTATTTAATTGTATTTTATTACCATATATGCATTAAATAAATAAATAAAAAATGTCACATGCAAACAAAAGAATAACATAAACTCCACAACAGTATCGTCATATCGTATAAAATAATATTAGTAAATAAGCAAAATGGTCAATCAAACACAAAAAGAAAACAAAATTACACAAACAACACAAACAAAATAAGATTAGTCAATCAAACCGCCCCGAGACATATCCGACCCAAAGGTTCCCATAACGCTGGCAGCATTACCGCGCTGCACTGCTAGGGATATTCTCTGTATCAAATTTGCTCGGGAGCGGTAGTCCAAGCCACGATTCCACAGACATTCTCTACTTAAATAAACTTTAAGACTTTGAAATGAAAACAGAAACACTTAAAATACCTAAGTCATCAGTGATTTTTTTGTCAAAGCATTTTAATACTCCGACGCCGTATCGGCCAGCTTATAAAGAGGTATCGTTACAAATGTCTGCGGGAGGGCGAGTCTCTAAAGTGCATAGTTGTTGAATGGAGTCATAGTTATCAACCCTTGTATGTCCCCACTGTTGGGGCACGGGTCTCTTCCTGCATCGCAGGAAGTTGGGCCATACTCCACCACGGGGGCCAAGTCCGGGTTGGCGGAGGATTGTAAGACAGTGGCGGGCCTTACTGTCAGAAGTTATGAAGCCGCCCATAAGGCCTCTGAAATGGGTTAACGACTGCCATTATATGACATCCGCCACCAACCGCTTTACGTGCCTTGCGAAGAACGAAAGCGCTCGAAAAAGTCATATTAGTCCGGTAAAGGTCGTTCATTCACACAATCGGTAGTCCTGCAATAAATCTCATTGCAATGGTATAAACCGTGGTACTTAACTCGGCGCTTCGCGCGATTCGATCTTCTTCGCGAGAGATGCCTACTTTAGTTTGCGCGGGTTATATCCCTGGAATGACATTGTACTGCTATTGTTGTGTAGACTACCATATTGAGGCAAATAATAACCATTGTCAATTATATTATTTTTAATGCACTAACCCGACTCATAATGAGGGCTAATAGGAGTCGCCCATCAGCTCAGTTGGAAAGAGCACTGGCACGGATAGCCAGAGGGCGCGGGTTTGAATCCCGGGTGGATTTTTTAGACTCTACATAGGTTTTTTAAAACCATTGTCAAGCTTATCATTCTATTGATAAACTATGTAAGAATTATTAGACTTTAGGACCTTATCGTTAGCAAGCTTTGAATATTTTCGACCGTTCCACAATATTTTCTGAACGAAACTATAAGGGTTAAACCAAGGATAAACTGTCCTCAAAGGAGTCAGGCAAATAATTACCAAAAGTCTTGGAAAAATAATAATTCAAATTCAAATCATTTTATACATGCATACGTAAATAATTATTACTTAAAACTTCACTAGAAGCATTTCAAAATAGTTTACGTAGGTACCTAAGAATGTATAACAAATAACGTATAATGTATAATAACGCACGTTGCAATTCCAACTAGAAACCTTTTATTTCAACGTAAAGAATTTACATTCTGTTTGCTGAATGTCAATGTACAATGTAAAATGTAAGCCGCCGCCTTCGGGCCGTATTGTAGTGGAGAAAAAGGCAGCGGAAAAAAAAAACTCCACTCTGACCATCTTTTCTCAAATCATCTTAAAACCAAATACATCAGTTGCCATATGTAAACCTAATAAGATTTCATGATTGCCATTTACAACCCTAAATGCCAAAGCATTAGTCAAATGTCTCCCAATAATAGGGGAAAACATAAGTGCTGCGGCCAGATACACGAACAGCACTCGTTTACGAGCATAACGCAGTGCTCAGTCTCAACCATTTTCGAGGGAGATAGATGACCCGAACACCACGCTACCATTCGATAACCACCTTTATCGAATAACCACCTTTATCGGCAGCACGGCATTGGGATTCCTTCCATGACGATTCTCCTGCAAGAGGTGATCAAGCTACTCTACTACGCCAAGGCTCAGCAGCCTATCATCTTCAGGATCGGCACCAGCGGAGGCCTGGGCTTGGAGCCAGGCTCTGTGGTCATATCGTCATTCGGGCTTAATGGGAACTTGGAGAAAACTTATGATCTGGTACGTATACCTTATTTTTAGGGTTCCGTACCTCAAAAGGAAAAAACGGAACCCTTATAGGATCACTTTGTTGTCCGTCTGTCCGTCCGTCCGTCTGTCAAGACCCTTTTTCTCAGGAACGCGTGGAGGTATGAAGCTGAAATTTATATCAATTACTCAGGTCTACTGTCCCTTGAAGCTGTGAAAAAATCAAACTTCTAAGCCAACGCAATCAAAAGATACAGCCGTTTATGCCGCAAATTTTCGACACTTGCAAGGGAATCAAAACCTACAGGGTGCTTCCCGTGAACTCAGAATCTTGAAATTTGGTACGAAGCAACGTCTTATAGCATAGATAAAGGAAAAATTACGAAAACCATAAATTTTTAGTAACATCACATAATATATATTTTTTTAATAATTTTAAACTTACTACCCATTTCCTCATAAACGCGTAGAGGTATTAAATTGAAATTCATACCAAATACTCAGGTCTATAATACAGGTTTGTACGGAATCCTCGGTGCGCGAGTCTGACTCGCACTTGGCCGGTTTTCCTTTTGATGTGTGCTTGCCTATGTAATGTATTTATAGGAATACCTGCAGAGGTGCTCGTGGCCTAGTGGAACCGAGTGATTGGAATCTATTACTCGGGTTCAGCAACAACAGGCGCGGTCAAGCGCTGGATGGGTGACCATCCCGTGACTACCGCTAGTGGCATTTTTTCCGAGCGTTTCGTGCTTCACGAAGCACTTTAAGCAAATGGCGGCAGCTGTCATGTAATGGCAGTCGTTAAGCCATGTCAGAAGCTAACAGTAAGGCCTGCCACGGTCTAACAATCCTCCACCAACCCGGACTTGGCCCCCGTGGTGCAGTATGGCCTAACCTTCATCATAACGGGAAGAAACTCGTGCCTCGGAAGTGGGGACATACAAAGGGTTAATATCGATAGATCTGCTTTGAAACACATGAGGTATCAAGCCATTTAAAGGCCCCCTAAAAATATTTGGAATCACTGTAAAAATAAGATTCATTATTAAAAAAATTCTACATACTCGTGGCACTGTTAAGAAGATTGTAACGCTGCAATAAAATATAACACCAAAATAAAAATACATCTGACGAATAAGCGACAGAATCGCAATAAATTAAGAACCAGCTCTGAAAAAATTGGTTAATGTATGTGTCCACATACATTAACCAATTATTTCAGAGCTGGTTTCGACCTGTCCAGGTATCTTCGTTATCAACCCTTGTATGTCCCCACTGTTGGGGCACGGGTCTCTTCCTGCATCGCAGGAAGGTTAGGCCATACTCCACCACGGGGGCTAAGTCCGGGTTGGTGGAGGATTATAAAACAGTGGCGGGCCTTACTGTCAGAAGTTATAAAGCCACCCATAAGCCCTTTGACATGGCTTAACGCCTGCCATTATATAACAGCCGGCAACAACGGCTTAACGTGTCTTATACACGGAAGCGCTCGGAAAAATGCCACTAGTGGTAGTCACGGGACGCTCACCCATCCTGTACCTGACCGTGCCTGTTGTTGCTTAACCAAGTGACTGATTCCAATCACTCGGTTCGCCTAGGCCACGAGCGTTTCAATAATCTATATGCTATCTATCTATCCATCTACCCGTTGTAGGTAGGCCCCTGTCGACATAGTAAGTGACCAAACGACGTAGTATAAAAACGAGCACATCGCGTGCATCGTAATTAAAGGTAGACGCTCACGCCCTCGACAGACTCATTAAGGTATTTTTTTTTCGTTCTTACGTAACTTTTTCCTCCTACAAGTCGTTTGAAGGATTGATTGGACATTTTTCTGTGGTTCTTTCTCGTCAAATCAAGGAAAAAGAAAGACATCGTGAGGAGACCCTCGGTTTAGTTGGCTCCGCACGTATTGACTTGTCTTTACTTAACTTTTTACTTTATAGCACACGAAAAACACAAAAAAGAAATACAATGCCAGAAAATACATCTACAAAGGCGAGCTTATGTTTGTAAGAGATTTCGTCCAGCAAGCCTCGGGGAGTCGGAGTGGAGACGTGAAACGGGTCTAAGCACGTGCACAATATATACTACATACTTAATACACTTACACAGATAACAAAATCCTACCAGATATCCACCCAAATATATACATGTAAAGAATTATGTTCTTCTTTAGGTTGAGTACAGCGCACTCCACAAACGCGCTCTGTGTTTAGGTTATATTATGTAGTAAGAGTGTCTTCGCAAATGCGTTCTGTCAGATGAAACGTAGATTGAATTTCAATTGAAATGTAAAATATTAAACAGAAAAGGAACAATAAACATTTAATGTCGTTTCTTTGTTTACAGAGAAACACAACTTGTTTATTCTTCAAAGAAATAGTCTTATAAAACGACATTAGCTGTTAAAACGAGCTAAATATGGAGAAACTGCGTTTTGAATTTACATTGTTGCCAGCAAGTGATGGAAAATCAAGCATTTATTGCATAACCTCAGTGACCACAAGTGAAGGCAAAATGTTTGCAATACCAGAAGATCTACAATCAATTAGTCATCATAAAGAAATTATGAAGATGACGGCTTATCATAAAGTGAAAAATAGTCTGACAAAAAGGTACCAGGTAAGAAGAGTTTGGATAACAATGACAGAAGAACTAAAACAAATATACATTGATGAAGAGGGTAATTTACAATTTGGTGATAAATTTCTGGAAGAATTGAATGAAGAAAAACATTCCGCTGCCGCTGGACACCAAAAGGAAACAGGTACATTGGAAAAAATATTGGAAAAATTAGTGGAAAATACGCAGGAAATTAGACAGCAAAGTCTAAAACATATTGCAGAAAAGTTTGTGATTGAAAAATTCACAACGAAAAATTCCAATGCCGATCAGTGGATGGATACTTTTGAAAAAGAATGTACACGCTTTGAGGTGACTATGGATGCAAAAAAAATTGAAATACTGAGATTATTTATGGATAAAAGTTGCGTGGATTGGTACAATTCTATGATTATTAAACTGACAATGAACTCTGAGTGGGCATTGTGGAAAACCAAATTCTGTGAATCCTTTGCAAACAAGGGATGGAATACAGTCACGTACGCACTGTGGTTTAAATACAAAGATGGTTCTTTATTGGATTATGCTATAAAAAAAGAAAGACTTTTGTTGGATATGAGAAGATCGATTGATACTAGTACATTAGTGGACATTATCGCAGCTGGTTTACCAGAATATGTTCTTAACAAGTTGGACAGAGAAGTGTTAAAAGATACTGTGGATTTGTTCAATGAACTAAATAAGTATGAACACATGATTTATAAAAAAACTTTCACAGCTAAGAAAAAATATGGAAATATTACAAAAAACAATGATAAAAATGAAGAGAGACACCCATGCAGAGTTTGTGAAAAACTAAATAAAGGTACTCGTTATCATTCTGAGGCCACATGCTGGTTTAAAGGAAGAGATGATGATAAAATGAAGAAGAATTATATAAAACATGTCAACAATTCAGTCATAGAAGCAGAATTAAATGAAAGTGACCAAAAAAACGAATAGTAACACCATTAATAAATGTCAAACTACTTTTGAACGATGAATTGGAAATAGATGGAGTTTATGATTCAGGTTCGAATGTTTCCTTAATTAACTCAAAGCTATTAAAATTAAAAGGAAAAGGAAATAGTTCAAATGAAGCAGATTTAGTAACGATTAATGGTGTTAAAAAAACAAGTGGTTTGACGAATTTGAAAATAAAAATGTTTGAGATGGAAAAAGCAATGGATGTGTACATCATTGACAAACAAGATTTCAAATATGATTTCCTTATCGGTTTGGATTTGATTAAAACATTCAAACTGATACAGAATGAAGATTTAAAAATAACCCAAAAACAGGGCCTAGATAAAGACAAAAGTGAAGAAAAAAATACTATGAAAGAAGAAGAAAAAGTTGTAAAAAAATATATATCTACAAATATAGAAAATAACACAGTAGTAAACACTGAAAGAAACTACGAGATAAATTTCAATGAGCATATAAGAGAAGAAGATTTTGAAATAAAAATTAATCATTTGAATGAATATAAAAAAGAAGAAATAAATACATTGATTGACAAATATAAATCAGTGTTTGCAAAAGACAAATACGATATCGGCACAGTTAACGGATATGAGGCGAGGATAGATTTACTAGTAGATAAATACTGCAGTAAAAGACCTTATAGGTGTACAGTAGAAGATAGGAAAGAAATAGAAGAACAAATTTCAAAATTACTAGATACCAAACTGATTGAAGAATCTTATAGTCCTTTTGCTGCACCAGTTACTTTGGCTTTCAAAAAAGAAGAAAATAAGAAATCTAGACTATGTATAGACTTTAGAGACCTGAACAAAATAGTAATACCTCAAGCTCAACCGTTTCCGTTAATTGAAGATTTAATGACAAAGACTAGGAATTGCAAACTGTTTTCTACTCTAGACATAAATTCCGCATTTTGGTCTATTCCTTTAAGAATTGAAGACAGAAAGAAAACAGGATTTGTAACACAAGAAGGACATTTCCAATGGACCTGCCTACCATTTGGACTAAAGACTTCACCTGCAATTTTTCAGAGGATATTAAGTAATATATTGAGAAAATATAAACTTACTGAGTTTGCCGTGAATTACATCGATGATATACTTATATTTTCAAAAACTTTTGCTGAGCACATAGATCATCTGACACAGTTGTTAGAAGCAATCAAATCTGAAGGCTTTAGGCTAAAATTTACAAAATGCACATTTGCAGCAGACTCCGTAAAATATCTAGGCCACATAATTCAAAATAACTCTGTTAAACCAGTAAAGGACAATTTGATTTCAATAAGGAATTTTCCAATACCGAAAACACAGAAAAATGTAAGACAATTCCTAGGAAAAATCAATTTTTACCATGAGTACATACAAAACAGTGCGATAATATTAGATCCATTGCATAATTTACTCCGAAAAAATCAAAAGTATGATTGGTCAGATGATTGCCAAAAAGCATTTGAAACGATAAAAAATCTGCTATGTTCCCAACCCGTTCTGGAAATTTTTGATAGAGACTTACCTATCAAAATTTATACTGATGCTTCTTTAAAAGGTATTGGAGCCATATTGAAACAGACGCAACCTGACGGAAAAGAAAAACCAGTGGCATACTTTTCTAAAAAGCTAAATGGAGCTCAGAAAAGAAAGAAAGCAATATATTTGGAATGTCTAGCTATTAAGGAAGCCGTACAGTACTGGCAATATTGGTTGATAGGTAAACCATTTACAGTTTATTCAGACCACAAACCATTAGAGAACATGAATCTAAAGGCAAGGACGGATGAGGAACTCGGTGATCTAACATATTATTTGTCTCAATATGACTTCAAAATAAAATATGCACCAGGAAAGCAAAATTTGGAAGCAGACTGCCTCAGCAGAAATCCGGTACTGGAATCAAATGAAAATACAGACGAACAATTAAAAGTTGTGAACCTTATTACACTGGATGATATTTTAATAGATCAGACTAAAAATAAAGAAATACAGAATAAAAGAACAAAATTAATCGAAAAACACAGTGTGTATTTTAAAAAGGTAGGAAAAAAAGAGAAAATTATACTTACAGAAGATTTTAGCATCGCACTTGTAAAAAACATACATGAGAACCTGTGTCATATTGGAGTTGGGCAAATGCAGAAAACAATTAGTCCGCTCTATGCAGCTAAAAACTTGATATGTAATATTAAAAAAGTTTGTAAAAACTGTAAAATTTGCATCAAAAATAAATCAAGAGGACATGACAAATTTGGCTTACTTTCTCATCTAGGCCCAGCCACAAAACCGTTCGAGATAGTGTCTATAGACACTATTGGAGGTTTTGGAGGTTCAAGATCAACAAAGAAATACATGCATTTATTAGTAGATCACTTTACCAGATACGCATTCATTCTAACATCAAAAACTCAGACTGCAAATGATTTCATAAAATTAGTCAAAAATGTAACAGAAACAGAGGAAATCGGTATGATTCTCACAGATCAATACCCGGGAATTAATTCAAATGAATTCAAGGAATTTCTACGAAACAAGAAGATACAGATAGTATTTACAGCAGTAAATGCACCGTTCTCGAATGGTCTAAATGAAAGGCTAAATCAAACATTAGTAAATAAAATCAGGTGCAAGATCAATGAAGGAGAAAGGAGAACTTGGACAACAATAGCTCATGAATGTGTTAATAAATATAATGAAACTGTACACTCGGTTACTGGATTCTCACCAATATATCTTTTAAATGGTACAGATGTAACTATTCTACCAAAGGAATTAAAGAAAAACCAAACACAAAACGACTGGATCAGAGATAAAAAAACAGCCCTTGAGAATACGAGAATATCACACAACTACAACAAAACGCTATTTGACAAAAAACGAAAAAACTACGAATTTAGAGTGGGAGATATGGTTTACGTGGAAAATGGAAACAAACTTAACAGAAAAAAATTAGATGAATTGAAAATTGGACCATACGAGATAGTGGAAAGGATTTCACACTCAATATATAAAATAAACACAGGTCATAAAAAGATTGAATCAAACCTTTTTCATGTTACAAAACTTATCCCAGTGCCTTCCTTGGTTGAGTAACTAACAGCGCGATGTATACATCTTTATCGGAAATTTTTGGTGAATTTCCCTCCTGAGGGGGGGAGATGTAAAGAATTATGTTCTTCTTTAGGTTGAGTACAGCGCACTCCACAAACGCGCTCTGTGTTTAGGTTATATTATGTAGTAAGAGTGTCTTCGCAAATGCGTTCTGTCAGATGAAACGTAGATTGAATTTCAATTGAAATGTAAAATATTAAACAGAAAAGGAACAATAAACATTTAATGTCGTTTCTTTGTTTACAGAGAAACACAACTTGTTTATTCTTCAAAGAAATAGTCTTATATACATAAAAATTCCAATAAAGAAATGGATAAACTACATAAGCCATCAAAGAATTATAAATACATGAAATGAAATGAAATTTATTTTTCGCTTGTTCAACGTTTACATGGTACAAAATAAGCCGTAACTATTATTTCATGCAAGAAAAGGTCCACCACCCTCCGTACTAGTATTAACTGTATTACGGCAGGGTAGTATCACGTCTCCAACAAAAATATATAATTTCGGGCAAAAGTTGAAACCTTTGCCTCGAAACCATGCATACATAAACAATACATACACAATACAGTCTTTCCTGTAGCATAAGCGGAGTAAGCTGTCAGGAAGGTATGGTGCTGGGCAAGTCTATTCCATGTAAAACAATGTACCGGGGAGCGAGTCTCTAAAATTCATAGTTGTTCAATAGAGCTATATCAGCACGGTAATGGTCGTTTCACTCACACTATCAGTAGTCTAACCAATCATATTGCCCGTGCTACTTAACTCGGCACCGCGCGCGATTCGGTCTTCTTTGAGTGAGATGCCTATTTAATTTGCACGGGTTATACCCCTGAAATGACATTGTTCTGCTATTGCTTTATAGACTACCAAATTAAAGGAAATAACAATTATTGTCCTGATTTTTCTTCTTCGTCAGGCTATAAGTTCACTGCTGGACATAGCCCTCCCCTAATGAGCGCCATAGCGCAAGGTTGTGCCATCATTGGGGGGTAATGCCCATAATCCCCACGCTGGCCATGCCGGGTTGGGGATCGCAGTTTGGTGGAATTGTAGGTACTGCAGGGGACGCTGCTGCCCACCCCCGGTTTGTGTCCCTTAGTCGCCTTTTACGACACCCGCGGGAAGTCGATGATGGAAAGTGATGCAAATTACTTCAGCCAGATGTCGCTGCCTGTACGTAATATAGAGAATATTATAAAGAGGTTCGAAATTTCACTGATGCCGGTGAGTCGCCCATTAGCTGAGTAGGAAAGAGCGCTGGCACGGATAGCCAGAGGTCGCGGGTTCGAATCCCGGCATGGGTGGAATTTTTAGCCTCTAAATAGGTTTTTAAAGTTGTCCTTAGCGCGGGTTAGTGCATTAAAAATAATATAATCATCATATTCATCATCATCATAATATATTCTTTATTCCAGCCTATCCTCGGTAAAACCCAAAGTTTTCCGTCCCTGTTCGACAAGCGGCTGAGCCAAGAGCTGCAATCTCTGATTACCGCCGAGGACGGCTTCCAAACTGTTCTGGGTGGAACTTTAGCTGCCGATGATTTCTACAGAGGTTAGTGGATATTGATATTGATTTATGTTCTTTATGTGTTATGTTTGTAGCTCTTGCCTAGTCGAACCGAGTGATTGGAATTAATCTCTTGAGTCAAGCAACATCAGGCGCGGTCAGAGTGCTTAGTGCGAGTTTTTTAACTACTCGATCGCGTTAACGTAAACTCATATTTCTATGGCATCGAGGAAGCGCTACCTAGCGACAAGTATGGAAATTAAAATTTCTGAGTGCGAGTTGTAATGGTTTACGTTGAGAAGTGAACACGTTTACCAGCCAAAACACGAATAAACGCGAGTGCGAGTTGTAATGTGACAGCGTTTTGCTAGTTCGAACGGTTAACTTACTCATACTCACTACTCGATTAACGCGGTAGTAAAGTTGTTCGATTGGATCTGTCAAACTCGCACTAAGCACTCAGGTGCAGGATGGGTGACAGTCCCGTGACTACCGCTAGTGATATTTTTCACAGCGCTTCCGTGCTTCGCAAGGCACTTTAAGCGTGCCGGCTGTCATGTAATGTCAGTCGTTAAGGCATTTCAGAGGCCTTATGGGCAGTTTGATAACTTCTGACAGTAAGGCTCGCTGTCTTACAATCCTCCACCAACCCGGACTTGGCCCCCGACGTGGAGTATGGCGTAACCTTTTTACGACGCAGGAACAGACCAGTGCCCCGGCAGTGGGGACATACAAGGGTTCATATCGATGTTCTTTATGTTTGCCAGTTCGTGTTTCGAAAACATTTGCACCCATCTATCATCGGTTCTGTGACCAGCCCGACCAGCTACGTCGACTTGCTAATCTTATAGGGTTCCTGAGTGGAGTATACAAACTTAACGCAGCGTATGATGCCCACGAGCACGCTCTACCAACAGTCGGAGACAAATTACTTGCAATTGCTGGATGAGGCTAGCCGAGGAAAAAAGACAGTGGGGTGAAGCGGGCGAGGCGTATGATCATGGGGTGAATGATTGAATGAGTTTGAGTCATGGCAACCTACCATATGCCGCACATACGTGTAAGATTGATTCCGCAGCGTTGCGCAGCCGCGGGTGAATTCTTCAAGAGGTTCGAAATTTCAGTGATTCCGGTGAGTCGCCCATTAGCTCAGTTGGGAGTGCGCTGGTACGGTTAGCCAGAGATCGCGGGTTCGATTCCCGGCATGGGTGGAATTTTTAGCCTGTAAATAGGTTTTTAAAATTGTCCGTAGCACGGGTTAGTGCATTAAAAAAAAGAATATTATCTGATTTGTTATCGCTTTTAGGCCAAGCCCGCCTCGACGGGCCGTTCTGCTCGCATACGGCTGAGGATAAGATGGCTTTCCTACTCACTCTTCGGGGGCTCGGCGTGAGGAACATTGAGATGGAAGCTTCGGCCTTTGCGGCGCTGGCTCGGGAGGCGGGGATCCGCGCTGGCGATCTTTGTGTCACGTTACTGGATCGGCTGCTTGGAGACCAGGTAATAGAAAAAAGGCGAATTAAAAAATTATCAACGACCCTGAGCAGGCAAGACTGGCCGACAGACGGCGACTGGCGAGACAGTTTGCTCAATGAGAAAATGTAAATGTAATGACAATAAACAGCACAAGTGAACTATATGGTGTATCATGCTCTCTTTACTAGTCCAAGCCGTGCTCGAAATAAAAACTCAAAAATCGGGTTTACCCAATGAGAAAATGTAAATGTAATGACAATAAACAGCACAAGAGAAGAATGAATGTCAATATGTACAATGAAACCCCGTATAGCGTAGGGGCTTCGCTATACGGGGTATTGACATTCATTCTTCTCTTGTGCTGTTAATTGTCGTTACATTTACATTTTCTCATTGGGTAAACCCGATTTTTGAGTTTTTATTTCGAGCACGGCTTGGACTAGTAAAGAGAGAATGATACACCATATAGTTCACTTTAACAGCATCCCTAGACGGCTTAAACACTCGTAAAAGTTAGTTACATTGTTGAATTTGGGTCCCGCCTGCTTAGGACTTAATACTTAATTACCGTCACATTGTTGGTAATTAATAATACTTTATTGCACACGAAACATTTAACAGGACATTACATAATAAATAACATGCACAAAGGCGAGCTTATATCTGTAAGAGATTTCTCCCAGCAAACCTTAGAGAGTCGGAGAAGCAGTAAAAAGCGGGTCTATATACGTGTAAAGTTTTATAATTATTTTTGTTCGATTTATGCTGATTTGATTTAGTCGATTACACATCTCTTTCGATTACTCAACTTTCACTTCAGCTCAGCGGTCATAGCCTCAACATCCACAGTCTTAATTCTGGACCCAGTGTTGTGTTCCGAATTTTGTCAACCTGCTTCTCAGTAAAATGTCAAAATTACTTTGCTAAATTCCGCCAAAAATCCCACAAGCCCCATGCGGTTAGTTATTGCACCGCCCTCGCTCCGACTTTTTAAGCAAGACACGAACACACCACCACCGACAAAATTACTCGTCCTCCTGAGGATGCCTCGTGTGAGGGGCGAAAGGCGTCGCGTATTTTCTCACACAAGTATTGGTGTCCGTGGTGGTGTGTTCGTGTCTTGCCTCTGCTTCAAAAAATGGGAGGGAGGGCGGTGCATTCACTAACCGCATGGTGCTTGTGACCTTTTTTTTTTTTTTTTTTTTTTTTTTCACCCAGGAGAAACCCCAATTACGGGTACCACCGGCTCGGGGGAGCACAGTGGTTATGTCGGACTCCCCGCCCTGAAAAGGGCGGTATACCGACTAAAACTCCTGGGGTGTTCCTCCGCACCGCAAAGGACGGGGCCACGGGAACGCTTGCGCACACTTCCGCGACCCCGTCTGCGGGCGCCCTTTCGGGCACTCCTTCGGCGGCGCTTCTGCCCCGTCGGTGCTCGACGACGGGGCTAGAAAACGCCGCATCTCTTCGTTGGAGCGCATAGGGGCCAAGTGCGTATGATCTTGGCCCCCATACGCCCCAACGCGCCGCCCCCTCCATCCCATCGCAACCCGGTCGATGAGACGGGGAGGGCGGCGCACCTCCTCGTTGAGGCGCGTGGGGGCCCAAGGCCCGGTCCCCACACGCCCCACACGTGAGGCCCGTCACGTCGCCCACCAGCACTTCTCTGAAAGCAGAGAAGGCGGTGAGCGACCGCGCGGGCCCCCTCCGTGCCAGAAGGCACCCTCGGAACACGCAAGGGCGCCTTCCGGCCCGCCGTGATGGACGCGGAGAGTCCCCCGACCCTCCGCGTCCCGGCGGCCACTCTGGTCCGACTGGTACGAGGCGCGCGCGCTTCCGCGCAGCGGCGCCCCCCCCAGTCGGTCCTTCATTCGGTTGGTCGCCTGGGTCCCGCTCCACAAAGTGAAACAGGGCCCACGCGACCCCTCCCGCCAGATTTTTCGCCGCTGGCCAGCAAGATCCCATAAAGAGAAGTTACTGACCAGCGCCCAGGGTGCACCGGCCCTTGCCACTTACCCTTCCTACTGGTTCAAAAATGAATCAGTAGGAACGGAAGCGGAAGGGCACACGGGAAGGTAATCTGGCATCGCACCCCATGGTGCTTGTGACCTAGCCGAACCTAGTGATTGGAATCAATCACTTGAGTTAAGCAACAACAGGCGCGGTCAGGTACAGAATGGGAGACCGTCCCGTGACTACCTTTAGTGGAATTTTTCCGAGCGCTTCTGTGCTTCGCAAGGCACGTTAAGCCGTTGGTGCCGGCTGTCATGTAATGGCAGTCGTTAAGCCATGTCAGAGGCCTTATGGGCGGCTTGATAACTTCTGACAGTAAGGCTCGCCACTTTCTTACAATCCTCCACCAACCCGGACTTAGGCCCCGTGGTGGAGTTTGGCCTAACCTTACTGCGATGCAGGAAGAGACCCGTGCCCCAGCAGTGGGGACATGCAAGGGTTGATATCGTATGGTGCTTGTGGGATTTTTAGCGGAATTTAGCGAAGTAATTTTCACATTCCGATTCCGATGTAAAACCTAACAGCAAAGTAGGTACTCGGGGCTGTAAGTGATGCAATTTACTTCAGCCAGATGTCGCTGTACGTAATACAGAGAATAGTGTAAAGAGGTCCGAAATTTCACTGATGCCGGTGAGTCGCCCATTAGCTCAGTTGGAAAGAGCGCTGGCACGGATAGCCAGAGATCGCGGGTTCGAATCCCGGCATGGGTGGAATTTAGAGCCTAAAGCCTCTAAATAGGTTTTTAAAATTGTCCTTAGCATGGGTTAGTGCATTAAAAATAAAAATAGTATAATTTTCACATTTTAATGCTATAATGGATTTCCGCAAGGTAACGTCTGATTACATACAAACCTTGCTTCACATTCTACTGCGCACCATTACCCGCCGCTGCTAAATGTTAAGCCTAGCTTTCATTACCCCACGAAAGAAAGAAAGAAAGAAAGAAAGAAAGAGAGAGAGAGAGGGAGGGAGAGAGAGAGAGAGACAGAAAGAAAGAAAAATGAAACATTTATTTATTAGACGTAGACATATGCATGTTCGCACCATAGTGGCCTGGTTAGAGTAACCGACCTGGGTAACACCCTGCTCCTGGCCTGCCTCTCTTTTTGCCATATTGCTTTGACACATTTTTGCTTTTAATTCACATTTTTATTGGGGCGGGAGGGTGGGTTTTTTTTTTCACTTTTTTTTTTTACTTCACATCACTTCTTCACTACTTCACTGTCCATGAATACACCCGCATGGCAGGGTCGCCATGTATTGTGGTAGTTAAAATGAAAGATTAATTGGTATCGTCACAACTTGTATTTACGACGTGCTACATAATAGTGTCTCTTATTCTATTCGGTTATACGATTAAAGAGGCTTACATATTAGGCGTACGCACACAAACACTCAGACTTATAATATATGGTACCGTCACACACTACAACACAGTAAAACATAAAAACATAAAAAATAAAACTTTCACATACGGCAAACCACATTAAGGGGATGCGAGCCATATCTATGCGGCGGTGAAACGGCCTCAGGCTCAGTAATTGCTGCGGGTATGTTGCCCGCAGCTGATATTCAGCAGCCTACGAGTATAATACATCATGTCGTTTCTTTGCTCTTTCCAGGTTACGCCGAGCAAAGCGACGCTGACGGAGTGGCAGAACAGACCCATGCTCATTGTCGCCAGATACATAGCCAAGTATTATAAAAACAGCTACGAGAAAAGAAACTGAAATAAATAAATTGAAATTGAAAAATGGTTTAATTATCGCAAAAATTACAAAAAACAACTTCAAATAGACTAAGTTAACTCAAATTAACGAACAACCAGTCTTTTTTTTTAACAACCCTTGTATGTCCCCACTGCTGGGGCACGGGTCTCTTCCTGTTCGCAGGAAGGTTAGGCCATACTCCACCATGGGGGCCGAGTCCGGGTTGGTGGAGGATTGTAAGACAGTGGCGGGCCTTACTGTCAGAAGTTATCAAGGCGCCCATAAGGCCTCTGACCTGGCTTAACGACTGCCATTATATGACAGCCGGCACCAACGGCTTAACGTGCCTTGCGAAGCGCGGAAGCGCTCGGAAAAAAGCCACTTGCGGTAGTCACGGGACGCTCACCCATCCCGTACCTGAATGCGCCTGTTGTTGCTTAACCAAGTGATTGCTTCCAATCACTCGGTTCGCCTAGGCCACGAGCGCTTCTCATCACCATTCTGCTCATCATTAATTACTAAGCCGTATTTTTTTAGTTTAGCATTAGCAGCGCCATCTGTTGACTACTAAGGCGCTTTATGTTGCTAACTAGCGCCACCAATAAAATTAAAAAAAAAATCATAACTTATTTTATACCAAATTTTTATCTAGAAGTGGACATGAGAAATCTTAAAAACTGTGACAACTATTTTTAGAACCAAAAGTTTAGAATTGGTGGCGCTAATTAGCTCCCAGAATGACCTTAACAAGATTAATTAAACAGTAGCAAGATTAAAAAGATTAAGAAGCGCTCGTGGCCTAGCCGAACAGAGTGATTGGAATCAATCACTTGAGTTAAGCAACAACAGGCGCGGTCAAGTACAGGATGGGAGACCGTCCCGTGACTACCGCTAGTGGCAATATTCCGAGCGCTTCCGTGCTTCGCAAGGCACGTTAAGCCGTTGGTGCCGGCTGTCATGTAATGGCAGTCGTTAAGCCATGTCAGAAGCCTTATGGGCGGCTTGATAACTTCTTACAGTAAGGCTCGCCACTGCCTTACAATCCTCCAACAACCCGGACTTGGCCCCCGTGGTGGAGTATAGTCTAACCTTCCTGCGATGCAGGAAGAGACCCGTTCCCCAGCAGTGGGGACATACAAGGGTTGATATCGTAAGATTACAAATAGAGCCATCTATTAACTAGTTTTCATGCCATATAGATTTTTTGTCAGATTTGTGCTGTTTTAATACAGCCGTCCCTTGCGGACATACATCGACCAAATAGGGGATGTATTAGCAAAGGGGATGATAAAAAGTACCCAGAACCGGCGTGCATGCATGCAACGACTAATGAACGTTGATGAAGCGAAGGTGATCCATCAGATCGTGGCAAGTGGCAGGCCCTGATCTCTGCCTACCCCTCTGGGATACAGGCGTGAGGTTATGTATGTATGTATGTATGTATGTATGTATGTATGTATGTATGTATGTATGTATGTATGTATGTATGTATGTATGTATGTATGTATGTATGTATGTATGTATGTATGTATGTATGTATGTATGTATGTATGTATGTATGTATGTATGTATGTATGTATGTATGTATGTATGTATGTATGTATGTATGTATGTATGTATGTATGTATGTATGTATGTATGTATGTATGTATGTTTGTTTGTTTGTTTGTTTGTTTGTTTGTTTGTAATATAGCCTATGTCACCCGCGCTAGTGGCCTAGTCGAACCGAGTGATTAGAATCAATCACTTGAGTTAAGCAACAACAGGCGCGGTCAGGTGCAGGATGGGTGACTGTCAGGCGACTACCGCTCGTGGCATTCTTGCGAGCGCCGAGGCCCGCCACTGTCTTACAATCAATTCAATTCAGTTAAATTTATTTCAGCGTAAAGAATTTACATTCTGTTTGCTGAATGTCAAAGTACAATCTAACATGACAACAAAAACCGCTGCCTTCGGGCCGTAGTGTAGTGGACAAAAAGGCAGCGGGAAAAAAATCTCCACTCTGACCATCTTTTCTCAAGTCCTCTTAAATCTAATACATTAGATATGTACCACCTATTCGTATAAGATTCCATGATTGTCATTAATAACTTTTAATGCTAAAGCATTATTCAATTGTTTTACATAGACCGTGAAAACATGACAAGTGCTGTGGCCAGACACACGAACAGCACTCGTTCACGAGCATAACGCAGTGGTCAGCCATCATCAGTCTCAACCATTTTGGAGGGAGATAGATGAATCGGCCACCACGCCACCATTCGAATGACCTTTAGCAAACCTGCGGATTAAGTTTTTGTCAGTTATAGAATGTATGATATAGTATTTACTAATATACAATCACGTCGTCTGTAATCCTCCACCAACCCGGACTTGGCCCTCGTGGCGGAGTATGGCCTAACCTTCCTACGATGCAGGAAGAGACCCATGCCCCAGCAGTGGGGACGTACAAGGCTAGATATGGTATGTCACCCGCTTATAATGCTTTGTGCTGAGCGTCTCTATACAGGGCGTCTCGACTTTTCCGCGCCTTCACCCCACGTGTATGTGTGGCCCACGCCTAAAACACGGTGCGCTAAAATGAAACATTTCAATTTATTTAGGTCACCGAAAATAATTTACTTATATTTTGCTCACTCTAGACTCATAATTTCTCGCGAACTCTTCTTAGTAAAAAATAATAATTTATGAACAAGGTTTTTAAGCCCTCGAGTGTAGATGTGACCTGATTTAATAAGCACGCTAGGCTGGAAGTAACACTAAATGAAAAGCTTTTCTGGTGGCCTACTTTTTCAGCCAGATAGTTGAAACTAGGGTTCACTGAAGCAGGTAGAACATTGCGCAGTCTAGCAAATTATGTTTTACAGAACTTACGTTTTAATAGGCTTGGTAGCGTGGTTATTTTCAGTTGCTTACGACGGCGTTTTTATAGTTACCATAATTATAAGGTCGTGATAAAGTTATTGTGCTATCATACTCCTCGTGGAAGTATATCGTAGTACTGAAATTACGCTAAGCTTAAAAATGGGTTCTTTGGTGGCGATATTAAAAAAAAAATCAAAAAGCTAGATGGCGATTTCGGTTTTCAGTAAACAAATATTTTTTGTAACAAAATGTGCTCAATTAAGAGAAATATAAATAAATATATAAATAGATATATAACCTCACGCCTGTATTCCAGAGGGGCAAGCTGAGACCACGGACTGCCTCTTGCCACGATCCTGACAGATCACCTTCGCATCATTAACGTTCATAAGTCGTATGCACGCACGCCGGTTCCGGGTATTTTTTATCTTTCCCTTTCCCCTTTAGGATTTATTACCCCTATTTCGTCAACGTACGTCCGCTTGGGACGTCCATTACCGGCCCTTCCGCTAACACTCGCAATATATATATATTTAATTGTTTATTAGGTATGTATGTAAAACAGGTCACAATCTTAATAGTTAATTAATATACTATTTTTATTTTAAATGCACTAACCCGTGCTAAGGACAGTTTTAAAAACCTATTTAGAGGCTAAAAATTCCACCCATGCCGGGATTCGAACCCGCGACCTCTGGCTATCCGTGCCAGCGCTCTATCCAACTGAGCTAATGGGCAACTCACCGGCACCAGTGAAATTTCGAACCTCTTTACACTATTCTCGTACAGCTTTGTATTACGTACAGGCAGCGACATCTGGCTGAAGTCGATTGCATCACTTACAGCTTACTTCCACCCGGCATGGGTGGAATTTTTAGCCTCTAAATAGGTTTTTAAAGTTAATTAATATGTTTATACATATTCTATGTAACATCTTCATGTTTTCTATATTCACCCAAGGTATACATAAACATTAAAATGGCGCATTAGACTTACCACCGACGCGGGTCATAAAATGTTAATATACTCTGTGAAATGCCTATTATAACAATAAGTATTATTTGGCTTTAAGTTAGCAGACTATTATGAATAAGGGGGGACTTTAAGTTAAGGGATAAAAACTTAAAAACAGAGTCGCTGAGCGCAAAAGAAAAAAAATACAAAAAACTGATTTCGTGTTTGTACAATTTAAATTAAATTATGTTGTATTATAATGTTTCCAGTTTTAGTGAGTTCTTAGATGTTAGGTTAAGAGGTGCAAGAATACATAGTTGCGGAGTCGCTGAGCGTAAAACCACGTTCAAATACATTTTTTTTTCATACAGCTGTAGTGTGTATGTTTATTAAAATAATAGGGGTTAAAGTATGAAATTGCCGTTTTATTGCAATAGGTTCTTTGAATTGACATAGAATCTTCATGGTTTGAGGTTTTCGAATGAAACTTTTTTCAAATGGTTTCTATGATGTTCTTTTTTAAAAAATGTGAAACATTTGAATATCGACTTTCAATTGTTTTTGTTATTCAATTTAGACAAGAAAGATGGATACTGCGAAAATTCGAGTGATTTTTGAATACGAGTTCCGACGCGGAACTAACGCGGCAGAAACAGCCCGCAATATCAATGCTGCGTTTGGAGAGGGGTCACAACACTCACTACGTCAACGGACCGGTCCGGTGATGAGGCGCGTGACTTACTACAAAATATCACATCTAAAAAAAACATCAATTATTACATGTACAATTTATTACATTTGGGAACAACGAGACAAACTTTATATATAAATAAAGAGAACTCCCCAATTTAAACCACGAAAGAGCCTTTTGAGTACTTTGATATATTTAAGTGGCTGAGATATTGATACTAAAGAAACAGCGTTTCAATTTTTGCGACTGTCTTTAGAACACAAAATACACGCACATACGTTGTATGTTCCTGTTATGTACCTACTTACCTCCGTGCTTCGTACTTTGATTGATGATTCTTGCTTCAAAAAAGTCCTCCATTCAAACGGCGGAACATGATAGTTATAGCGGATTTACATTGATATAGTGTCGTAAAGATTGATGTATCTTATTCTATTGCAGGTATTCTGAATGGAATAATTTTATTCAATTTTCACTTGACAGATCTTCAGGACTGAGTAATACATCCTTCTAATTAGATTAGATTACTACTCTTTATAGCACCACATACCTATACATTACAAGATTGTCTGGAAGAGATCACTTTTAGTGATAAGGCCGCCGTCGGTACTCTTAGGTTAAGAAATATCTATGTAATTTCCATTTTTATGTACAATAAAGTGTTCTCTGTTTATCTGCATTTTAAAAGAACCTAAGAAACTTAAATATCTAAGTTACATAGTATACAAGTGGCGGTCTTATCGCTAAAACCGATCTCTTTCGGACAACCTTAGGATGGAGAGGGCTGAAAGATAAAGAAAGTCGGTAGGCTTATAAAGACAAACGTTAGGCCACCATTATCACGCCGGACAATCTCGATTTCACTTGTAAAAGATTTTTATTGCCGATTTCAGGAAAATAAATTGTGATTCAAACATGCAAACAAGGAGGCCGCCGTACTTGAAACGGTCTGGATGAATTCATGATCAAATAATCTAGATTTTGAAATGGACACCTAGTTTGAATTGTAACGTTTATTAAGCCGCAGTTGCTGCGCTACTTTGAATAAAATCTTTTCATTTAATGTTTGTGCAAAGGATATCGTAGGATACGACCAGTGTGTTGACTATGTAACTTTTTACGTATACATCTGTGTGCGAAAGCGGAATGCTGATTTAGCTCTGCCGCATAGATATGAAACGTAACATGTATCACAACAGAAGATAAATGTATCTTCAACAGAAGATATATGGATAAAACATGTATACGACCTCTGTGGCGTAGCGGTAGCGCGTCTGCCTACCATGCAAGAGGTCCCGGGTTCGAATCCCGGCTGGAAAGAAAAAAAAAGTCCAGGTCTTGAATGTTTACATGTTTGTAATGTCGTTGTTTCTGGTTCCCCCGACACAGGGTATCCTAGTGTGGGGCCAGAAGCAATGTATGTGCCAGTTTGTAAAAAAAAGGGATTTCGGCGAAAGAAAGTGATATTGAGCGAGATAATTGTACGACACAGTCCACTAGATATTTCGTTTCTACACACAGATGTATACGTGAAACGTTACAAAATCAAGGCACTGGACATGTAATAGATATATAGGTAAAGAACACTTCAGTTCACAGCCAGAATAAATTATTAATTGGCTGTGACCGAGTTGTGTGCAAGTTATTTATTCACTAGCTGACCGCAAACGTTGTTCTGTCATATTGAATACACTACGACCTATTGAAAGCGGTGGTAGCTCAGTCGGTAGAACCATGGACTGGCAAGCGAGAGCCCCAGGTTCGATCCCGAGTGCGGGCATGTACCAATGACTATGTTTAATTTCAAAGTTACGTACATTTGCGAATTTGTAGTCGCAATACCACACGGTGAAGGAAAACATCGTGAAGAAACCCGCGGCTTGGTTGGCTCCGCACGTATTGACTAGTCTATCCTGTGGGCTAGGCCGACTAAGCTGTCAGGATGGTATAGGTGCTGGGCAAGCCTACTCCATCTATAAAAACCATGTCCCAGGCACTACAGCGTATGAGTGGTCCCTTCACCCATCTAGTGTCGGTGAAGATACCACTGGACGCTGTATAAATCATCTCATTAAGTAGATGCAAAAAGGCCAATATTATTATTATTATACGACCTATCTTCAGACCTATCAAATCGGTGAAGCCCTTTCGGAAAAGTTTGACAAACACTGTGACTGTGAAGAGATTTTTGGCGCTAAGTTGGGCTAACTAGCGACAGCGATTTAAAAAAAGTCTTCTTGATATCGCGTCTTCGGCAAAAGTAAACTTAGTAAATATTCAAGAGGTCCCGGGTTCGAACCCCACCTGGGGACAAAAAACAACCCAGGTCCTTGTTTACATGACCTGGGGTTTTTTGTTCTGTTTACATATTTGTGATGTCGTTGTTTCTGGTTCACACGGCACAGGGTATCCTAGTGTGGGGCCAGAAGCAATGTATGTGCCTGTATGTAAATGTTATGTTATATGGTACCTATTTTAAAAACTTACTGAAAATAACCTAGGTCTAAGAATCTATGACTCTGAAGCAGTTTTGCCCAAAACTTCGCCTAGTTCTATAGCCCATATTACCTACAATTTTTTACAAAGAACGTAAGTACCACGGGTTGTTAAAATTTCAGCTTAATTTTGTTGACATCAGGACGGTGGGTTCAAAATCATAGTATTAAATTCGCTATAGCTCGGTATGGATAGCATCATCGTCATCAACCCATTATGTCCCCACCGAGGGGCATGAGTCTCTTCCCTAAGGAATAGGCCATACTCCACCACGGGGCCATATCCGGATGGATAGCATCGTTATCAACCCTTGTTGTCCCCACTGCTTGGGCACGGGTCTCTTCCTGCGTCACAGGAAGGTTAGGCCATACTCCACCACGGGGGCCAAGTCCGGGTTGGTGGAGGATTGTAAGACAGTGGCGGGCCTTACTGTCAGAAGTTATCAAGCCGCCCATAAGGCCTCTGACATGACTTAACGACTGTCATTATATGACAGCCGGCACCAACGGCTTAACGTGCCTTGCAAAGCATGGAAGCGCTCGGAAAAATGCCACTAGCAGTAGTCACGGGACGCTCACCCATCCCGTACCTGACCGCGCCTGTTGTTGCTTAACCAAGTGATTGATTCCAATCACTGATTCGCATAGGCCACGAGCGCTTCATAACCAATGTAAACTAATCGAAGCTAATCGCAACCGATCCTGAGCTTTTTTGTATGAGTAGCGTCAGCAAAATTGAGCGTGAATTTTTAGCAACCGCAGGTATTCAGATCCGCTTTTTGCAACCCGTTGCTAACCATCATTTGTTTGTTCATTAAGGCGCTGGGCAGTGGTAACTAGCGCTACCAATGGAATAAATTTTTTTATGCCACACCTGGCAATAAAGTGGTTTTTTCCGCACGATGCGCGTACGGAAAAAGCCGCTTTCTGGCCAAGTGTAGACATAAAAAGATGTACACAACACGGGGGGTAATAAAGAAAGCTCTCGATCGCATATTTACGTCCCTCGCTTGCAGCTCGGGCCGCAAATTTCTGCGATCTCGGCCTTTCTTTGTATTACCACCCTAGTTGTGTAATGTACTATAACTTGTTTTTCAACACACTTGCTCGTAAAGTTGCTATTTTTTCTTTGGTCTTACGCCCGGAATGCGGTTTATTACCCACTAGTGCGTTTTACTTTACATTGCCACACTAGAGTTTTTCTTATTCCACTTTTTTTTAATATCCGTAAAGAGGTTGTTACCAAAAGATTTATTATTTTGTAAATAAATAAACTTGTAGTCAAAATCTGATAAGATAAGATTATACTTCATCTAATTATCTATTAAAGCATTTAAAAAATACAATATTTTAAATCATTAATTACCGTAAATTCTTATTAGAAATACATAATTATTTAGTTTCATATAATTGTGGCTGAATGGCGGTGTTCAGTGCCTCTGGACTTAACCTGCGCGCGCATAGTTATTCAACCAAAGATACGGCGCGCGAAAAACTAAACCTCCGCGCCATTTTGTGCAAACATTTGTTCGTTTATAATTTGCTGATTTTATACCTACCTAATTGTTTTTTTCCTCGCAAGTGTGTTGAAAAACGTCGTATGATACGCGTGTACTTTGTTCATTACTGTCTTGGCTATATTACAGCCAATACCGCCTTGTGCAATACCGCCTCGACTGTAATGACCAACTTCGCACACTTTTATCATAATGTACTATTAGAACATACAGTCTAGAAATTAGGATTACGAAAACAGGTCAAATTTCGTTATCAACCCTTGTATGTCCCCACTGCTGGGGCACGGGTCTCTTCCTGCATCGCAGGAAGGTTAGGCCATACTCCACCACGGGGGCCAAGTCCGGGTTGGTGAAGGATTGTAAGACAGTGGCGGGCCTTACTGTCAGAAGTTATCAAGCCGCCCATAAGGCCTCTGACATGGCTTAACAACTGCCATTATATGACAGCCGGCACCAACGGCTTAACGTGCCTTGCGAAGCACGGAAGCGCTCGGAAAAATGCCACTAGCGGTAGTCACGGGACGCTCACCCATCCCGTACCTGACCGCGCCTGTTGTTTCTTAATCAAGTGATTGATTCCAATCACTCGGTTCGCCTAGGCCACGAGCGCTTCAAATTTGCAATACTCAAATTTTTATGGATCTAGGCTAAGTAATTGTTTGGTACCTGCAATTTACAGAAACCTCTCAGAGGAATTATCTTATAAGCACCTCAGAAAAGCACAATTTAAAAGCATGTTTAAGCGCTTTGTGTTAAGTAGTTTGTAGACATAAAATATTACCTATAATATTAGTTGTGTAGAAAGTAATGTTAGTTGAGTAAGTTACCAAGAGCTTACCGATAAACTGCATCAGCAGTTTGGCAAACTAATGTTGTTGTAATTTGCTTGGTGTTGCTTTGTTTTTATATATAAGAGGCTATATATAAAAACGTATATAGAGCCTATTTAGAGGCTAAAAATTCCAACCATGCCGGGACTCGAAACCGCGACCTCTGGCTAACCGTGCCTCTGGCACGGCATGGGCGGAATTTTTATCGTCTAAATAGGTTTTTAAAATTGTCCTTAGCACGGGTTAGTGCATTAAAAATAATATAGTCACAGTATTTGTCCTCCGAGAGTCTTCACCATTTTTTATGATTTTTTTTGTGTACATTTGTTAGGTGTTAGAATAGGTCGTAGGCTAATTAATAGGGCAAAACCAGGGGTGCGGAGTCTGCCAGTAAATAAATAACATCCCAAAGCCTATTTCGTATTTGAGTGCTATATTATCTGTCTGATATGTTAAGCCGTAGAGGGCCTACGCCATAGGCTTGTTTCACGCCTTTGATCACGTGGTGCCGCGTAGCAGGTGCTGAGAAAGGCTTTCATCTCGTAGCTCAATAGGCTGTGAAACGTTAGCCTCTTTACATTGAGGAAATGAAATGTTTATTTCTTTTTTCGTAGCCTAGCAGTGTTCTTATGAACGCTGAGTCTACGTCCCACTGCAGGGCACAGGCCTTCTCTCAGAGAGAGAGTATGTGCTTAATTACCACGCGTGCGCACCGCGGATTGGTAATTTTGAGCACTAGGTTTGTATCGTTATCTATGCGCTGACGTATATGAACCACTACTTACTCAGTCGACCTATCCCTGCTAAGGGCTAATAGTAGACACCATTTCTGACCGATTTTACTATAGGACCCCTATCCTAAACCTAACCCTTTTCTGGCTATTCGACTTTTAAACTTTTTACTAAAAAATACCAATTTTTTACCTTCACCCTTAGAGTATATATTTTTTTATTAAGGAGTTTTTTTAGAAATTATGTCTACTATTGGCCCTTAGCGGGGATAGGTCGACTTAACCAGTAACCCTGTATAAGAGAGAAAATATACTGGGCGTTACGGAATACAGGGTTATCGCAAAGAATTTCAGTTGTTGGAATACACAATTAGAATATTATGCTTACAAGTTTTGGTTTTATCAAAATGTCAATATATAATCGCGAAAACCTTTGTACTGTCCGATAAATAACAATTATTATTGTTATTCTTTATTTGGAAATCCAACACCACAAAATAACAATAAAATATCTGCAAACAATTTGTAACAATAAAGCCAAAAATAGATTTCACTTGTAAATATTACTATACAATATCAAGCAGTAGAGCAAATTAAATATTAATATAATATTGACCTTTTTGCATCTACTTAATGAGATGATTGATACAGCGTCCAGTGGTATCTTCACTCACACTAGATGGGTGAAGGGACCACTCCGACGCTGTAGTGCCTGGGACATGGTTTTATAGATGGTGTAGGCTTGCCCAGCACCTATACCATCCTGGCAGCTTAGTCGGCCTAGCCCACAGGAAAGACTAGTCATTACGTGCGGAGCTAACCAAGCCGCGGGTTTCCTCACGATGTTTTCCTTCACCGTTAGCGTGTGGTATTGCGACTACAAATTCGCAAATGTACGGAACTTTGAAATTAAACAAAGTCATTGGTACATGCCCGCACTCGGGATCGAACCTGGGGCTCTCGCTTGCCAGTCCATGGTTCTACCCACTGAGCTACCACAGCTTTTTAATATGTAATTAATATGTTATAATAATAACTTCCACATAACACATTCACTTGCCCTCTTCCCAAACTAGCATACCCTGTGCCGTGGTAGCCGGGCAAAGACGTTACAACCATAGAAATACGCCCAGACTGGCGCCGCTGGTAAGGCGGCTCCCAGTGGGAATATTATCATGTATACTTCCACCAGTATAAACACGTGGAATGTGTTATATTTAACCTTACAATTTATCTACTAAAAGTATATAAAAGTGAAAAATAAACAATATTAAAAATATATCTTGTATAGATAAATAAATATTTTAAAAACCTATTTAGAGGCTAAAAATTCCACCCACGCCGGGACTCAAACCCGCGACCTCTGGCTAGCCGTGCCAGGTTAATAGGTTTTTAAATTTGTCCTTATCACGGGTTAGTGCATTAAAATGAATTTATTATATTCCAGATAAATGTCAAAAGTTTAATTCATGGATAGATAGATAGAGAACACTTTATTCTACATAAAAAGGGAAAAAACACAGATATTTCTTAACCTAAGAGTACAGACGTGAAAGTGAAAGTGATCTCTTCCGGACAACCTTTGGATGGACTAATATATTGGAGAAGGAAGTAGATGCACAAATATACAAAATTATTACAAAGGTATGAATGAATACATGCCTAAACAACAGTGTAAATATAGTTATATGTATATCGTGTATTGCTTTACATTTGCCTTTTAATATACTACGACACACATCTTCTATAATACAAAAATTAATCGCTGAATGTGTTGGAAAGCGCAAATCTCGAGAGCAGCTGAACCGATTTTGCTAATTCTTTTTTTAGAATATTCCTTGAAGTACGAGGATGGTTCTTAGGGGAAGAAAATAATAAAAAAGTGAAAAAATCTATGTTAGGCGGTACGAAGTTTGCTGAGTCAGCTAGTTCCGAATACAATTAGGAGTTACCGTAGGCACTGACGTGCGAAAGACATAGACCGCGTTTCTGAATTGAGAATTTCACTAAGTAAATACTTAAGAAACGTTCTGTCACGCTCTTTGCTGAGAAATTTGATGAGACAGCATTACAGTTAAGTATTTTTTTTTTTTATTTATTTTTTACAAAAACAATAAAACCTTATCCAATTACACAATTACGCCAAACTGCAAAGCAGTTTGTTGGCGAAGCGCTCTATCTCTTTATATAGCTAACTTATTTTATACGTATATTATTTGTATACATAAACAACATAATACATATTAATGATTCTTCTCAAGTACATCATTATGTTTTCTATGTGTTTTCCTGTTTTCATTTACTTAGCGAAATTCTCAATTCAGAAACTGATCCATATTAAACGAGTCTAATCGCGATAGTTCATTATGAAATGGAAAGGTTTTTATTCAAAGTAACGCAGAAACTGCGGCTTAATCAACGTTACATGTCATACTATGTATCCATTTTAAAATTTATATCATATTCGAGAAATAATGGAGAAAAAACTTCAATGAGATGAAAAATTAATGTTTAACCCTTTACCATTATATTATTTTTATTTTTAATGCACTTACCCGTGCTAAGGACTAAAAACCTATTTAGAAGCTAAAAATTTCACCCATGCCGGGATACCAATTGGTTGCCAGAGGTTGCGGGTTCGAATCCCGGCATGGGTGAAATTTTTAGCCTCTAAATAGGTTTTTAACCCTTTACGAGGCAATGTACTTTACAGGACCACATTTAATTGAACCCTATCAACTTGAAATAAAGTCCAAAACCAATGAACAATTCATACTGCCCATGCCTGGTTAAGGGATCGTCGTCAGGCTATACTAGTCCACTGCTGGACATAGCCCTCCCCTAAAGAGCGCTACGTTGGTTAAGGGATAACATATAGTTATTTATAAACATGCGAGTAATTAAGATGTACTGAGTGTGATGGCCGTACTTGGTTACCGTAGCTCAGGGTATCCGAGTTTGGGACCAGAACCAATGATTGTGTGGTGTGGAAGTTATTAATTTTTTTAACCATATTTAATTTATAGCGTGTAAATTACTGAGTGAAAAAAAACAAGGCGAGACAGAAAGTTATAGAACAAAACAAAATAGTGTCTTAACTTCTGATAAATTAGCGGATCTCCGCGGTTTGATAGTTATTTTTGTTGGTTCCTGCACCTGCTGTAACTTTACTAAACTAAATAAATAATACATACATACATAACATACATAACCTAACGCCTGTATCCCAGAGGGGTAGGCAGAGATCAGGGACTGCCACTTGCCACGATTCTGACAGATCACCTCGCTCGCTTGCTTCATCAACGTTCATAAGTCGTTGCATGCACGCACGCCGGTTCTGGTATAGTAATAATTTATTAAAAAACCTATTTAGAGGCTAAAAATTTCACCCATGCCGGGATTCGAACCCGCAACCTCTGGCTATCCGTGCCAGCGCTACCAAATGAGCCAATGGGCGACTCACCGGCATCAGTGAAATTTCGAACCTCTTTACACTATTCTCTGTATTGCGTACAGGCAGCGACATCTGGCTTAAGCGAATTGCATCACTTACAGCCCCGACTACCTACTTTGCAGTTAGGTTTTACATTGGAACGATATCACTGTGATTATACTATTTTTTATTTTTAATGCACTGTCCCGTGCTAAGGACAAATTTAAAAACCTATTTAGAGGCTAAATTGCTGAAATTTTTAGCCTCTAAATAGGTTTTTAAATTTGTCCTTAGCACGGGTTAGTGCATTAAAAATAAAAAACAGTATAATAATTTATTAATTATAATAATATAAATTAGCAGCTTTAAACTGATGCGAGTATATCACTTGCACTTGTTAAATGTTTATTGTGTCTGTTTTTAAATGAGTTCACTGAAGGAGCACTGCATTACTGTAGTTTATTTCACGTACTTACTATACGGTTCGGCAAGAAGTTTTCTGGGATTGCTTGTCCATGGTGGCTAAGCCAATTACAGCGAGTGCCCTCTAAGAGATTTGTCTGTACTCATTTTGTATACATATCATGTTTCTGTATTATGTATTGGTGGCACTATATTGTATCAGGTTTGTATTGGTAGACGGTCAAACATGGAAATCCGCCAAACTCATCCACACACACGCAGCCACGCGCGACGCCGTAGCCAAAGGCTCCATTCGTAGCTCGTAGCCCGTGCTACGTCAGTCCGTAGCACGCCGGCGTAGCGACCCCACGGCTACGCGCTACGCTCGCATTTTGCAACCAATAATATTTCCTTTTTCCTTCTTTTGTATTACAAAACCTTCGCGACGTGAATAAAGGAGGTTTTACGGGATTCTAAAGGAGGTTTATTTGTGGTGGAAGTGCTGGCAGTGGAAAGTGAATTCGGTGGTGCTATAGCTAGGTAGAAGTGATAATATAATTCAGTGATATTACGCTGGTGTCTGTTTTACGTATTTGGGCCCTCCAGTGCAATTTTGGGAACTGTGAAGGATGCTGGGTGAGTTTAAAGCATCAGTATCGTTGAATTAAAACAGTTTATGAGACGTAGTTTAGTAGACTGCGGTTTGTTTGAAGAGTTGAAATCTTCTTTCATAGAAAGAGTGAGTATGAGAAAGATAGAGTAAGAGAGAGGAAATTAATGAATTCAAACATTGATCATATGCCTAGACTTTTCTCATATACCTAATTTTTGTTTAGAAATAGCACATTAAATAAATATACGGAGTATTAAGACGAATCACTACATTTTCATTATATTTTTTTATTTATGTGTTATAAACGAATTAATATAATAATAGCAACTATGATGTCATTATTCCAGTCAAAGCCTTTGTCAGCTTATCTTGTCCCTCTCGTAAAAATTGTGCAAAAGGCGTCACTTTGGTGACCTCTAGTTTCATTCAGCTATGCATAACGCGTAGGTCACTGGAGTTTTAATACATGATTTATTACACATTCGACTCCGAGTGGTTATAGCGCTACGAAATTACTATGCCCTTCAGGGCACTGTAATTTCTATGCAAAGAACCATAGTATTTTTAATTATAAACTTCGCGGTTCTAATCACGATTGTCGCTACTAAATGTATAGTTATGTACGAATATATTAGACTTACCACAGACGCGGTTCCGTGCCAAAAAATCAATTATAACATTAAGGATAATTGTGCAGACAAAAACGTCTGGTATTAAAATAATCTTAACGGGGACCATTAATTCTAGAGTAATATAAATTTAAGTTTAAAGCTCTGTTAATTAAATTAAAACCTGGTGTTGCTGCCTGTACGTAATACAGAGGTTCCAAATTTCACTGATGCCGGTGAGTTGCCCATTAGCTCAGTTGGGAGAGCGCTGGCACGGTTAGCCAGAGGTCGCGGGTTCGAGTCCCGGCATGGGTGGAATTTTAAGCCTCTAAATAGGATTTTAAAATTGTCCTTAGCACGGATTAGAGCATAAAGATAAGATAAGAATATTCTATTTTGTCACAAGGAAAAACAAACAAAAAAATAATTACAAAAATACAGTAGAATTGGCGGCCTTATTGCTTAAAGAAAAAAAAAAATAAACTAATACCTGTTTTAAAAAGAATAAATTTATTAAACAAAAACCTATAAAAAAGGAGTTTCTCTGTTAGTTTCTTCTCCACATGATTTATTAATTGTGAAACTCATGTAAACATTCTGTTTTTACAATTTTTTTTTTATATTTTCACTTTGAAATCACGTACATTATTGAATACAAATATACGGCGATGTTTATAAAAACGCAATTCCTCTAAAACACTTCACTGAGGCAGTTTAAATAATCTGTGAATACGTCCTTCCCTTTACCAGACTATTTAAACAGCCTCTGAGGAGTGCTTTAAGGAATCGTGTTTTTATACATGAGACCGATAGTATTTTATGAAATATAAAAAATATATACTTTTCACTATTGCCACCAAGCTGGTATATATTTATCTTAGAAACAAAGTAATATTTTTTTTATATAATATAATCATAAAAATATATATAATGTATATGTATTAGTAATCCTATCCTACTTAAATTATAAATGTTAAAGTTTGTGAAGATGTTTGTTACTCAATCACGCAATGACGGCTGAACGGATTTACATGAAATTTGGCGTACAGATAGACCAAGATCTTAATTGAGAGAGGATGACGTTGATGAGGTCAGCTGGCCTAATATATAAAAATATTCATAGTCACAGTTTGTTATCGAGCACCTCCGAAACTTTACCAATTTTTATGATTTTTTTATGTATATTGAGTAAAAGTGAAATTGGTTTGCAGGTACATTATTACGGGAAAACAACGTTTGAGGGATCTGCCAGTATTTTATATATTTTTTGTTTTCTTAAATTCAATTCAATTAATTTCAACGTAAAGAATTTACATTCTATTTGCTGAATGTCAATGTACCTCAATGGCCTTAGTAGTCGAAAAAAGGTAGCGGAAAGAAAAACTCAACTCTGACCATCTTATCTCAAGTTAAACCTTATACACCATTTGCCTCCTATACCTTTGACAAGATTCCATGATTGCCGTCAATAACCTAAAACTCCGAAGCATTTTTTTTCATTTATTAATTTATTTGCCTTTTAGTACATACAGGGTTACGAATGAAGCCTAAAAAAACTGGAAAGAACAAAAAGGAGATTCCTTGATTTAGTGGACTACTAAGTTCAACCCGTAACAGTAGTTGCAAGCCTAGTCCCCTCACTAGGATACCCTGTGTGGAGGAAACCAGTGAAACGGACTTTTTGATTCCGAGTTTTGGGATTCCGAGGTCTAGAAGGAAATAAAAAATAACAGCCCAGAGAAACACGAGATTAAAATAATAAAAACTAAACAAAGTAAGTTAAAGGAAAGTAACGTAAGGTTCCGCGATTTAAGTTTTTTTTTTTTAATTAGCGATTTAAGTTAGGGAACCCTTTAAACCACTAAGCCCTAACCTATTTTTATACGTATGTATATAAATATTCGTTGAGCACCAACTACCCGTCTCAATTTCTCCTTCAGCAATCTTTCCGATTTAAGGTTGCCTGGAAGAAATTGCTATCAGCAATAAGGCCGCCAATTGTACCTCTTCTTTTGTAACTGTTGTCTCTGTAATTATTTACTGGTGTGTACAATAAAGAATATTCTTATCTTATCTTATTTTTTATACATTTTAACCTATTTTTATGCATTAGTTAAAAGTTTCACGAAAGTCGGGAAAGTAAGTGCTGCGGCCAGACACACGAACCGCACTCGTTCACAAACAAGAATGACGCCTATAGTGAGTATCATACATAATCATTAATCTCAATAATTTTAATAGCTATTTAATTAAAAAACCAGCAGCCTAGATCCTTGCTCTGACAGGAGAACAATTAGTTGTAAATGTAAACTTTCAGTAAAAGATGATTAGCACACAATCATGTTTATTTAATAACAGAACTGTATCACAGGAAAATTTTGAGAAGAAGTTGTAACTTTTGGATAAATTTTGTGACGTTTTGACTTTGCTTGTGTAAGTTTTATACGACGTACGGCGGTCCTAGTAGGAATTTAAGATCTAATATCACGTCTGATTACCATTCCGACTAGACCAACGAGGAATTAAAAAGGAAGTTAGTGATTTTTGTTTTTTTTTTTATACGTTTAATTCAGATAAACAAATCCATAGAGTTGTTAGTACGAGCTTAGTCTATGTTAGTAAGATAACGTTTTTTTTGTAAAGAAGTGGAACCTAGACTGTCAGTTCTAAAACACCAAATTAGTGGAAAATGATGGAACCATCCCATAATTTTCCAGTCCAATTCCGCCTTAATATATCACTTGCTAGACCAAGAGAGGGTTGAATGTATCGGCGGAGTGTCGTCTCTGTTGTATAATTTGGGAAGAGCGAGTGATCGTGCTAAAAAAAACACAGGTAAAAAATAAGTAAACTGTAAAAATAATGAAATACATAGGTTTTAAGTGCTGAGCCCCCAAAATGGGCCCGGCTCAGCATAACGTTGCAACAGAGTTATCCGTTGTAACGCTGATTTTCAGTCGGGTCCAAACTGCGGTTAGCAATGTACGTGAGAAAAAAAAAGTTAAAAAGCTGCCCGCGGATTATAGAATGTAAAACTACCGGTTTGCCGGCCACTACCCCTTTTCGGCCATTTCATACATTGTGTTGAATAATAGAAGTAATAGTAAACTATCCTTTTCTATTTACACGCCTTTCGATTCGGACGAACTTCACAATTCATTCTCTGGCGGCTTAACCTTGAACATTAAAAAATGTGCTCTCAGTCGTTATCTAGAAAGTTACTGTGCGGACGTGTGACAAATTGAGCAAAAAAAATAGTGGGAGGTTTGCTTTTCAGAGGTTAGTTTTAAAGTGTTACTGTGTTTTTTTTGGTGATTGCTTTGGTTTGCAGTTAAATAACATGGTTAATTTTAATATTCGAGCTCCAAAACTTATCAAACATTCATAGTTTGTGATATTTTTGGCGGCCGGGGAACACGTTAACAATCTATTTCAAAAACTAGTTTGCGGCCGGAAGGCCGTAAACCGGTATTGTTTATGACTTTTTTCTTTGTCTATAAGTAGAAACCTTCATTTCTCAAAGCACAAATCCCTTTAAATTTATAAGCAACTAGATTTTTCTGCATTAACTACCAGATTCCGGCCGCTAAATTGCCTTATATTTCCAAAGATATGACCCTCAAAAGTACCGTATATTTAACGGCCGATTACTAGTCAAAATTCTACCTATTTCCGGCCGTGGGATATAAAAAACGGCCGATAACTGGTAAAATTGTAACCTTTTTCCGGCCGTGAGAAGAATATAACGGCTGATAACTAGTAAACATTTTACCTGTTTCCAGCCGTCGCAAATTAAATAAGGCCGATAAATCGTAAAAATACAACCTGTTACCGGCCGTAGGGGTTGATGTATGGCCGATAACTGACATAACTAAGTAAATTCTATATTCATTGCCTTCTTTCACGACAAAATGGTACAACGGATCATAATGATGTTAGAATAGGTACATATACTTGGAAGTTTAGAAAGTGACATAGGGTACTTTTTTTGCAAGGGAAAATTAATTGAACGCGCTTAATTAACCCTTGATTTGCTACAAATTTTGATTCAGGTGCTTGGTATTGGAATTGCGCTTGTTTTTTTTTTCAGATGGCACCTGTCACTAATAAAATTAAGAAAAAGAAAAAAGATGAAAAAGAAAAACAAAAAAGGTTTGGTTACGCTGAACAAGCACTGATTAACGCTCTTTCAGATATACGTGGTAACATTCGAGGTATTAGAGAAGCGTGTCGATACTACGGGGTTCCAAGAGCTTCTGTACAGGACAGGCTTCACGGTCGTGTTGCTGAAAAAATGAGAAAAGTTGGTCCAGATCCTATATTTGGTTATGAAGGAGAAAGAAAAATTGTTGATTGGATAATTCAGTCAGCAAAATCTGGAATTCCTATTAACAAATATGATCTTCTGGATACTGTAGCTGAGCTTGCAAAAGATCTCGGCATAGACCATCGCTTTCCTAGAGGTAAGCCTGGTATACGATGGTACCTCAGCTTTCTCAAGCGTCATCCCAACATAAGCATCCGAGAACCAGAGGCTATTAACAAGGCGCGAGAAGCTATCAAGGAAAGTTCCATTCGGAAATGGTTTGCAGACTTACACCTTTTCTTGGCTGAAAAAAATGCGTTAGATATTTTAGATGATCCTGACCGTATTCTAAACGCTGATGAAACTGGGATATCACTGTCTCCTAAATCAGGGAAGGTTCTAGCACCTAAAGGCTACAAAAATGTGTACGTAGTGAAGAAAGGCAATGAGAAAGAGAACATCACAGTACTGGTGGTAATAACAGCGTCTGGGGAAATATGTCCACCATTGGTGGTGTTTCCCTATCTAAGACCACCTAAAGCGGTAGTCGATAACATGCCGCCTGACTGGATTTTAGGAAAATCCGAGAGCGGGTGGATGCGAGCAGATGTATTTTTTGAGTACATGTCTAATGGGTTCATCGATTGGCTGACAAACCAACACACAAAAAAGCCTGTTCTGTTTTTTGTAGATGGGCATAAGTCACATATGTCTATGCCACTGAGTAAATTCTGCGACGATAATGATATTATTTTGTATGCATTGCCACCGAATACAACTCATATTTTGCAGCCAGCTGATGTGAGTGTGTTTAAACCCCTTAAACAAGAATGGAAGCGCACTGTGAAAAATTGGCAGAGTCGAGCTGAAAATCTTAACAAATGTGTAACAAAAACAAACTTCTGTCAAGTTTTCAAAGAAACACTAGACAAAGAGATGACTCAAACAATCAAGAATGGATTCCGTAAATGCGGCCTTTATCCGTTTGACGTAGAACAGGTGGATTTTTCAAAATGCGTAAAAGACGCTCAGATACGGAATGCAACTGCTGCTCAAAGTATCTCACAAAAACCTCTCAACGACAGACATTTTGAAATAGCCAGACAAGCGTTTCAGCTGATGGAAGAGAATATAACAAAGCCGGGTATAAATCCAAGCATCATCATACGTGAACTTGACCGCACAAAGGAGTCATACTTACAAAAACGACGATCTAAATCGAAGACACCCCGAACTTCGCAATCCACTGCAACTCCGCGACAGTCAAAATCGTTTGAAGTTAACAAGTCTTCGGACGATAAATTGAAAACACCCCGAGCTTTGCAATCCACTTCCACTCCCCGAGTGAAATCTTCTGAAAAAAAATCCAAAAGCCCAAGGCCGGAAGATTTGGGAAAAAATACTTTTGAGGACAGCGACTATAACTCTTTTCAGATACCAGACATTGGTTCTTTGGTATCTTTGGACGATATATCCATAACAGCATTAAGTGACATAAATTTACCAGAAATATGTCAAATTAATAACGATACTCCTGTCGTTATTTCTGTGGACGATGACAATCACGCCGGACCGTTAGCGAAAGATATCCAATTAAACTCAGAAGATGTTACAGCTACAAAAATGGTAACAATTGGGAAAGACTGGCCAGTTAATACAATGATTTCTGTAGGGGCTGATGAAAACACAAGACCATCTCCAAAAAACGTAGTGAATTACATTGCTATAGACAAATACGGTGACAGTAGAGAGGATCCGTTCAAAAAACACCTGAAATTTCCTGATATCGCACCCCCAGATCAAGACTGCACTAAGTCGAAAAATCCCAAAATCGACTTTTTAATACAGTTCGATCGGCAATTTTTTTCCGCGTATACCACAAAGACAGTCATATCAATATTCCCAAAACTAGCCAACAGATGTCGCGCTAAGTCTGTTTTAGTGAATGAATGACCGCGTAGTCGTACCACAAACACGAAACTAATTCCATATGCAACCTGTCTGTCTTCGAGAGCGCTGCATAGTGACCTTGCGCAACAGCGGCTTATTTCGTAATAATGCAGTATTGCTGACTGGGGCTAGATAACTGCTCCGAATTATTTCGATTTAATACAGTGTTGTTGACGTTCCCGATACTGCTATTTTGATAGTATTCCGAAATACTTCCCTATTGGTGACGAAGGTATGTTGATTTTTTTTTATTATTCCTAAATAATTTAATGTTGTTTGATAAAGATGAAAATTCGTCAAATAATGCACTGTTGATGGTAGATCTTAATAGTGGTGTAATTTCTGTAATCATTGCGATATATTAATTTTTGATACTCCGAATTACTTATTTATACTTAAACTAAAAATCAAATCGTTTGAAGTTTGTTTTTTCATTAATTAACTAGAAAATATTTTGTGTTTTTTGGAATAATGCAGTATTGTTGAATTAATTCAGATATTGTTTGTTATTTGGCAGATGATGAAGGGTCGTGGTCTAATATTGCTTGAAAAAGCAATAGAAGGAACCACAAAAGGCGCGTCTTTTGTGGTTCCTTCTATTTTGTTGACTGCTCAAGAGACAAGAATGAAAATTTGTGTTGAAATAAAAAGGAATAATCAAAACTCTGATATCGCTGTACCATCTGATGCATCGCCTGCTCTTGCCGAATCATTTGTTCCAGTTCCAGCCCTCACGGTTCCACCTGTTGCAACACCAGCTCTTGAGGTATTTGATCAGACTGACAAACCACAAAAATCGCGACTACCTGTGGTCCCCCCCTAGAAGAGCATCTTCGTCTTCATGCTCGAGTTCCTCATCGGACTCCAGCTCATCATCATCAAGTACCAGCAGCTCGAGCAGCTCGTCTGATGATGAATCCAACAGACCGGGCCCGTCAACAGTAGATACTCAGGTAGTTTTAAATTCTATCTCGACTTATGAACCTTCAACATCTGCCGTTGTTTATCCAGTTCCAACAGCTCCAACCGACCCAGAGTTGAGAAGAAAACGAGTACGAAACCCTGCTGGCTGGAAATCGAAGATTGCTAAATCTTATTCAGGAAAATCTTGCGTTTCTCTATCGTTTAACGTTTCTCTTAGATCCATACCTACACAAGATTAGTTGCAATGTTAGTTTATTTTATAGTACATTTTAGACGGTTGTTATGTTCCTGTTATCATCATATTTTGTTGCAATAATGCCTAGTTTAGTAAGTAAACCTGTGATGTAACATTGATCTGATTGAATAAGCCTTGTTAAACGAAATACTGTTAAACATTATAACTGAGTATAATTCACAATTTAAGAATAATTTTAGGAATTCACTGCTACTAATTATTAGTAACAGGTATGACCTGAAAATTCCTTGTACTGTACAAGTTTACAAGTAATATAAAAAAGTACACATTGTTGACGGTAACTGTTACGTTTCTAATTCGCTAATGTTGCAATAATAATTGTCTTGTCTAGTTTAAGTCATAGACATTAGACAGCCACAAGTGCTTTGTATAATTTGTGCATTCTTTTTAAATTACGCTCGAATGTTTCTTTATTTTTTGATAAGAGGTTGTTTTTTTTTATCTATGGATTCCTAATAATGGATAAAAACATATAAAATTGATTTGTCTGAAACATGTTTTATTATTTTTTGATAAGAGGTTGTGTTTTTTTATTAATTGATCTATAGATCCCTAATGATGGATAAAAATGTGTAAAATTGATTTGTCTGAAACAAATAATAAATGTTTATTGCTATTTTCGTAAACATGTTTGTTTTATTTTAGATTTATTACAGATTTCCTCGAAATTAAAAGAGATGAGTCTTTGTTGAGTAATCAAGATGAATAATTATTTCATAGAATTATACTGCATTATTTCAGTATCAATCAGAAAGAAACGAGTATATCGAAATACTTTTTTTTTTATGATGTCCATAAATTTACAACAGTGAATTATTTCAAAAAAACTGCATTTTTCTCACTTTTTTAAACGTTATGCTATAGGTACCTTAGGTAGGACCTGTACAATTGTATAACTCACATAATATCTAAAAATCGTAGCAATAGCTTCAATAATCACGTAAAAAAAACAGTTTTTTGTCGATTCCCAAATAATTGCTTTTTCGACTTAGTGCAGTCTTGATCTGGGGGTGCGATATCGTTACAAAAACCAAAGGAAGCCGCACATGGAGCCAGTTTCCGAGTGCTATATCATCTAAAGCTTGGCAACAGTATCACGAAAAAAAAGAAAAAGAAAAACTAGATAAAGAAAACAAAATAAAGAAACGAAAACTTGAAAGGGAGCAAAAGAAAACAGAGCCACCACAAAAAAAGAAGAAAATGAACAAAACGACAGTGATTGTAAAGAAAAAGAAAATAGAAGAAACGCAATCCCACATTAAATGTTTTTCTTGTGAGCTTGCTCTTTTAAGTGACACTGAAGAAGACGGAGAAAAAAATATAGGCTGTGACAACTGCATTCGATGGTATCACCTGAAATGCACGAAACTAAAGAATTCAACTTACAATAAAGCAGTTACCAAGCAATATACATGTGAATTGTGCGAGAACGCTCAAAATGCACCCAGAGAAGTTTTGAAAACTTTTTGTCCTGACAATTCTGACTAATTAGGTGAATTGGTACCTACTATGTTTTTATTATAATTTGTTTAGAAGTTATTCTTAAATCTTGTTCTAAAGGATTTTTTTCTTTATATTTTAAACGGTTGATTGTAGTTTAAGTGAAGAAAATCTTTTTCTTGGACATTCAAATTTTCTGAATACCAAATTTAAATTTATTTTCACTAAGATTACGATATCCCAAGATTTTTGGTTTTTGATTGATTGATTGATTGATTGATTGATTGATTGATTGTGTATCCAATATTTTCATATCAAAATTTTCTTAATTTATGAGCTAAACTACCTAAGCTCAAACTGATTTTGTAACAAATAAACCTCAGAAGTGATTTATTTTATTGGTTTTACTTTCATACTACTATCAACCTTTTCAGCTTTTGGATAAGAGCCATTTTTCTACTTTACAATAGGTGGCCGATAACCAGTGCATTAGTGGCCGATAACTGAGTCAAATGGCCGATAACCGGTATTTTTGCTACTTTCACTATTAATTATTTTTTGTAAATTATGTGTAGAGGATACCTCTATAAGCGTTAGTTTATATAAAACTAGACTATTGTATGATGATATATTGAATTTTTGAAAAGTGTTGGTGTACTGCATTAAAATAAAAATCAACGCTGAAGTCAACAAGTGGCTTAAATGGCCGATTACCGGTATTTTTACCCTATACAATTATAGAATACAATACTTTAATATTGTAATGTGCAGTGCATGTGGAGAGTGAAGGTAAAATACATAATACAATCGGATAAACAGTGAAACAAATAAGTCAGTGATACACAAATATTGTGTTAATTATCACTGAGTTATGTGGCTCAATATCACTGATACGTAGCAGATATACACTGAAATACGGTATCCATTACGTGTGATACTTATTAGGCTCCATATCTATACGGCGTAGCGAAGTCATGATGTATACGCGAAAAGTTATACCCACCAAAAATATTCTTATACTATTTTTATTTTTAATGCACTAACCCGTGCTAAGGACAAATTTAAAAACCTATTTAGAGGCTAAAAATTTCTCCCATGCCGGGATTCGAACCCGCAACCTCTGGCTATCCGTGCCAGCCTCCAATTTATGCCAAATTTTTAGCCTCTAAATAGGTTTTCAAAAACATTGTGTAAAAACTAGCCAAGTCTCAATGGAGGTGCTCGTTTATCTCTAAAAAGTAATGAAATCTAGACAAAGGTGCCAAGTCTAAGGTTCCTCACTGCGATCTGTTAATTATTATACCTAATGTTGTGTGACTTGGCCGTTGAAGGGTACACAAGGGTACAAAACCAGGTGCTCCATGACACCATTGCAGCAATCTGTCGCCAGAACCGCCACCCATTGACGATGGAAAAATGGCACTTGAAAAACGTTGATTGAATAACCAGTTAATTGTAAGCTTGATAAAGCTGCGTATGTCAATAGTACTTATTTATAAGCGAGCCAGTATAAAAAAAAAAATCCAGCATAGACGAAGTCACACAACATTAAGTATAATAATAAACCGATCGCAGTAAGGTACCTTAGACTTGGCACGACTTTGTTTAGATATCATTACTTTTTAGAGATAAACGAGCACCTCCATCGAGACTTGGCTAGTTTTTACAGAATGTTTTTGGTGGGATTTCACTTTGTTTTGTAGAAATGTGGGCATATTGATTTATTTTATTAGATTTTCTTATAAAATAAATCAATCCGTCTCCCCCTAAAACAAGGGCATAAAAATGTCGTAAACGACTGTATCGCGGCCGGTTGCCACTTTGCCATATTATAAGGTTATCGGATAAGCAAAACGTAACCGATTTTTAAAATACAGTCAGCGCCATCTAGTGACGTGCGCGAGTGTCACCGCCGCTCTTAGTCCAATGCATTATGCTTTGACCAAATTTTGAGCGACATAATAACATAAATAACAATCTTCTAATAGTTTGGTTAGACTCTTGTGTTTTCTAAGCAGGGTCACCATGTACTCCAGATCTTCAATTAATCTAGTTTTTATAGTTTTCCCTTTATGTGGCCGTTAAACCCTAACTCTGTACCAAATTTGAGCTCTCTGTGTTTATGGGAACTACTAGTTCTACTTTGATGATCATCAGTGAGTGAGTGTCATGAATGCGAAACTTTGCTGTCGCTTAACTTTGCTGTAGCTTAACTTTGACCTACAGACTTGAAATTTTGGATTTTAAGTATGTAACTATAGCTTATTGGATGACGAAAATTTCTGCGTTCTGGTCTTATCCAATGGTTCTCAAACAGGGGCCTGAAAATGCGGCGAAATGGTTCCTGTAAATATAGTTATGGCAGTGTTTGCTTCGCGCTCGACTTGGCGTGGGCACTGCCGTGCCCCCTAATAATCAAGGCGCAGATTGCATGCCTGGAGGACGGCCGCTCCAACCGTTGTTCGTCGGACGTTATATTTATGGCGTGTGATGTGAAATATTTTGCTTGCGCGATGCAGGAATGACGGAGTATGCAGTGCGCGCGTTGAGTTGACATGTGGTCGCTGTAGTTGCTTCCTCCATCCTTCTCTGCATCCGTTCAATGGCTTAAGTTTTTGGCAAAGCGACTGCATTTTTCCAGTGGAAATAGGTCAAGTACGCTCTAAAGAGGACTAGGTTAACGTTCCAAACTCTGAGCAAATTAACAAGTTGTGAGGTATTTACGGAACATTATTGGTATTCTACGGAATACAGAGAGTATCGTAAAGAGGTTCGAAATTTCACTGATGCCGGTGAGTCGCCCATGAGCTCAGTTGGAAGAGCGCTGGCACGGATAGCCAGAGGTCGCGGGTTCGAATTCCAGCATGGGTGGAATTTTTAGCTCTCTGTATTACGTAGATATAGACCAGTAAGATTAAACAGATTTTTAAAATTGGTCTTTATCTATTCGCTTCGCTAAGCAGTGGTAGCTGAGCGGTAGAACGCTGGCCTCACATTCGGGAGGTAGTGGGTTCGAATACCGGCTTGTACCGACGACAATGAGTGAATGTTTTCTTAGCAATACCACTCGTTGAGGAAACCAGAGTGTCTGAAATTTAAATTTTCCACGCATTTGGAGGTATAGAAGCTGCATAAAAAAATCTATTCGCTTTGGCCTAAAGTTACTTTGTACTTACTGTGTCCACGGTTTTGTTTGCAATGGATTTCAAATAAAAAAGATACGAATATAATCCAGAAAAAAAAACTTTCGTCAGCTCAGTCGTGTCGACATAATTATGGATGCTTATAAATTGAAAAATTATCTTTACTTTCAATTAATCTAGCTCAGTTATTCCTTAACTGCCTAGTCTAGCAGTATCACCATACATTATCAACCCGAGTCTATCGCTCCGGGAGAACAAATACTTTTGTACAAATCCACACCTATTTGTTTATATGCTATACAGCTCTGGCGAACTGCATCAAACTCGAATGTAGCAATTCTCCAACGATTCCACTCTAAAACGTTTTGTATGATAACAAATCGGGGCTGCGCTTGTGGCCTAGGTGAACCGAGTGATTGGAATCAATCACTTGGTAAAGCAACAACAGGCGCGGTCAGGTGCAGGATGGGTGAGCGTCCCGTGACTACCGCTAGTGACATTTTTCCGAGCGCTTCCGTGCTTCGCAAGGCACGTTAAGCCGTTGGTGCCGGCTGTCATATAATGGCAGTCGTTATGCCATGTCAGAGGCCTTATGGGCGGCTTAATAAATTCTGACAGTAAGGCCCGCCACTGTCTTACAATCCTCCACCAACCCGGACTTGACCCCCGTGGTGGAGTATGGGCTAACCTTCCTACGATGCAGAAAGAGACCCCTGCCCCAACAGTGGGGACAACAAGGGTTGATATCGAACTCGGGGCTGCAAGTGATGCAAATTATTTCAGCCAGATGTTGCTGCATGTACGTAATACAGAGAATAGTGTAGGGAGGTTCGAAATTTCACTGATGCCGGTGAGTCGCCCATTAGCTCAGTTGGATAGAGCGCCGGCATGGATAGCCAGAGGTCGCGGGTTCGAGTCCCGGCATGGGTGGAATTTTTAGCCTTTAAATAGGTTTTTAAAATTGTCCTTAGCACGGGTTAGTGCATTAAAAATAAAAATAGTATAAAATAATTAACTACAAAGAAGGAAAGATAACATTTATTGTAGCAACAAAAACACACATTTGTTTACAACATAAAAACTCTTAAAATACAATACAAAGGACAAAAAAATAACCCTCTTTTTGCCACGGTCAGGTAAATAGATAAATTACACTCCTCTTCAATATTAACTACTGCAAACCCTTATCTCTGTCTACCCTCCGCCCCCCTCCCGGGATACAGGCGACACTTTAAATATGTCCTAGAAATCCTATCAATAAGACAAACATTTCTGTGTTAAACATTAAACAACTATTCGTTTCATTGATTGCATGATATATAAGGTAAAATAAAAACTTATACGTTTGTTGTTTGATAAGTGACGTCATCAAAATTTCATTTTTTAAGAAATTTTTGCGCTGAAGCATAAAGGGGAGTCCAACGTCACAATTAAAGTTTTATCTCATAATCGGCTAGCGCCATCTTCCTTCACTTCATCGCGTAAAGCGAGATGCCGCTATCCGATAATGAAATAGAACTTTTAAGCCGGGTTTTGGCTATGGGATGTAATATAGTCTATATTACATCTTGAAATGTTAACACTATTTTTATTTTTAATGCACTAACCCGTGCTAAGGAACAAATTTAAAAACCTATTTAGAGGCTAAAAATTTCACCCATGCTGGGATTCGAACCCGCAACCTATGGCTATCCGTACCAGGTACGGATAGCCAGAGGTTGCGGGTTCGAATCCCGGCATGGGTGAAATTTTAAAAACCTATTTAGAGGCTAAAAATTTCACCCATGCTGGGATTCGAACCCGCAACCTCTGGCTATCCGTACCAGGTACGGATAGCCAGAGGTTGCGGGTTCGAATCCCGGCATGGGTGAAATTTTTAGCCTCTAAATAGGTTTTTAAATCTTGAAATGTAATATATATTATATGGCATCCCATAGTGAAAAACCGGCTTTATCGTGACATTGTGCTCTCCTAGCTGGGTTTGAATCCGCGCCTCTGCTCTGACATTGTACACCGTACTCTAACCAAATTTCAATGATCCTGCCATGACTTTAGATTTCAAAATTCCCTAACAACTTTTAAAGAAGAAGTCATTTTTTGACCTACTCCATCATCTCTGCCCAAAAGTAGAATAAATTACGCTGAACAAACGAAATCGGACCCTTGGTAAAGTCGACAAACTATTTACATTAGCAAACTTCTGAGTTGGGCCCGAAAAACTCCTGCTGATGCCAATCTAAAAATGAAACGAGCGTAATGGAGTTACGAAGAGTTTTCAGGCACAGATACGGCTTATTACACAAGTGCAGAAGCGCTTGTGGCCTGGTCGGGGCACTACTACGGTACGGGTCTTAACGAAGGATAGGTCATGCTCCGCCACGGGGCCCAAGTCCGTTTTAGTGGGGAATTGTAAGACAGTGGCGGGCCTTACTGTCAGAAATTTTCATACATTCATACACACATAGCCTCACGCCTGTATCCCAGAGGGGTAGGCAGAGACCAGGGACTGCCACTTGCCACGATCCTGACAGATCACCTTCGCTTCATCAACGTTCATAAATCGTTGCATGCACGCACGCCGGTTCCGGGTACTTTTTATCTTTCCCTTTGCTAATACATCCCCTATTTGGTCGATGTAAGTCCATCTGGGACGTCCCTTACCAGCCCTGCCACTCACATTCGCAATATATATTTGTTTCGTCAATCTTTCTTCCTCTCCACATGTCCAAACCAACGCAACATTCCTTTCTCAATCCTAGTCACTACACCCTCTTTCAGTCCACAACGTTCTCTAATCAGACTATTGCGTATCCTGTCATTCAAAGTAACACTACACATACTTCTCAAGGACCTCATTTCAACTGCATTAATTCTAATTTCTTGCTTCTTTTGCCACACCCAAGTCTCGCTACCATACATAAGTGTTGAGACCAGTACGCCACTATGAATAGCCAATCTAGCTCTTTTGGAGATGTTTCGGCTGCACACAATGGAGAAATTTTCAAGCCGCCCATAAGGCCTCTGACATGGCTTAACAAATGCCATTACATGACAACCTGCACCAACGTCTTAACATGCCTTACAAAGCACGGAAGCGCCCGGAAATGCCACTAGCGGTAGTCACGGGATGATCACCCTTCCGGCGCTGAATCGCGCCTTTTGTTGCTTAACTCAAGTGATTGATTCCAATCACTCGGTTCGATTAGGCCACGAGCGCTTCACTAGGCCACGAGAGCTTCTAAGTAAAGTACTACCTCTAAAAGTATTTGGAAGAAACCTCATGAAAGTAAAAAGATACTAAAAGCAGTTGGTTTTATTTATAAAACAAGCTTCTTTGAATGCTGTGAGCAATAAAGCCGCCAATTGTACTGTATCTAAATATTTTATGTTTGGTTTTCCCTGGTGTACAATAAAGAATACGCTTATTTAATATTTCTTGTCATGTAATGGCAGTCGTTAAGCCGTGTCAAAGACCTTATGGGCGGCTTGATAACTTCACTGTAAGGCCCGCCACTGTCTTACAATCCTCCACCAACCCGGACTGGCCCCCGTGGTGGAGTATGGCCTAACCTTCCTGCGATGCAAGAAGAGTCCCGTACCCCAGCAGTGGGGACATACATGGGTTGATAACATAACATAACAAAGAAATTTGAATGTGTGAACGGTTATTATCACTCATAAAACATGTATATTTAAAAGGAACACTAATGAATTAGCGTGACTTGCGACTTTCTAACGAATTGTATGCTGTCTGTCCATTATACTAAAATAAGGTAGTTTTCGAAGGGGGAAAAATAACGTAATTTCTGCAATTCATGATTTCACCATGGGTGTGAAACAAATGTAACGTTTAAAAATATCGTATCACAGTGTTTGTTATCGAACTCTTCCGAAACGGCTTCACAGATTTTTATGTTTTTTCTGGGTATATGACCTAAGTTAAGTCGAATCGCTCGTTGCCCCGGTTGCCCGAGTGATCTTAAACGGTAACGAAGGTTAAGCAACACAGGGCGCGTTCAGTGCATGGATGAGTAAACCGTCTGTGACTAACGCTAGTGGCATTTTTCCGAGCGATTCCGCGCTTCGCAAGGCACGTCGATAGATGATAGTCGTTAAGCCAAGAGGCCTTAGGGCGGCATAAAAACTTCTGACAGTAAGACCAGTCACTAGACTATAGTCCTATAGTCCAAGACTAGTCTTGGACTATAGTTTTTATAGTTCGATAAAGCGTAACAAACAAATACATTTGTAAAGTTATCATAGCAATACAACTATTTAACGGTAAAGGATAATATCGTGAGGAAATCTGATTGTTCGAGGTTTTACCTCAGCGCTTGAAATTGTTAATTCACGGTAGGCACGTGTGGTGGATAAGCCCATCAATCTGAAAGAAGGCCTGTGTCCTGCTATCGGACGTATAGGCTGCAATCGGCTTATGTTTCAATCGAAGCGCACGTGCCCTAGACGAGCCGAGTGATTGGAATCAATCACTTGAGTTAAGCAACAACAGGCGCGGTCAGGTGCAGGACGGGTGACCGTCCCGTGACTACCGCTAGTGGGCCATATCAGAGGCCTTATGGGTGGCTTGATAACTTCTGACAGTAAGGCCTGCCATTGTCTTACAATCCTCCACCAACCCGGACTTGGCCCCCGTGGTGGAGTATGGCCTAACCTTCCTGCGATACACGAAGAGACCCGTGCCCCAGCAGTTGGGTCCTACAAGGGTTGATAATATGTTTCAATCTAATTTAGATCCTAATCCATTTATTTATTGCACGGTTTGGACACCAAATGATCATCCACATTACAACGAACCGTCGACGTGCGAGCTCTACAAGTTAGTTAGACCTGAGATTTCCGCACTTAGCCTCATGTTTGGGCCATTGTGCGAGAGAGAGAGAGAGCTCTACGATAAACTGAAAGGTACACTTCTTCTTCTTCTTCTTTTCATGTCAGCGATTCGACCAGTTTATATTTTTCCTGCCCAATAGTTGGCCGCTGCAATAGGGAATGGAATTAAATATCAGAAGTGCTTGATTTTTTTTTGGTGATAGGAATAACCTTCCTTAACGCGAGAAAAAAGTTTCAATTTATTTGGCCTCGTTTTTTTTAAATAATCTTAATATTCTTCCATTCGTCGTTCTGGGCTCGGTTCGGCTTAACAGACACATTCCTTGGTCCGCTACTATGGAAAAAAAAAACTGTGATGACAATGACATTGACAGCTCCCGTCGATGTCATCACATTTTTTTTTTCTCGCGTAAATAGGAAGGTTATTCCTATCACCAAAAAAAATCAAGCACTTCTGATATTTTCTTCCATTCCCTATTGTAGCAGCGTTGGCCTCTGTTCTCTGTTAGGTCCTTCAGAGTGCAGGTGTGAGGGCACAATGGGCACTGGAGCAGGTGCACCATGGTTTGCGATGAGACTCCACAATCACATTGCTCCTCCGTTGGTGCAATATAACCCCACCTGCTTAGGTTTGTCTGCAGCGACCTACTTGAGTCCGGAGGAGTCAGTTGAGTGACTGCCACGTAGGCCATTGCAGATCAGACCCCGTTGGTGGTGCACTAGTTACAAAAGGTACACGACAATACGAGTACAAAAATAGCGTGGCCCCATATGACGTCACGGGAACGGACTTTTTTGCACTTTTGATGCAGTCTCTCACTTCGCAAGTTTTTATGCACTACTTTAGGGGTATTCTACTCTGCGGTATTAAACTCGCCTTTGTACAAATTCGTTTTTAGTGCAATAAATAATTTTCATTCATTTATTCTTTATAATTATGGAGACTTTTTTTGAACTAAAACTTTCGTAAGCACAACTCATTGTAGGCAGATGGCACAGACACAGCTCACGACATCTTCGTTCTTGCAGTGTCTGTGCCATCATGCCTAGTGGCATTGACGACGGGAAAGCAGTAGGCGCTGCGGCGCAAGCCAGCGGGAATCCCCCGCAGCCAGTGTCGGCACCCGCCCCACCTATCTCGGCGCGAGCGCGCCGCGCGCTTGCCCGTAGTGTGAGACAAGCAACCGACGACGCGAGCTCCGTCTCTGCTCACCATGATTAAGCTCTGCGAATCGGAGCGAAACCTGGTCGGACTTTTCCGATATAACAACACCCGTAAGTAAATCCGGACTAAAAGTCTATAATTATGGAGACGCTGAGTTGAGACTTGAAATTAATTCTACATATACAGCTCTTGATATTCTAATCACTAAGACTAAAAATTCCCGGAGGAAATTGTTGTCTGTTCTATAGATTCCATTAATAAGACTTTCATAGTAAAGTTTATTCAAGGAAATAAATATGGGTCTGAAACAAACAGAGAAGGTGAAAGGAGACTACAGGGTACCCAAAAGGACCTGGACGAAATCTAGCAATAAGTGCATTAGCATACTGCCTGCATTACTGACTGCATTAGCATAATTATGTCATCGTGTTGTGTGTGTTATTAGCTTTGTCATCGTGTAGACTGTTATTATAACGTATTTATGTAAGTTTATCATAACTACCTATATGTATGTAACTGTTTATGTAGGTATATTGTTATTTATATAAGTAGTGTATTAATATATTTATATTTTTACACTATTTTTATTTTTAATGCACTAACCCGTGCTAAGGAACAAATTTAAAAACCTATTTAGAGGCTAAAAATTTCATCCATGCCGGGATTCGAACCCGCAACCTCTGGCTATCCGTACCAGCGCTCTACCAATTGAGCCAATGGGCGACTCACGGCATCTGTGAAATTTCGAACCTCTTTACAATATTCTCTGTATTACGTACAGGCAGCGACATCTGACTTAAGCAAATTGCATTACTTACAGCCCCGACTACCTACTTTGCAGTAAGGTTTAACATCGGAACATGTGAGTACAGGGATATCGTTCCGATGTTAAACCTAACTGCAAAGTAGGTAGTCGGGGCTGTAAGTAATGCAATTTGCTTAAGTCAGATGTCGCTGCCTGTACGTAATACAGAGAATATTGTAAAGAGGTTCGAAATTTCACTGATGCCGTGAGTCGCCCATTGGCTCAATTGGTAGAGCGCTGGTACGGATAGCCAGAGGTTGCGGGTTCGAATCCCGGCATGGATGAAATTTTTAGCCTCTAAATAGGTTTTTAAATTTGTTCCTTAGCTCGGGTTAGTGTATTAAAAATAAAAATAGTGTAATCATGTGAGTACAGTGATATCGTTCCGATGTTAAACCTAACTGCAAAGTAGGTAGTCGGGGCTGTAAGTAATGCAATTTGCTTAAGTCAGATGTCGCTGCCTGTACGTAATACAGAGAATATTGTAAAGAGGTTCGAAATTTCACTGATGCCGTGAGTCGCCCATTGGCTCAATTGGTAGAGCGCTGGTACGGATAGCCAAAGGTTGCGGGTTCGAATCCCGGCATGGATGAAATTTTTAGCCTCTAAATAGGTTTTTAAATTTGTTCCTTAGCACGGGTTAGTGCATTAAAAATAAAAATAGTGTAATCATGTGAGTACAGTGATATCGTTCCGATGTTAAACCTAACTGCAAAGTAGGTAGTCGGGGCTGTAAGTAATGCACTTTGCTTAAGTCAGATGTCGCTGCCTGTACGTAATACAGAGAATATTGTAAAGAGGTTCGAAATTTCACTGATGCCGTGAGTCGCCCATTGGCTCAATTGGTAGAGCGCTGGTACGGATAGCCAGAGGTTGCGGGTTCGAATCCCGGCATGGATGAAATTTTTAGCCTCTAAATAGGTTTTTAAATATTTATATTTGCACCGACTACCCGTCTCTTATTTCCTCCAGCAACTTTCCGTCGTAAGGTTGTCTGGAAGAAATTCCTTTTAGCAATAAGGCCGCCAATGGTACTTTGTATCATTACATGTTTTATAATATGTGCTCTGGTGTACAATAAAGAATATTCTTATCTTATCTTTATCTTATGTGTTAATAAAGTCAATAGCTTATTGCTTTAATCCTGGAAAATACACCAGATAAAAGTTGCCTCGCGAGGGAAGTCGCGAGCAATAGCAAGTAAACTATAAATTGTAGTTCCAACGCAATTACGTGACCCACAGGGGGTTATTCTGTAATAACAAAAGTTTACAAAAGCATTGGAAAACACAGTTCTTTTCACAGTTTGACACAATCTATTTTATAGGTTTTAAAATGTGTTTTTCAGGTTTCTTTGGCAAGGAATTTCACGCATGCCTTACGCATACCAAGTACATTCACTTGGTGTAATTGTTAAAACAAATAGTAGGTAATACGAGATTTCACATATTTAATTGTATATTGGAAGCACTCGTGGCCTAGGCGAACCGAGTGATTGGAATCAATCACTTGGTTAAGCAACAACAGGCGCGGTCAGGTACGGGATGGGTGAGCATAACGTGACTACCGCTAGTGGCATTTTTCCGAGCGCTTCCGTGCTTCGCAAGGCACGTTAAGCCGTTGGTGCCGGCTGTCATATAATGGCAGTCGTTAAGCCGTGTCAGAGGCCTTATGGGCGGCTTGATAACTTCTGGCAGTAAGGCCCGCCACTGTCTTACAATCCTCCACCAACCCGGACTTGGCCCCCGTGGTAGAGTATGGCCTAACCTTCCTGCGATGCAGGAAGAGACCCGTGCCCCAGCAGTGGGGACATGCAAGGGTTGATAACGATGAATTGTATATTAAACGGGTCTAATCGCAATTATTTATTAAATAAAACGTAATTACATTAATGCACATACATTGCACATATTGTTTTCAATGTATTAAGTCTTGTTGTAAGATATTTCGTGAGCATTAAAATATAAACGGTGTAATTCTATTATTACTGCAAGACTATTTGTACTGCGTTTAAGGATTGCTTTGATGGAATCGTCTTTTTATAAGTATTTAAATTCTTTTTATTTTTTATGCTACTTACTCGATGACCTCTGTGGCGCAGCGGTAGCGCATCTGCCTACCATGCAAGAGGTCCCGGGTTCTAACTTGTCCCGGCTGGGGGAAAATAAAACCCCAGGTCTTGGATGTTTAAATGTTTGTGATGACGTTGTTTCTGGTTCCCACGACAGTGGTTCTGGTTCGTCAACAAAAGTAACAGCTTAACCATCTTAGCTTTATAGCGCCTACCCTCACCGGCTGGAATAAAATGTTCCTAAGGATTTGTTCCGGCCATTCCGCTTTGAGCCTAGCAGAAACGTTTTTAGATTACCATAAAAGATACTTTCACAGAAAGGGTTTGACAATATCTGGAGAGAATCGGAAAATCCGTTCTACTATAGTAGGTAGACTCGCTCTGTATACTCGTATACATAGCGAGTCTACCCCTGTACTCGTATATTTTTTGTTAATTGTTATTGTTAATCTTTATTGCTTGTCATGGAAAAATGTTTGTTCGATGATAATGTTTGTTAGTTCTGCATTATTGCCGTTATGTTATATACATAATATGAAAAACTGGTACCCACGATACGGGGTCTCCTAGTGTGGGAGCTGCTGGAAATGTACCTAAATATAAGTTATGAGCAATATTAAAAGACCTATTTTTAGAGGCTAAAAATTTCACCCATACCGGAATTCAAGCCCGCAACCTCTGGCTATCCGTGCCAGAGGTTGCGGGTTCGAATCCCGGCATGGGTGAAATTTTTAGCCTCTAAAAATAGGTTTTTAAATTTGTCCTTAGCACGGGTTAGTGCATTAAAAATAAAAATAGTATAATTATGAGCAATAAACATATTTTCACTTTACTAAAATAAATAATCGCGATTTGTTTTACATTTTTTTTTATTACAATATCAAAATATTGTTTTATCAAGGTGTGTTATCTAACACACTGCACAGACTTCATTAACCTAAACTCGATAATCTTGGAAAAAGGATTACAAAAACTCCAAACTTCTTTTTACCTTACAACAGTCTTTTTACATTTGATCCACAACCTTGGATCGGTTATGATATCTATTAAAATATTATGTACGTCAAGAGAAATATCAGTAACTTTAAAACTGTAGGTAGGAAACACAATTTAAATGCTAGAAATAAACATGAAACATGTTCCGAGATTCTTGCGATACGATAAGATACCCGAAGATATTATTAACTTGCTTAAAACGTGGTTCAAAAAAATTTGTAACTTTATGCCAAAAGGGCTACTATAACAAAAAAATTTGTAACTTTATGCCAAAAGGGGTTCTTTAACAGAAGGGATTATTTAGATAACAATGATGTCTGTGATTAAATCCAGTACAATGCTTGAGTCCTATGTTTTATAATAATTATGTAAACTCTGTTTGAAAATACTAAGTTTGGAGATGTTTTGTCCAATTATTCTGCAAAATGATCTAGATTTTAAAATGGACACATTCCAGACATGTAAATAATCTTTAATGTTATAACAAATGGGCGACTATAGTCGCCTCATCATCATCATGCCTGAGGCATTCGGTGCCCTTCTTCTTCTTCTTCAGGCTATATTAGTCCACTGCTGGACATAACCCTCCCCTAATGAGCGCCGTAGCGCAAGGTTGTGCCATCATTAAGGTGTCATGCCCATAATCCCCACGCTGGGCATGTGGTTTGGGGATCGCAGTTTGGTGGAATTGTACTGCAGGGGGCGCTGCTGCCCACCCCCCGGTTTATGTCCCTTAATCGCCTTCTACGACACCCGCGGGAGGAATTTGGGTTAGTGCTATTCTCTAGGCCGACACCACACAGCAGCAAATCAGTGCCCAAGACAAGTGATTGTCTTGTGTGGAAGTTACGCTTTATTTTGTTATGTTTTTCTGTAGCCTATAAACGGCTCGGCACAGCCTTCTCTTAGAGAGAGGGTATAGGCTTAATCACCAAGCATAACACGCAATTTCAAGCGCTGAGGTATTTTAAGCACCTCTTGTTCTTCTTCTTCTTTGGTCCTTTAACTCCTAGCGGAGCATAGGGCCTCAACTACAGATTTCCACTTCTGACGGTGGTTCGCGGCAGCTTACAAATCAGGCCAACTAGTGCTTCGATTTGGCCTCTTGGTCTATTGATCTTTTCCAGGTGGTCCTTGGCCGCCCCCTCTTTCGGCACATATCTTGTTATGTATAAAAAACTATTGCTGTTCGTCTCGCTAAAACTCGAGAACGTCTGGTCAGATTTGGTTTATTCTATATTTGTGAAGTTCAGGGTAATTTTCAATGGTGATAAAAAAAAGATTGATAGATGTAGGTGAAACAGTCTGTTAGCTTTTAGAATATACCTCGGGCTCTAGAGTAGGCTTCGGTTTTCGCCGAAAGCACACAAGTGTAATACTATACTTTCTGCTCTGTATAAAACTTTTTACTATTTTGAAAAGTTACAAATAACAATGCAACACAATAAACAAATAAACGACTATATCCGATTCCATCCTATGGTAGCCTAGGTATTTTATGAAAGCTAATAGACCGTACAGTCTATTTATTCTTACTTGTCCAATTTAGTAAACAAGATTCTAACCAAGCACTCTGTGCTTAGTGCGAGTTTTTTAACTACTCGATCGCGTTTACGTAAACTCATATTTCTATGGCATCGAGGAAGCGCCACCTAGCGACAAGTATGGAAATCAAAATTGCTGAGTGCGAGTTGTAATGGTTTACGTTGAGAAGTGAACACGTTTACCAGCCAAAACACGACTAAACGCGAGTGCGAGTTGTACTGTGACAGCGTTTTGCCAGTTCGAACGGTCAACTTACTCATACCATCGATAAAATATTAATATTTTATCGATGCTCATACTCACTACTCAATGCTCGATTAACGCGGTAGTAAAGTTATTCGATTGGATCTGTCAAACTCGCACTAAGCACTCTGAATGTAAATTCGTTACGTTGATTTTTTTTTATTCAATAAACAAAGTTACTATAGTTATCATAGTCGGCCTCTCTGGCTTAGCGGTAGTGCATCTGCCTACCATGCGAGAGGTCTCGGGTTCGAACCCCAGCCGGGGACAAAAACCCCAGGTCGTGGATGTTTGTGACGTCGCTGTTTCTGGTTCCCACGACACAGGGTATCCTAGTGTGGGGCCAGAAGTAATGTATGTGCTTGTATGTAAATGTTATGTTACATTATTATAAAGGGAAATAATTTGGTAAAAAAACAAAGTTTCCGGGATTCGGACCCTTGAATGTGAGGCAGGTATTCAGCCAACCGCGCTGTCACCGTTCTCTATCCTTTCTATAATCTTATTCAAACGGTAACTAGATTTGGACCCAGACCTCCATTACCGGCCAGTGGCCTCAAATATCAATGACCTCTTTAGTGAAAGTCACCTACAGGCTCGAAGTTTTATCTCCCGGAGGGTCAAGCTAAACTGGTTGTAGTAACAAAGGGGCTAATGTGTAACATTTTCCTGCACGTTTATATGATTTAGACAGCAAACTATTGGTTCTTCAGGATTCCATGCCGAAATGGTGCACATGGGACCTGGGAAGTACTATAGAAATTATATTCTTTTTAATGCACTAACCCGTGCTAAGGACAATTTTAAAACCTATTTAGAGGCTAAAAATTCCACCCATGCCGGGATTCGAACCCGCGACCTCTGGCTATCCGTGCCAGCGCTCTTCCAACTGAGCTAATGGCTACATAATTTTGCCTTGGCTGCAAGTGATGCAAATTATTTCAGCCAGATGTCGCTGCCTGTACGTAATACAAAGAGTATTGTAAAGAGGTTCGAAATTTCACTGATGCCGGTGAGTCACCCGTTAGCTCAGTTGGAAGAGCGCTGGCACGGATAGCCAGAGGTCGCGGGTTCGAATCCCGGCATGGGTGGAATTTTTAGCCTCTGAATAGATTTTTAATACTATAAAAATGTACAAAAGGCATCTTCGGTTCTTTTTCTTCTTAAAGTGCCTCTCCATTGCTGGACGTTGGCAGTCAGCTCTTTACAGCGGTCTCTGTTCAGTGCAATTCTGAACAGCTCCTCCGCGGTTTTAACACCGGTCCACGCTTTGGTTAGAAATCTCAATAATAGGCGTATATTTTTTATATGATTTGTACCTGTGCCGTAACATCCATCTTTAGTCTAGACTTGAAAGCATTTTTGTGAACCTCTTATGGGATTCGCCCGCTAAGTACCTAGTTTTATGTTGTGCCTATATGAAAAAAATTATAATAATGCATGACTTCAAAAGACTGCTCTTATTTTATAAACCGCAAAAATCTGACTAATAAAGAATAAAACCAAAAAGAGATAGTTTTCAAGTACCTAAGTAAAGATTGTCAGTAGTATTGTTTTCTGAAAGGTTTAGTAGCAAAGAATATTCAAAAGGAAAATCTAGAATTAGTGAAGTGATTTTAAATCTTGACTTTAAGGGGTAAATAAATAAATAAATAAATAAATAAATAAATAAATAAATAAATAAATAAATAAATAAATAAATAAATAAATAAATAAATAAATAAATAAATAAATAAATAAATAAATAAATAAATAAATAAATAAATAAATAAATAAATAAATAAATAAATAAATAAATAAATAAATAAATAAATAAATAAATAAATAAATAAATAAATAAATAAATAAATAAATAAATAAATAAATAAATAAATAAATAAATAAATAAATAAATAAATAAATAAATAAATAAATAAATAAATAAATAAATAAATAAATAAATAAATAAATAAATAAATAAATAAATAAATAAATAAATAAATAAATAAATAAATAAATAAATAAATAAATAAATAAATAAATAAATAAATAAATAAATAAATAAATAAATAAATAAATAAATAAATAAATAAATAAATAAATAAATAAATAAATAAATAAATAAATAAATAAATAAATAAATAAATAAATAAATAAATAAATAAATAAATAAATAAATAAATAAATAAATAAATAAATAAATAAATAAATAAATAAATAAATAAATAAATAAATAAATAAATAAATAAATAAATAAATAAATAAATAAATAAATAAATAAATAAATAAATAAATAAATAAATAAATAAATAAATAAATAAATAAATAAATAAATAAATAAATAAATAAATAAATAAATAAATAAATAAATAAATAAATAAATAAATAAATAAATAAATAAATAAATAAATAAATAAATAAATAAATAAATAAATAAATAAATAAATAAATAAATAAATAAATAAATAAATAAATAAATAAATAAATAAATAAATAAATAAATAAATAAATAAATAAATAAATAAATAAATAAATAAATAAATAAATAAATAAATAAATAAATAAATAAATAAATAAATAAATAAATAAATAAATAAATAAATAAATAAATAAATAAATAAATAAATAAATAAATAAATAAATAAATAAATAAATAAATAAATAAATAAATAAATAAATAAATAAATAAATAAATAAATAAATAAATAAATAAATAAATAAATAAATAAATAAATAAATAAATAAATAAATAAATAAATAAATAAATAAATAAATAAATAAATAAATAAATAAATAAATAAATAAATAAATAAATAAATAAATAAATAAATAAATAAATAAATAAATAAATAAATAAATAAATAAATAAATAAATAAATAAATAAATAAATAAATAAATAAATAAATAAATAAATAAATAAATAAATAAATAAATAAATAAATAAATAAATAAATAAATAAATAAATAAATAAATAAATAAATAAATAAATAAATAAATAAATAAATAAATAAATAAATAAATAAATAAATAAATAAATAAATAAATAAATAAATAAATAAATAAATAAATAAATAAATAAATAAATAAATAAATAAATAAATAAATAAATAAATAAATAAATAAATAAATAAATAAATAAATAAATAAATAAATAAATAAATAAATAAATAAATAAATAAATAAATAAATAAATAAATAAATAAATAAATAAATAAATAAATAAATAAATAAATAAATAAATAAATAAATAAATAAATAAATAAATAAATAAATAAATAAATAAATAAATAAATAAATAAATAAATAAATAAATAAATAAATAAATAAATAAATAAATAAATAAATAAATAAATAAATAAATAAATAAATAAATAAATAAATAAATAAATAAATAAATAAATAAATAAATAAATAAATAAATAAATAAATAAATAAATAAATAAATAAATAAATAAATAAATAAATAAATAAATAAATAAATAAATAAATAAATAAATAAATAAATAAATAAATAAATAAATAAATAAATAAATAAATAAATAAATAAATAAATAAATAAATAAATAAATAAATAAATAAATAAATAAATAAATAAATAAATAAATAAATAAATAAATAAATAAATAAATAAATAAATAAATAAATAAATAAATAAATAAATAAATAAATAAATAAATAAATAAATAAATAAATAAATAAATAAATAAATAAATAAATAAATAAATAAATAAATAAATAAATAAATAAATAAATAAATAAATAAATAAATAAATAAATAAATAAATAATAAATAAATATTCATGGACATATTACACAGATCTCGTTAGCCCTATACTAAGTACAACTAAATAAAAATCATAACTTGTTTTGTGACACGTTTTTTTCAAAAAGTAAACTTCAAAAATCTTAACCACTATGAAAACTACTTTTAGAACGTAATTATACTTTAATAGATTTCTGCTAAAAACGGCCTTTTTTGCGGAAACTAAGCACCCCAAAGCGCCCTTAAAAATGATAATCCAGAATGTTAGCTATGAAAGAAATATAAGTAAGTAACTTACAAACTTTGTAACGCTACAGTTATTTTTTTTTTATGTAGCCTCGATTGTGTCCCACTGCTGGGCAAAGGCCTCCCTTTTTGTCTTCCATTCCTCCCTGTTCATGGCCACTTCCTGCCAGTCCGGCAGAAAGGTTGTAAGGTCGTCCCGCCATCTCCGCAGAGATGGCGGGACAGTTATTATGGAAACGCAATAAATAAAGATCATAGAGTTTGGCCCAAAAAAAGGTTATGATACATAACTATAAAGTACTAGCTGGTGCCCGCAACTCCGTCTGCGCAGGATTATCGGATAGATTTTTCCTACTTGACACTTATCGTCATATTCTAGACAGTTCACACAATATTTTTATAAATTGTAGCTTATGTGTTATTCTGATGTATAACTTGTCATACTTAGAAACTTCAAACTTTCGCGTTTATAATATTAGTAGGATTATCCCACAGAAACGCATTACCGGAATATCTAGTATCGTATGTTTAAATTTAGATCTTTGTCTATCTGTACGCCAAGTTTCATGTCACTTCGTACAGGCGCGTTATTGCGTGTTTGAGTAACAATCATACAAATATCTTCACAAAGTTTCTAGCTTATAATATTAATAGCTTATAATATAATACCCGCGACTTATATTATTTTCCTATGGGACTAAGATATTTTCCCACAGTAAAACGTAGCCTATGTGTTAATCCTCCGCTAACTCCGTACCACATTTTATTAAAATCGCTTCAGCCGTTTTGACTTGAAGAAGTAACAATCACACACTATCATTCCGATGTAAAACCTAACTGCAAAGTAGGTACTCGGAACTGCAAGTGATGCAAATTACTTCAGCCAGATGTCGCTGCCTGTAAATAATACGGAGTATATTGTAAAGAGGTTCGAAATTTCTCTGATGCAGGCACTTGCCCATAAGATAGATAGAATATTCTTTATTGTACACAGAAATTATAGTAACAGAACTTATATAAAAATATAGTACGAATGGTGGCCTTATTACTAAAAGCAATAGCAAAGCATTAGCTCAGTTGGGAGAGCGCTGGTACGGTTAGCCAGAGGGCGCGGGTTCGAGTCCCCGCATGGGCTGAATTTTTAGCCTCTAAATAGGTTTTTAAAATGGTCCTCAGTATGGGTTAGTGCACGCATGCCCAGCGTGGGGATTATGGACATTACCCCCCAGTGATGGCACAACCTTGCGCTATGGCGCTCATTAGGGGAGCGCTATGTCCAGCAGTGGACTAATATAGCCTGAAGAAGAAGAAGATGGGTTTGTGCAACAAAAATAATATTAACACACACTCACAATTTTAAAAACATATTTAGAGGCAAAAAATTCCACCCATGCCGGGATTCGAACTCGCGACCTCTGGCTATCCGTGCCAGCGCTCTATCCAACTGAGTCGCCCATTAGCTCAGTTGGATAGAGCGCTGGCACGAATAACCAGAAGTCGCGGGTTCGAATCCCGGCATGGGTGGAATTTTTAGCCTCTAAATAGGTTTTTAAAATTTTCCTTAGCACGGGTTAGTGCATTAAAATAAAAATAGTATAATACACACTCACAATCTTTCGCCTTTAGTATGTTAGTAGGATGTGACGTGAATTGTGTTGATGTAGTAGGATGACGTAAAGACCCCTTTTCCAAAAGAAAGTAGACAGTCGAACTCCACCTCTCTTTACATTTTAACTAAACCCCTGTTAACTTTGTAGGGGTTGGGGCCAACTTCCTACGCGTACAAAGGCCGGAATTCATTAGCAACGACTTCAGTACGATTATTGTTAGTTTAACAATCGGAGACTCCGTTTGCATGTACAGTCGACAGCAGCCTGGACGCCTCGGTGGCGCAGCGGTTTGGCACGCTGACTGTAAAACCGAAGACCTCGGGTTCGATCCCCGGCCGGTTCAAACTAGGAAATTAACTTTTCTGGTTTGTCGCGGGTCTTGGATGTTATCTATGTATTAATTGTATAGTCGAGTTACTATCTGTAACACAAGTCATTTAGTTGTACTTAGTACAGGGCTAACGAGATCTGTGCTATATGTCCATGAATATTAATTAATTAATGTATTTTAGTTGCAGAATCATCCGTAACGCAACCGAATAGAGTACACGCGTGTAAAGGTTGATGTGCTGTGGACTGTACAATTGAAAAACATTATATACAGGCGCATGCCCAGCGTGGGGATTATGGGCACTACCCCCCAATGATGGTACAACCTTGCGCTATGGCGCTCATTAGGGGAAGGCTATGGCCAGCAGTGGACTAATATAGAATGAAGAAGAAGAAGATATGCGCGCATTTTATTGAGTAGGTGACATAGGAATGGAATTTAAAGTTAAAATAAAAAAAAAAAAACACTCATTCTGCGCGGTCCAATCTTTACTTGAGCGGCTTTTCACAAGTGAAAAATCTAAAATCGTTTATGAAACCAAATTCATGAGGTTTTAGGCAATACGTACTAACAGAAGCGCTCGTGGTCTAGTTGAACCGAGTGATTGGAATCAATCACTTGAGTTAAGCAACAACGTGGCATTTTTTCCAAACGCTTCCGTGTTTCGCAAGGCACGCTACGCCGTTGGTGCCGGCTGTCATGTAATAGCAGTCGTTGAGCCATGTCAGAAGCTATATGGGAGCTTGGTACTTTCTGACAGTAAGACCCGCCACTGTCTCACAACCCCCCACCAACCCGGGGTAGGCCCCCGTGGTAAAGTATGGACTAACCTTCTTGTGATTCAGGAAGAGACCCGTGCGCCAGCAGTGGGGACATTGATATCGACTTTAAATATTAACGCGGGCTCAGAAGTGAGCTTTTTTATCTCACTTATATTAATTACCTACCTCCTTTACACAATTGTTGCTGGGCAAGCTATTCTATCTAAAAAAACTATGTTCCAGGAACTGTAGAGTCCGAGTGGACCCTTCACTCATCTAGTGAGAGTGAAGATGCCACTGGACGCTGTATAAATCATCACATTACGTAGATGCAAAGGTCAGGTAATTTTCTACAACTTTCCTTTTAAAAGTCTGTCGACTATCCTATCCGGTCGATCCGGGTCCCCTACGTAGTTTCGACAGCCGTTGTTGCGACAAATCCTTAACTTGTAAAGACTACTTTTAATTCAGTTTTTCTTTTAACTCCGTTCCATGTAATGCTCGAGATTTTTTCACATTTCTACAGCCTCCTATCCGGGATATTGGAAGTGAAGGCCGTTCCTCTCTTACAACGCGCTTCAAAGCTTACAATTACATAAACGGATCGCTGAATCGACAAGTGGTTTTTCTAACACCACAATTTTCTAACGAGTACTTCAACTATACTTCGTAATAGGTACCTAATTTATGTATGAGTGGTGTGCGTGAGGGTCTACTTCCATTTGTACCTTCTTTTCAAAGCGAATGTGCCAATTAAGTCTAATATTTATGCAGCCGATGCATTGACCTATGCAAGAAACAAGAACGTGCCACGACTCCGGTAATTACCACGCGAGCTTCCGTGTGGCGTGGTACTTAGGTAGCGGGTACTTAGGTAGGTAGTTTTGAACGAGCGCCCTGGGGAAAAGAGGCAACGTTTTTCACGCATTACCTTTTTATGAAGTTTTAAATAAAGGGTAGGGCTATCTGGAAAAACCGACGAACGGTTAACAAATCCTATTTCCGTCTAGAGAAAACTTCCTTCACCTATGCATGGCAAACAACTATTCTACAATGATATACGTGAATATAATAAGCTTGCCGATACGATTCTATAATGATTTACATGAAACGTGAAAGCTTGCCTGTTTGTACCAAAAGGGTCGCTATAACATTCAAAAGATTATTTAGATGATAAAGTCGTATTATAATAGCAATCGATAGCCATGTCAGAGGCCTTATGGGCGGCTTAATAACTTTTGTCGGTAAGGCCTGCCACTGTCTTACAATCCTCCACTAGCCCGGTCTTGGCCCCTGTGGTGGAGTATGGCCTATCCTGCCTGCGATGCAGCAAGAGACCCGTGCTGCGGCAGTGGGGACATGCAAAGGGTCGATGTCAAAGATATCTCAAATTAAGGCCAGTACAATGCATGAGATCTAGGTTCTTAGTATAAAGATGGTAACATTAACAAAAATAACCAACACCACGTTTCTTTTTGCTCAAAACAATTAAACCGAGTATTACTTGTAAAATGAAAAATTTGGAGGCCGAATAAAAGTTACAGACTTACTGTCAAATATGATAATAACTTCCACACAACATAACCACTTACCCTGGTCCCAAATTAGGATAATCTGTTTTCTGGTAACCAGGCAGCATGATATCACAAATATGGAAATTCAACCAGAGCCAAGAAATAATAGAATTCAATTAATTCACTCTTTGTGCCCTCGCGGTGTTACCCGCGGTTTATCGTGTTTCCCATGAGAATATGACAATTTCCCGCAGTAAAATGTAGCCTATGTGTTAATCCATGGTGTCAGCTAACTCCATACGAAATTTCATTAAAATCGCTCCAGCCGTTTAGACGTGAAGAAGTAACAAACATACACACTCACAACTTTAGCCTTTATACCATTAGTGTGATGTGACGTGATTAATATAATATTAACGCATGAATGATGATAATTGTATCTCTACATTTACTAACTCTACCCTTTAAAATGCCGTATAATTTTCTAACCATAGTCACTGTTTACAATTAAACCCATTGTAAGTACGAGAACCCAATTGTGTAATAAAGGCGTCGCTTAAAACAAATGAAAGCCAATTTAAATTATCTCCCAACTGAATCTCATTCCCTCGAAACAATGTGGGAGTGTAATCGAAGACAAAAGTGTTTTAAAAACCTATTTAGAGGCTAAAAATTCCACCCGTGCCGGGATTCGAACCCGCGACCTCTGGCTATCCGTGCTAGCGCTCTTTCCAACTGAGCTAATGGGCGACTCACTGGCATAAGTGAAATTTCGAACCTCTTTTTTCTTTTTCTCTGTATTACGTAAAAAACATCTGTTTTTTTAAAATTGTCCTTAGCATGCGTTAGTGCATTAAAAAAAAAGAATACAAAAGTGTTTTAGTTAAAATAATTTGCAGGGATTCTGGTAGTAATTAAACTTCATAAAGAAGACAGAAGTCTCAGTCCCTGTCCCAGAAGACACGCGTCTCACTTGCGTGTGAGCCAGTGGTAGCCTATCGGTCTTGGTCTCACATTCGAATAGTGCTGGGTTCTATAACGGCATTGCGAAATTGTAATATCATTACTACTCGATCAAGGAAAGTATCGTGAGAAAATTTGAGCGCATAAGGTGTTCATATGTGCCACATTCCAATCCATCCAAAGGTTGTATGGAAGAGATCGCTCTTAGCGATAAGACCGCCGATTGTATAACATTACTTAGATTTAAGTGTTCTCTATCTATCTATATGTATCTCAGCGCCTAAGCTCACCGATCCACAATAAGTACGTTTGGTAATTAAGCCCATGACTCTCTCTCTGAGAAAAGACCTGCAGTGGCATCCTGCTTTAACAGCAGTTTCACTGAATCTTTTATTCTGGTCTATTACTTCACCACATCTCTACAGCCGCCTAACTTTAGTGGCATACCGCTGTTTATGTTCTCAGTAGGATTTCTATAAGCCCGCATCGTGTTCGGAACGTACCAGAAGTTTCACATTGTGAACTTCCCGACATAATTAATTATGAACAGTTATATGGACGCTTTAATTACAAGAATTATAAAAAAGTTTCTGTAAGTAATACAGAGAATTAGTGTAAAGAGGTTCCAAATTTCACAGACGCCGGTGAGTCACCCGTTACCTCAGTTGGAAAGAGTGCTGGCACGGATAGCCAGAGGTCGCGGGTTCGAGTCCCGGTATGAGTGGATTTTTTAGCCTCTAAATAGGTTTTTAAAGTTTCTTTGTATAAAATAAATATACGATGGACAAAAACAGTTCTTTTTATATTTCGGACAACACATTTTTAACTTGATACAACTTCCAGGCAAAACGCCTATATTTTAGGAGAGGGTGAATTAAGAGAATAAGTGACATGAACGAATAAAGTAAATGGCAAGACCAAATAGAGCGAGTAACGTGAACGAACAGAGTAAGTAGCATGAACAAACAGAGTAAGTGCCATGAACCCACAGAGTAAGTGGCATGAACAAAAGTCCCCATGAGGGTTTGGCTATGTTTACGTTGTCACCACAAAATTCCCTCATATTTAGATATATTCAATTGTCAGATCAAATGAATTGTAACTTAATTCCCGTAATTTGAAAGAAATAGCGCAGTACTTTTGTGTTTGATGATACATTTTTATTGAATCGTGGGAAGTCGTTAACTTCCCGATATTTGAACCATCGACAAACGGACAACATAAAACAACGGTTATTTATTACCTGGAAGTTTTGTAAATTGACATCGTAGGCACGTTGGATCCAATTTGCTGAACATTGTTCCAGCATTTCTGCATTTTTTTCTCTACAATCTAAACTTCAGGCGACAATAATCTGCCGGTAGTAACATAATAATTATAATTTAAAAACCTATTTAGAGGCTAAAAATTTCACCCATGCCGGGATTCGAACCCGCAACCTCTGGCTATCCGTGCCAGCGCTCTACCAATTGAGCCAATGGGCGACTCACGGCATCAGTGAAATTTCGAACCTCTTTATGGGTGAAATTTTTAGCCTTTAAATAGGTTTTTAAATTTGTTCCTTAGCACGGGTTAGTGCATTAAAAATAAAAAATAGTAAAGTCATGTGAGTACAGTGATATCGTTCCGATGTTAAACTTAACTGCAAAGTAGGTAGTCGGGGCTGTAAGTAATGCAATTTGCTTAAGTCAGATGTCGCTGCCTGTACGTATTACAGAGAATAGTGTAAAGAGGTTCGAAATTTCACTGATGCCATGAGTCGCCCATTGGCTCAATTGGTAGAGCGCTGGCACGGATAGCCAGAGGTTGCGGGTTCGAATCCCGGCATGTGTGAAATTTTTAGCCTCTAAATAGGTTTTTAAATTTGTTCCTTAGCACGGGTTAGTGCATTCAAAATAAAAAATAGTATAATAATAATTATGTTTTTTTTTTTGAGTTTCAGTGTTAATTTCACCCAAATGTTTTAATGTGTTTTGTGTATAAACAATGCATTTTTTATCATCTTACCTTTTTATAATCTATAAATAGAGAAGAAAGAAGAAGAAGAAAACACATTTATTACAGCAACAGATACACAAAAAATTACAATACACACTGACAACTTAATACATTGAGGCACTTTTTAAAAACCTACTTAGAGGCTAAAAATTCCACCCATGCCGGGATTCGAACCCGCGACCTCTGGCTATCCGTGCCAGCGCTCTTTCAAACGGAGCTAATGGGCGACTCACCGGCATCAGTGAAATTTCGAACCTCTTTACAATCTATTACAATTATTATCTTTACAATTTATTAGCTCAGTTGGAAACAGCGCTGGCACGGATAGCCAGAGGTCGCGGGTTCGAATCCCGGCATGGGTGGAATTTTTAGCCTCTAAATAGGTTTTTAAAATTGTCCTAAGCACGGGTTAGTGCATTAAAAATAAAAATAGTATAAACATTGAGACACTACAAAACAGAATACTTAACAAACCATTTACAAATAATGGTCACAGTGTGTCTCTGCTACTGCAAAAGACAGCTGACTCAGTATACTCAGCACTGATTTTTAGTCAGCGCCTCTCTCGTAAGCGTTTCACTCTCGGCACGGTTTGATTATTAATATAAAACGAAGAAGTAAATAATATAAACAAATACAAACCACCTAGATTAAAGTCTTACTAAATAGATACTCTAGAACTAATTTTACTATGACCAAATTTGTAAATATATACTTACTAGATAAATATATTATATAGACACTAGATTGGCTGTGTGGTGTCGGCCTAGAGAATAGCACCAACCCAAATTCTTCCCGCGTGTGTCGTAAAAGGCGACTGAGGGACACAAACCGGGGGATGGGCAGCAGCGCCCCCTGCAGTACAATTCCACCAAACTAGGAGTGGGTCGTTGTCCGATATTTCGACGACGAAACGCAACCGTTTTTTCTGGAACGAAAACAGGTCCTCGATACGGTCCTCGTTCGCAACTGGTTTCATTGTATGCGAACGAGCAAGTCGCAGAGGACGGTCAAACGAGTGCGAACGAGACGAAATCACGAAACATCGGAAAAAATAAGTTGTTTTACACGATATTCGACTGTATACTCATAGACATAAAGATTACTTTATTGTATCACAGACCAAAACGAACGGAACGAGCAAGGAGCCGACGACGACGTCGCAATGATCTCATAACGTTCTAGGCTCTATTAATATAGCACTAAAGGACATATCCGCGTCAAATAATCTAAGGACTGGTCTCGCGACGAACGAACGCTGGCACTGCTTTAGAGTCTCTGGCACTGCTTTATAATGAAACGTAAAACGGTCCTATCGTCGCGGAACACAAAACGGTCTTATAAAACGGTTCGTCTTTGCAACGATCACTCCTACACCAAACTGCGATCCCCGACCTGCATGCCCAGCGTGGGGATTATGGGCATTACCCCCCAATGATGGCACAACCTTGGGGGGTAATGCCCATGCCTGCTATGTCCAGCAGTGGACTAATATAGCCTGAAGAAGAAGAAGATACCTACAGCCACAAAAGTTATAGATCATAGTGCCACACAAGTTATAAACAACTTAAAATCTTATAGTTTTAAACATTGTGTTAAGGGGAAGACACATGTTTAACATTATGATAATAAAGATTTTTATGATATAAGATAAACCCAGGTATTAGCGCTTGGCGCTAATACATAGTATTAGCGCCAAGAATGGCCGTTATTTTCTTAGATTTTTTTTTCGTGATCCTAGGTTCTCGGTCGGTGGGTCCTAAATATCATTGACCTGATTGGGATATTGGTCAAAGACTTTTTTGCAAAAACATTCCGTAAGAAAGTATTTTGTGTATAACTACGTGGCGTCATTATTTCTGCATTTGCCCCTGTCAAAACGCGAACTGTGCAAAAACGATCAGTAAAGAAGATATTTTTTGTATTCGTGGCCCCATTGTTAAATTGTTGCATAAACGATTACAAGAACGAGCTTGGTGGAGTATGGCCTAACCTTCCTACGATGCAGGAACCAGCAGCAGGAACCCCAGCAGTGAGGACATATAAGGGTTGATATCAAAACGATTGATAAAAAATACATAATTTATAAATCGCTCGTAGCCCCGGCTGCCTGAGTGATCTTAAACGATCTCGAAGATTAAGCAACACAGGGCGCGCCCAGTGCATGGATGGGTGGCCGTCTATGACTAACGCTAGCGGCATTTTTCCGAGCGGTTCCGTGCTTCCCAATGCACGCTAAGCAGTTGGTGCCGGCTGCCGTCAATAAATGGCAGTCGTTAAGCGAAGTCAGAGGCCGTAGGGCGGCTTGAAAACTTCTGACAGTAAGACCAGCCACTAGTCTTGCAAGTCTTCACCAATCCGGACTTGGCCCCGTGGTGGAGTATGGCCTGTACCTTCCTCAGAGAAAAAACCCGTGCCCCTTGGTGCTGACATAATCGGTTGATGATGATGACATGATTTGTTACTTGACAGAGACGGCCAAAATGGCCGTTTTAGCGGAAATCGATTAAAGTTCTGTTGATACTACGTTCTAGACTGTATGTTCTAAAAATAGTTATCACATGTAATAAGATTTTTGATGTTCATTCATCATCAGCCCGGTATACCCCACTGCTGGGTATAGGCCTCTTCATTTCCACGCCAACGATGTTTACTTTTTGAAAAATAATGTTTAATTAAAACATGTTACGATTTTTATTCCATTGGTGGCGCTAGTTAGCGCCCCGAAGCGACGAAGAGAATAAGCTTCTAGCTTAGAATAGTATCATCTTTATCTTCTCCAGTCGACATCGAAGCTTATTGTAGTTCACAAACAATGAACGTTGCCATATCTGGCTTATGACGAGCGAACTAAGGCTCTATTCAGATAGATAGGTAGATAGAGAACACTTGGTGTACATAAACATGGAAATTTCACAGATATTTCTTAACCTAAAAGTACAAACAGTCACTTTTACATTGGACTGATACATTAGAAAAGGAAGTAAATGTACAAACAAAACATACAAACAGTTTTTTCAGAAATATCTTAAATATCTGTAAATATAAATAAATAATATACATAGTAAATAATAAATATATACAGGGCGTCCGACGGGTATGCTCCCATGCTTTTTGAAAAGAAGACATTATTTTAATTTTAAAAACAATCTACACTGCATTCATAGATTTTTAAATAATTACACGGTTGAACCGGGAATCGAGACCGCTACACGAGAAAAAAAATTACCCTGTAGCTTTATTACACCGATCGGTAGGCTTCATCATAAGGATTATTTTTTGCTTAAGAACATACTATCAGAAATAAAAGAAAGACCATAAATTTTAACCATATAAATTGTGGAACTAGCGCTTATTTTTTGTGGCTGTATTTTTAACTGTGTGCTTAGAAACTCACTCCATGTTGTGAAATAGCTACTCATCAAACCACCACCGCGAGTATGCACTCGCCCTAATAAAAGCTTCCAGGGGTGAATAATGTTACGTGTTAAACGAGAAAAGGTTGCGTTATAACGTTGTTTCATTACGTACTTACTTAAGGGCATGCTAGTGGAATAGTGTAACATACGGAAATTGATGAATAAAATGCAAAGATATTTCGAATTATGGAATCTGAAAAAAAAAACATAGGTTAAAAGTTTTTGTAAAATACATTTGTGTGTCTCAGGAATTGCAATTTTTTTTTCTTTTCATCTGTTAAATAATCTATTTGTTGATTATCTGGAGAACATAGTTTCATAGATGAGAATCTATATTTTTGTCATAAAAGAAGATTAGTCTTTTTCATTTGGTTTGTCCGCTCCTTAAATACTTGCTTGATAATGCCACTTCATATCCTTTGTTTTCCCCTTTCTTTGAAAATAAATTGGGACATGCAAGATGGCTGATTTACCGTGCCTGTTACTTTACAAAAAGTACTTGTAAAAGAAAAGACAAGGAAAGTACAGTCAACAGCACATCCACCAGCTTTAAGTTGAAAAGTCGCCCGTAACGTAGTGGAATCGAGTGTATGGACGTAAAGGTTGATGTGCTTACGACTGTACAGTCGACAGCACGTCAATCTTCACATTTTAGTTGCAAAATCGCCCGTAACGCAACGGAGTAGAGTGCATGGGTGTATACCATGATGTGCTGTCCACTGTACTTAGGTAGTACTTACACACGGCGTATACAGTTCTAAATATAATAAAACATAATGAATTAAACCTGTTTTAATACGGATCTCAAATATCAAAACGTCTGCAAGAGGTATTGCCACTTTTTCAATTGACGTGCTGACTATGACGCTACCGAACACAGTTGACATAATTATGACCATTATTAATAAGAGCATTCTAACAAGACTTACCCGACTGGAAGATCGCAAAAGTGACTCCTCTCCCTAAGAAGCCCCATCCTGCACAGGTCTCAGATCTGAGACCCGTGAGTATTCTGCCTTGTATATCGAAGATAATAGAGAGGGTGGTATGTGATCAGCTCTCACAGCTCTCACTTTTCTCTCACAGCCTTCCGCGCTCTCTCCGGTTGATGCGCGGGCGCAGCCGCCGGCCTGATGATCGCGTGCGTGCGCTGCGACAGCTGACAGGAGCTCCAACGAGTGATGTCCACCAAGAAGCACTCGCCGCAGCCCAGTAAGTACTAAATTTTTCGGTGTGGAAGTTAAACGCCAGTTTTTTTGTGTTTGACCATAGAATGAGCAATGGATATGATATGAAATCAAAAAAAAATGAGACGAAACGAAACGCAAATGAAATCAATTTTATTTCAACGTAAAAAAATAAAATAAGCTGCTGCCTTCGGGCCGTATCGTAGTGAAGAAAAAGGCAGCGGGAATAAAACTCCACTCTGACCATCTTTTCTCAAGTCCTCTTAAACCAAATACATCAGTTGCCAACTATACGTAATACCTAACAGAATCTGTCAGAATCATGGCAAGTGACAGTCCTTGGTCTCTGCCTACCCCTCTGGGATACAGGCGTGAGGTTATGTTTGTATGTATTATTTAAAAATCTATAAATTCAGTTTAAATTTCTTTTTAAATTAAAATAATGTCTAAAAATAATATAAAATAATATCCATCTACAATATTCACGGTAATTTCCCTCAATGTGGCATAGCCATGGGACACTGTTTATTGTACGCAAATCACAGCCATAGAAGTAATATCGTAGTAGGTAGTTGGAGCAATAATCTTAATGGAACGGTTTCATTACTGCGTTATACCCTGCCTGTGTTTGTCTGTGGAGTTGACACGCGACGCTATATGACTAGGCAGTGGTGTCCGAGCAATTGTAGTAGCAGGACACTAGCGACTGTAAATATATAAATAATTTGATTCAAAGGCATAAAATGGTTACCGTCATTATTTTAATTTGTTTAACTTTACAGGCAAACGAGATGTAAAGAGAGATAACGAGACATAAAAAGAGAGAAAATTTGTTGTGTGTTTCGTGTTGTCTACTTGCTTGATTATCTTTAATTTAATAGATTTTCTTCAATATTTCAAAATATTTTTCACCACGGTCCTTTTAGACACAGACAAAGGAAAACCAAAAACATGGTTTTAAAAAAAAATTAAGACCCTGTTTCTCTACCAAAAGCTATTATGCTTTTTATGCTTTATTGTTATTCAAACAAATTAGAACCGCAAAATGAAAGTAACAACAGTTTTAATAATAGCGGGTATATGTAAAACTAAGATCTCCACAGAAGACAAGCCTGTGTGGCGGGGACGGGATATAGTTACAGCCACGAACAGATATGACGTTCATAAAAAAAGGTTAAAACATTTCCCGCGTGGAAGAACTTTTATTATTATAATTATGCTTTATTGCATGCGAAAACATACATACATACGTACATAACCTCACGCTTGTATCCCAGAGGGGTAGGCAGGGACCAGGGACTGCCACTTGCCACGATCCTGACAGATCACCTTCGCTTCTTCAACGGTCATAAGTCGTTGCATGCACGCACGCCGGTTCCGGGTACTTTTTATCTTTTCCTTTGCTAATGCATGCGAAAACATAATACAGAAAAAGTAACATAATAAAATAGTCATGCAGTGAGTAAAATACTCATGATGCGAGCTGATGATGCTCTGTGGTAGACTTGGTTCGTTCTATTGCACTGTTTTGTATGTTGTATGGGCTACGACCCGCAAATATCCGGCTTTGGACAACCTTTTTACCGGTCCGCGGCCTAATAGTTAAACACCCCTGCCCTACCTTCAGCGTGGAGTTCTGCCTGTAAACACGACTCCAGTATGATTAGAACCGAATTCGTTAGCATGAAGCGGCACCGTGTCGTAAATTAATTACCCCGGGTGCAATTTGTCATCGTACTAGGGTTTATATGGCGGTTTTGAATGCCATTAGCTCTCCTAGTTCTACAAAACAGCTCACAACGCTTACAATGTCAGTTAGGTAGATTAGCAATGAGGCCGCCATTTGTATTTGCAAATATTTTAGTATTTTCTCATGGTGTACAATAAATAACATGTTATCAAACTTGTTTGGTCTCGACTCGTCTCGCCCAGTCCCGCCCCGTCTCGTCTCGTCTCGTCTCGTTTCGCTACGTCTCGTCTCGTTTCGCCACGTCTCGTCTCGTCTCGCCACGTCTCGTCTCGTCTAGCCCCATCTCGTCCCGTCTCGCCCTATCTAGTCTCGTCTCGCCCGTCTCGTCTCGTCTCGCCCCGTCTCGTCTCGTCTCGCCCCGTCTCGTCTCGTCTCGCCCCGTCTCGTCTCGTCTCGCCCCGTCTCCTCTCGTCTCGCCCCGTCTCGTCTCGCCCCGTCTCGTCTCGTCTCGCCCCGTCTCGTCTCGTCTCGCCCCGTCTCGTCTCGTCTCGCCCCGTCTCGTCTCGTCTCGCCCCGTCTCGTCTCGTCTCGCCCCGTCTCATCTCGTCTCGTCTCGCCCCGTCTCGTCTCGTCTCGCCCCGTCTCGTCTCGTCTCGCCCCGTCTCGTCTCGTCTCGTCTCGTGTCGTCTCGCCCCGTCTTGTCTCATCTCGCCTCGTCTCACCTAGTCTTGCCTCGTTACGCCTAGTATTATCTAATCTCGCCCGAGAGCTAGCGCATGCCTTGTGGAGGCCTGTGGCATGCCTCGGAGAGACCTGTGTGCAGCAGAGGATGAATGAATACGGCATGGTAGTCAGACGCGATACCGCTGAGACGCGACAAGTCAGTCAATAAAGACCTTTATATTTGTACAAAGCTACTCTTCTCTCCTCTATACCGGTCGACAGGGTGACATCGAATTCGATTGACAAATTTTAATTTAGTTTTATAACTAGCCAGTTTTGAAAAAAATGTTTTAGGTGATGATAATTCTAAGTAGGTACCTCTGTTAAGCATAGGTAAACATTTTTAAAAGTTTTGAACGTTTCGTCCTAACACTTTGAGTTTGGATACTGAGGAGAACGTCGGAAAACACGAATGATTATAAATAGATTATGCCATTACCTATAAATCATTCATTATAGGTAGGTACCTATATATTGTTTTTCATAATGAGGAGAACATTTTCTCAAAATTTGTTAATTGATTTGCAAGCCGCCCTGTAGCTAGCTTTATTAAGAGCGACATCGCAAAAATCGGGGTTAATGTTCGAACTTTCTTGTTTATTTTCCATTTGTTTCGTACCACGCGATTTATTTGAAGAAAACATTGTTTCGACATTTTACAGACTGTGGTTTCCTTTTTCCAGCGTAGACTCTGGGCAAGGTTTTAGTGGAAAAGTTGTAACAGGTGGGAAGGTAATAAAAAGTTTATATTAGTTGAGGCTGTAGTTTTCATATCCTTTTAGCTCTTTTTTTGTAGTTTTTCATATAATAGATCCGTTGCGCTGTAGTGTAGCACGTGAAAATATGACGTTGTTTTCTAAATTACGTACATTTGTGAAGTTGTAGTAGAACTTGCTAAAGGCTAGGAAAACATAGTGTAACCTGAGAATTTCATGTGTTCATGTGAACACGTAGGTATGTACCTAAGCGCTTGAAACCTCAGCGTGGTAGTTACGCGTGTTAATTAAGCCTCTATAATGCTATAGGGGCATAAAAATCAATTGACCCTGTTAACGTAAACTCATATTTCTATGGCATCGAGGAAGCGCCACCTAGCGACAAGTATGGAAGTTAAAATTGCTGAGTGCGAGTTGTAATGGTTTACGTTGAGAAGTGAACACGTTTACCAGCCAAAACACGAATAAACGCGAGTGCGAGTTGTACTGTGACAGCGTTTTGCCAGATCGAACGGTTAACTTACTCTCATACTCACTACTCAATGCTCGATTAACGTGGTAGTAAAGTTATTCGATTGGATCTGTCAAACTCGCACTAAGCACTCTGCATTCTTTTAAGACTCGCCATAAAAAAAGATTTTTTTTGGTTAGATAAGATAAAACAAAATTAAAACTGTAGTGCCTAGTTTTGCAGGTCAGTGTATGTTTGTGTGAGAATTGCTCCTTAAGTATATAACTATGAATGGGTGGGTATCCAGAGTTGTTGAGCACCGTATGGTGCCCTACTCTTCTGTTTTAATAATTATTATTTTTCTATCTGTAATTATGAGTTTATACTATTTTTATTTTAAATGCACTAACCCATGCTAAGGACAATTTTTAAAAACCTATTTAGAGGCTAAAAATTCCACCCATGCCGGGATTCGAACCCGCGACCTGTTCTGGCTATCCGTGCCAGCGCTCTATCCAACTGAGCTAATGGGCGACTCACCAGCATCAGTGAAATTTCGAACCTCTACACTATTCTCTGTATTACGTACAGATAAATACGTACGTAAATAGGTTTTTAAAATTGTCCTTAGCACGGGTTCGTGCATTGAAAATAAAAATAATATATCCAGAGTTGTTAAGCACCGCATGGTGCCCTACTCTTCTGTTTTAATAATAAATATTTTTCTATTTGTAATTATGAGTTTATTCGGTAATATTTTTCAAGACCATTAATAACTAGATAGAACAGAGAACTAAATTGTAAAACTAACACAAGTAAAAAAAAACAATATGTACAAAAAGTCCTAATATAACAATAAAAAAGGTCTGTCGCCAACAAGAGTCATAAAAAACACTAGAGCGACACTCAACAGCACTCGAACCTTACACGACTGCACTCTGCACGGTTACGTTACGACTTAGCAATAAAAATAGTAACAACTGTTATATTCTTTTTAATGCACTAACCCGTGCTAAGGACAATTTTAAAAACCTATTTAAGGCTAAAACGTACGTAAAACAGAGAGTGTTGTAAAGAGGTTCGAAATTTCAATGATGCCGGTGAGTCGCCCATTAGCTCAGTTGGAAAGAGCGCTGGCATGGATAGCCAGAGGTCGCGGGTTCGAATCCCGGCATGGGTGGAATTTTAGCCTCTAAATAGGTTTTTAGTAACAACTGTACCTATAATAAAGTCATTTTAAATGTAGAGTCAACACGAAACGTGCCGTGGGAGGGAGATATGCTTTTGTGTCACGCATTTTATTAGGGATGGTGGGATACAACCAACTTAGAGTGAGGCGGGATCTCACCTTAGTCTCATATTTACACAAAGTTTTGGTGGGAAGAATACACAACCCGGCAATACTGGGGCAGCTGACACTGTGTGTGCCGGACGGCTACGTGCGGCGCCGCCGGCGACCGCCGCTGCTGCGGGTGCCGCGCGCGCGCACCAACCTGCTGGCCGAGGCGCCGCTGACGCGCGCACTCCGCACTCTAAATGCCATCTCGGACAAAATTGATGTTTTTGGATGTACTCAGGGTGAATTCACTAGGACGGCATTGAATATTATTTGTTATAATTAAGGTGTATAGAATTTAAGAAGTTAAAATAGTATAATAGTAGGAAAATAGATACCGATTGTATTTTTCAATTGTTAATTAATGTTTGTGAAGATTTTATAATGTTTGTAACTTGTTGCATTAGGTGCTAATCCTGTAATAATAAGTTATTATGTTAAATAAATAAATAAATAAATAAATAAATAAATAAATTTTAATTATTTTAAAATTAGCTTTATTAGCCTAGAAAACGGGATCTACATAGTACTGTTGTAACGGTGCAAACCTCTTTAAACCATTTTCTATCATTTTCTGTCTATCATCTTCAAAAATTTCAAATGACTTTACCCATTTTTGAGATTTCCCTCATATTCAGCATTACTACATCATATTACAACTCGGCCTGCCTATTTTTCGGCCTGCTTATTCTGATTTTATCCAATTTTCTGTTTATATTACAAATAAAATAACCAAAATACACATTTAAATAAAGCATAAAATTTAAGACGTTCCAGTTTTATATTATTTTTAATGCTCTAACCCGTCGTCGTCGTCGTCGTCAGGCTATACTAGTCCACTGCTGGACATAACCCTCCCCTAAAGAGCGCCACGTTGTGCTATCATAGGGGGTAGTGCCCATAATCCCCACGCTGGGCATGCGGGTTGGGGATCGCAGTTCGGTGGAATTAACCCGTGCTCTAACCCGTGCTAAGAACAATTTTAAAAACCTATTTAGAGTCTAAAAATTCTACCCATACCGGGATAATTTGCATCACTTGCAGCTTCGATTACCTACTTTGGAGTTAGACCCAAATGATTATATTCTTTTTAATGCACTAACCCGTGCTAAGGACAATTTTAAAAACCTGTTTAGAGGCTCAAAATAGGTGGGTTTTGTTTTGGATAGCCAGAGGTCGCGGGTTCGAATCCCAGCATGGGTGGAATTTTTAGCCTCTAAATAGGTTTTAAAATACGTTCCAGTTTTTTTATTTACTAAAAGTTATACAACATCACACTGTTAATGCATTATTCAATGAATCAAACCGTACTCGCCTATCCTTCACCGTTAGGAAGTGGTACTGCAACTATGACTTTGTAAATGTATCTCGCTAAGAAAACAGAGTCACCGGTATAGTCCGGGAGTCGAACCCACGATCTACCGAGTAGAAATCCAAAACAAAAAAAATTAAACGAAACGGAAAATGTGAACGAAAATAAAAACATAAGTCCCTGTAATTTATTCTGGTTTGTTTTTATACAAAATTATTTATTGCATATTTGCATATTTGTAATAGGAGCGATGGTAGCTCAGTGGGTAGAACCATGAACTGGCAAGCGAGAGCCCCAGGCTCGATCCCGAGTGCGGGCATGTGCCTTTGTTTAATTTCAAAGTTACGTACATTTGCGCCTTTGTAGTCGCAAAACCACACGCTAACGGTGAAGGAAAACATCTTGAGGAAACCCGCGGCTTGGTTGACTCCGCACGTATTGACTAGTCTTTCCTATGGACTAGGCCGACTTAGCTGTCAGGATCGTATAGGTGCTGGGCAAGCCTACACTATCTACAAAACCATGTCCCAGGCACTACAGCGTCGGAGTGGTCCCTTCACCCATCTAGTGTGAATGAAGATACCACTGGTCGCTGTATAAATCATCTCATTAAGTAGATGCAAAAAGGCCAATCATCATCACCTGTTTGTTTTCAAAAATGTAGTTTTGCTTTTGAATTTTTTGACATTGATGAATCTAATTTGAAAAATTGCAATTTTTTGGAAAATATGATGTTTTGTGAACTAAAATGTAAATGAACAATGGTCTGAACAATAGTTAAATTTAAATGGTATTAACCTGCCCTTAAACATTTATTATTTTTAGTATAAATAAATAGTAAATAAATAAATAGTCATGGACATATTACACAGATCTCGTTAGCGCTATAGCGCTATATAAAATTATTATTATTATTGCTATTCTTAACTTGTTTAAGGGCTACACTATTTTTATTTTTAATGCACTAACCCGTGCTAAGTAACAAATTTAAAAACCTATTAAGAGGCTAAAAATTTCACCCATGCCGGGATTCGAACCCGCAACCTCTGGCTATCCGTACCAGCGCTCTACCAATTGAGCCAATGGGCGACTCACGGCATCAGTGAAATTTCGAACCTCTTTACAATATTCTCTGTATTACGTACATTTTTAGCCTCTAAATAGGTTTTTAAATTTGTTCCTTAGCACGGGTTAGTGCATTAAAAATAAAAATAGTGTAATCATGTGGGTACAGTGATATCGTTCCGATGTTAAAACCTAACTGCAAAGTAGGTAGTCGGGGCTGTAAGTAATGCAATTTGCTTAAGTCAGATGTCGCTGCCTGTACGTAATACAGAGAATATTGTAAAGAGGTTCGAAATTTCACTGATGCCGTGAGTCGCCCATTGGCTCAATTGGTAGAGCGCTGGTACGGATAGCCAGAGGTTGCGGGTTCGAATCCCGTCATGGGTGAAATTTTTAGCCTCTAAATAGGTTTTTAAATTTGTTTAAGGGCTTAAATCTTCTATGTTACTATTATAAACATACTTAATCGCCCGTAGCCTCATCTGCCTGAGTGATCTTACACGATCACGAAGGTTATGCATCATAGGGTGCGTTCAGTACATGGATGGATGATCGTCTATGACTAATGCTAGTGGCATGTTTCCGAGCGGTTCGATAGATTGCAGTCGTTACGCCAAGTCAGATGCCTTAGAGCGACTTGAAAACTGCTGACAGTAAGACCAGCCACTGGTCTCGCAAGCCTCCATCAATCCGGACTTGGCGCCTGTGGTGGAGTATGGCCTATACCTTCCTTAGGGAAGAGGCCCGTGCCCTGCGGTGGGGACTTAATATGTCGATGATGAATTATATAAAGCCACGTAAATTTACACTACTCGGCGGAGTCCGGCGACAAGCGATAAACGTTTTTATCTTCTTACTGACTAGCGTCATGTCACTTTATTTCCCTTCGTAAAGCTAGATAGCACTACGCGATAGGAATATAAAAGGCTTTATGGCGGTGACTGGGCTTACATTTTGTTAAAGCAAATGTGCAAAAAATCATTTTAAAGCAACTTACAGTTTCTCATCCATTAATAATTCATTAATGCTTGTTTTGTCCAACTAACAACTGTTACTTAGGTACACTCGCAGAGTACATTTAATATGCTTACAATAGAGTAGTATAAGTTGGGTCCGTAGATTGAAGAATTTGGAAGCTTTAAAACGCACTAATCGTTCTCAAGAACTAATCGATATCAACCCTTGTATGTCCCCACTGCTGGGGCACGGGTCTCTTAATGCATCGCAGGAAGGTTAGGCCATACTCCACCACGAGGGCCAAGTCACGCAAGCACTCTGAGAAATGCCACTAGCGGCAGTCATGGGTCAACCATCCTGCTTTTGTTTTTGCTTAACTCAAGTGATTGATTCCAATCACTCGGTTCGACTAGGCCATGAGCGCTTCTAATGCTGACCATAAAAAGGAGAATATTTTGTTACCTAGGGCATGTATTGCAACGCGATAGGTACCATCTTGTTTAAGGATGTGGCGAGCATATGTCAACTCTGCGCGCGCACTACAAACTTCAACATTCCTGTATCGCGCAATCAAAGTGTTTCAATGACAAAGCATAAATACAACGTCCGACTAACAATAGTTGGACCGGCCATCCCCAGACATACGATCTGCCTGGCGTTACTTATTGTTATTTTACAAGAAACCGTGAAAAAATTTCGTACTGTGAAAAAAATCACTTTGACATAGATATATTCATAGCGGAGTCCTAAAACGGCCGTTTTAGCGGAGATGGATTTCTAATTCTAAAGTTAGCTATAGGTAATAGATATTAAGATTATTGTTGTATACTTTTTGAAAAAAAAAGAAGATACGTGTGGTGCTAGTTAACACACCACAGCGCCTTAAGTTCGACATCAATATCAACCCTTGTATGTCCCCACTGCTGGGGTACGGGCTTCTTTCAGCATTGCAGGAAGGTTGGGACATACTCCAAAACGGGGTCCAAGTGGCTAGTGGATGATTGTAACACGGTGGCGGGCCTTACTGTTAGAAATTGTCAAGCCGCCCGTAAGGCCTCTGACATGGCCTAACGACTGCTATTACATGACAGCCGGCACTAACGGCTTAACTTGCCTGCGAAGCACGGAAGCGCTCGGAAAAATGTCACTAGCGGTAGTCACGGGACGGTGATCCACCTGACCGCTCCTGTTTTAACTCAAATGACTGATTCCAATCACTCGATTCGGCTAAGCCACGAGCGCTTCAAAAACGCTTCAAGCTGTTAAAACGTATATTATAACACCTGTAAATTTCAGTGGTTTTTCACTGCTTCTCTAAACTTTTGTCTTAACGTATAAGCTCTGGTCCGTCGAGCGGCCGGGCTTTAATTTGCTCTCATACGTAGTCTCTAATCTTATAAATTATGCCTGCACCACTCCAGCTTAATGTAATGTGAATAGGCGGCTTTGCCACTGTGTCCCAGTTAGATCGGATAACCCGGCCATTTTTTAAGTAGGCACAAGATAATTTGAAGTTAATAATTTTAAGAGCACTCCCTCCCCTGTATTACAAGCATCAAAACCATAAACCAAAACGTCAGCATTCCGTTTACAGTTCGATACCAACCCGTGCCTCAGCAGTGGAGACACCCACTGCTGAGGCACGCGTCTCTTACTGCGTCGCAGGAAGGTTAGGCCATACTCCACCACGGGGGATAGGTCCGGGTTGGTGAATTGTAGACTGTAAGACAATGGCGGATCTTACTGTCAGAAGTTATCAAGACGCCCATAAAGTCTGGCATGGCTTAACAGCTGCCATTGCATGATAGCCGGCACCAACTGCTTAACCTTCTCCGTGCCTTCCGAAACAACGGAAGCTCTCGGAAAAATGCCACTAGAAGTAGTGACAGGACGCCTGTTGTTGCTTAACTCAAGTGATTGATTCTAATCACTCGGTTCGCCTAGGCCACGAGCGTTTAATAGTTACTAGGTAACAGTAAAATTATTTTCAGCATCAGGCTATATTAGTCCACTGCTGAACATAGAGGGAATTAAGGTAAATAAGTGCGCCTATGTAATAAATAGCCACTATTTTAGACCCGTTAAATGTATAACTATATGAGGGAACTGGAATGATGATAGCTACAGGTAGGTAATAGATCATTGTCCTAACAAAATTTTACTTTTTTGTACTTATATCGACATGTTTTTAGTAACCTAGTATCAGTAAAATTATAATGCAAATAATTTATTTCCAATGTAACGAGTATTGACGAGCCAAGTCAAAGGCCTTAGGGCGGCTAGTTTTACTAGCCTATACCTTCCTCGGAAGAGACCCCTGCCCCTTGGTGGGGCCATAATGGGTAGATGATGATTATGAACGAGCATTATTTGGAAATCTGTATTGTAAAATACATTGACATATACTCCAAATGACAATTTTAGGGCGAAGTAAGCTGTATTGAACAGTGCTCTGCTAACTACAGGGAACCGTGTTCCGAATAATCGATATTGGATATATTCACAACAAATATTAACCCAAAATGACGGTGATGCCTTTAATATTTTGCGTCGTACAGTCGTGCTTAGCTGTAGACTTCTCACAGACGATTTCAGCTTATGAATAATTCATTTGTTTCGATTGAAATCGTGGCAACCGACATAGGCTTTGTTGGGAGAAGGTATGTGCGTTTATTGGTGTGAGTTTTTGTGAAATGAAGATCACGAAAAATTGAGGTCGCAAGTTGATCGTAATTTGTTTGTCAATAGTGTGAAATGCATTAAGCGGGCATTTCTCCAGAAGAGGCAAAAATGGCTGATTTCGGTGGTCGTGGTTTTGCTTTCGTCTTTCGGGAATTTTATCGATTGTTTTGGATAAAGGGCTAAAAACTTTAAAACATGATATATTTTGGGTAGGTAGATTCTTGGTTATAAAACGAAATATTTAAATCACCGACATCAGACTACACCGAAATCAGAAAACTGTACACCGCAATCAGACTACCAGCACCGAAATCAGAAAAACTAACACCGAAATCTGACTACTTGCACCGAAATCAGATTGCAAGCATTAGAAAATAATTCACTGGAATCAGAAAATGACCAGAGAATCATTTAACGTGCCAAAGTCACAATTTGATACCAGTAATGTTAGGCATTGTCTAGAAATTAAAAGAGGATAATTGTAATAAATAAAAACCGGGCGGATATATAATTAATCAACTTGTTTATTGTAATTCTCATACATTATAAAGCTCTAAAGTACGTACTTCAATAAGTACTTATTATACCTAAAATCACATTTTTAATCAGTTTTTTCTCATCAGACTGACACTCGTCATGCACGCGCCAAAAATCTAATACGAATTGCGTGAGTAGGTAACTATTTCAAGTTAACTATTCTAGAACAAAAAATAATAATCCTTCCAAAAAAAGTGGCAAAATTTTATCAAAACACGCAAGTCAAACAATGAAGTATATTAATTTATACATTTTTGTCTCAGTATAGACTTGTCTTTATGAAGTACACCAACTACAAAATATAGGACTACACCAAAACCAAAAAGCAATTCGAGACACCCATCATTTGGTTTTAACATGGCATAATTAGTTATGAAATAGATAAATGATTTTAACAAAATTACACATACTATGAATTTTACTTCCGGACTTTATTTTATTCCATTTTAACGTTTGTTTTATCATAACAAAGCTAATTTAACATTACTCAACTTCAAATGCCATAACATGAAAAAAAAATATGCGCATATACTACTTGAAACTTACATGTAAGGAATCTGACCACGGTTCTCTAAAGTAGAACGAAATACACTGAAATCAGGCAAATTTGACTTCGGTGGAAGTTTTTCTGACTTCGGTGCTCAAAAAGCCACCGAAATCAGGCAAACCGAAATCAGAAAAGTTATGTTTTTCAAGTTCACTCTTAAACTACACAACGTATCAACCCCAGATCAAGAATCAGAATCAATTACTTACCCTGATATTTCCCAAGACTTTCATTCAATCACCCCTCCGTTGTCTTCGGGCTCTGCGGCGTGACTGACAAAATGGCTCGTCCACACCGCGAATTCCTAGAGAATTCTACGACCGAAGAAACGCTTGGTTCATAAGTGCCACCGAATTCAGGCAGAAGCATGGGACACTCAAACATCTTGCTATTGTAGGCGAACTATTGTTTACATTCTTATGGTATTTAAATGAGAGGTACTTTAACTATCTGACAATATGTGAACATAAATACATTCCCGGAAAACAGTATAAGTTTTATAGAAATAATTATAAATTGTCAAGTTTTGGGTTAGGGACAAGCCACCGAAGGTCATTTTCAGCCATTCCAGATTTTTTCCTGTGAGTTGCAAACGGTTTTCAGCAAAGTTTGCATATTATCCAGGTAGACGAGGACCTAGAGGACACTGTAGTATTTTTTGCAGGGGTATATTTTGATAATCTGGATATGTTACGCGCCGGGCCGTCAAGTTCGGACCCCGTGGAGAAATGCCCAAGCACATCCTTGTACATTTACTTCTTGCATTAAGCACATCCTTGTACATTTACTCATGTAATTAGTGCAATGAAGTATTAAAATAAATAAATAATAAATAACAACCCTTTTTTAGATATTGTATGGAATCAGGCGTTATTTTGCGGAAATCCATAATAACATTAAAATGTGAAAATTACTTTGCTAAATATCGCCAAAAATCCCACAAGCACCATGCGGTTAGTTAATGCACCGCTCTCCCTCCTACTTTTGAAAGCAGAAGCAAGACACGAACACAACACCACCGACACCAATACTTGATTTTTGGCGGAAGTTAGCCAAGTAATTTTCACATTTTAACTCTTTTTCAATTCAAAATAACAATGAAACAACGATCGCCAGGAAGGTTGTACCTGCGGCCTCCACACTAAGGTACCCTGTGTTGAGGGAACCAAGTCCACTTTGTAGTAGTTTCTTTATTCGAGTACTACTTTCAAACATGAAAAGCTATTTCATGATTAATAATTAAGAACAGAGTGTAATTATTATGTTGGTGTGTATTCAAGTTTAGATTGAAAAAAATGCCGGCGCCAGTGATTATAAGTAATTTTAAGTGGGAGTGTGTGTGATTTTGTGTGTATATAATGTATAATTATGTATGTGTGTGTATATGCGCGTTTGTGAGAGAGCATACCTAGGTGTGTAAGAAAGGAAAGAACAAGTTCTGGACACCAATTTCTTTTTTGTTTACTAAGCCTACGGACAGCGTAAAGAAAATAAAGCAGCGAAAAGAAAATAGTATTGTACACTAAAACCCAAGACAGGAAAGGTAACAAGGTATTCAACAAAGGCGAGCTAATCTCTGTGAGAGATTTCTTCCGGCAAACAAATATTTTTTTTGGGTAACGAAATTTTCAGTAAATTGCTGTGGAATGTTTATAGGCTATATAAAACAATGTAGGCGAACCGAGTGATTGGAATCAATCACTTAGTTAAGCAACAACAGGCGCGGTCAGGTACAGGATGGGTGAGCGTCCCGTGACTACCGCTAATGGCATTTTTCCGAGCGCTTCTGTGCTTCGCAAGGCACGTTAAGCCGTTGGTGCCGGCTGTCATATAATGGGAGTCGTTAAGTCATGTCAGAGGCTCTATGGGCGGCTTGATAACTTCTGAAAGTAAGGCCCGCCACTGTCTTACAATCCTCCACCAACCCGAACTTGGCCACCGTGAAGGAGTATGGCCTAACATTCCTGTGATGCAGGAAGAGACCCGTGCCCCAGCAGTGGGGACATACAAGGGGTGATAACGAAAACAATGTGCAACTCAAACAGACAGTGCCGCGCGCTGAAACGTTTGTTTGACGTCTGGCACTGACTGATGATCAGCGCTGAGGGCTCAAATCCTTAGCACAACACTGAGTTAGCTGCCTTTAGCAGCGGCAGATAGACTGCGATCTACTATTAATGTCTTTTCTTTCTACGTAATCTAATATTTTTTTTAAAGTAAAGAATTTAAATTCTATTTGGTGAGTATAATGTTAAATGTAAGCCGCTGCCGTAGTGTAGTGGAGAAAAAGGCATCGGGAAAAAAGCTACACAATGACCATCTTTTCTCAACTCCTCTTAAGCCTAATACAACAGTTGCTACCGTATCTGATAGGATTCCATGAGTGTCATCAATAACGGTATATGCCAAAACTTTCGTAAATAAATTGTCCTACAAAAGTAGGGAAAACATAGTGCTGCTCTCTAATGAAAATCTCTTTCTATAATATAATGAATTGAAAGATGCACTCAATAAATAAACATTTTAGAAGTAGGCTAGTTTTAGACGTTACTCTCCGATCCCATTTCGAAAGAAGCGATGTTAATTTATAAATTTGTCAGAGATCGTTTAGATAATCGTTAAGACTCTGTTAACTTAAGTTAATAACTTTAGAATAAGGTACAATGGGGCTGACATGTCCTCAAAAGCACCTAATCAAATAAAGATTAAAAAAAAACTAATGAAATGAAAAATTAAAAAGCATTTAGGTATTGAAGGCCAGTAATAACTAAATTATATAAAAACCTATTTAGAGGCTAAAAATTTCACCCATGCCGGGATTCGAACCCGCAACCTCTGGCTATCCGTACCAGGCATGGGTGAAATTTTTAGCCTCTAAATAGGTTTTTTAAATTTGTTCCTTAGCACGGGTTAGTGCATTAAAAATAAATATAGTGTAACTAAATTATAGTTACAATCTAAGTAGAACTAAGTTACTTAAGTAGCTCATTGATTATTTGGTGCGATTACATAAGATTAAGGTGAATTAACCAATAGACATGGTCTGTCTACTTACTTGTTTATTGTTATATGTATTTCATTGTACCTTTGTGTGTATGGCTGTTGACAAATGCACACAAATGTATTTCTTCTTCTTCTTATAAAAGCAAGATAATAGCATAATATTATCTTGCTTACTTTGAACTTGATGCCAAATAAGTCACATATTTGGCGAAGACAAAACACAAGATAAGCATTTTATGAGAATTGGTAGATAATGCTTTAAAATATTATTATTTCTAATTATGTATGGATGGTAAGCGGTGGGAGCTTCGTGGATTAAACAATGGACCCAAAGGCGAGAGACCCCGGTTCAAGTCCCAGTCCGCGAATGCACTTATGATTTCGTTAAGTTTCAAAGTAAGTACATCTCCAAATTTGTTGTAGCAATGCCACACGCAAACGGTGACGGAAAACGGCGTCAGGAAATCCGCGCCTTAGTTGGCTCCGCACGCAATTGTCTTTCATATGGGCTAGGCCGAGTAACATGTGAGGATGGTTCGGTGGTCCCTTTACCCATCTAGTGTGAGTGAATGTGCTACTGAATGCTGTATAAATCATCTCATTAAGTAGGTGAAAGCAGTGCACTGGAGATAGCTGTTCTATAGCGTTCAAAGTAGGTAGTCATGATTTTTGCATGCGGTCAAACTAGGTGCGATTACGACCGTGACTTCAGTGAGACCATCAAGACAAGATGAGTATAATCTTTAGTACATCAGGAAAATACAAACATCGTTATCAACCCTTGTTGTCCCCACTGCTGGGGCACGGGTCTCTTCCTGCATTGCAGGAAGGTTAGGCCATACTCCACCACGGGGGCCAAGTCCGGGTTGGTGGAGGATTGTAAGACAGTGGCGGGCCTTACTGTCAGAAGTTATCAAGCCGCCCAAAGGCCTCTGACATGGCTTAACGACTGCCATTATATGACAGCCGGCACCAACGGCATCAACGTGCCTTGCGAAGCACGAGAGCGGTCGGAAAAATGGCGCTAGCGGTAGTCACGGGACGCTCACCCATCCCGTACCTGACCGCATCTGTTGTTGCTTAACCAAGTGATTGATTCCAATCATTCGATTCGCCTAGGCCACGAGCGCTTCAACACACATATTCATAAAAAAATCCGCACAACACAATTATAATTGGCATTATAATAGGCAGATGCTAGATGCAGAAAACTGAAGACAAGGCGCAATGACACTCACTAGGGAAGGGCTATGTCCAGCAGTGGACTAGTATAGCCTGACGATAACGACGACGGCAGCATTACACTTGCCGTGGACGAGTAAGCTGAAGTGGCGAGTACAGTCAATTATTGTAGTGAGGGTAGACTACGTAGTATACTCTCACTGCCTCAAGTCACTTTTAGTCACGCGAACCGTCGGGAATTGAGGTAATTACGTTTTACCCAATAAACACTCGCGATTAGACCCGTCTAATATGTAAATATGCATGAGCCTCGCCAATCATTAAGAAATACTACAGCAGAATCACTTCTCCTGGTCCCTAACTAGGATAGCCTGTGCCATGGTAACCAGGCAAGGATATCACAAACATAGAAATACACCCAGGCCGATTACAGCGGCGCCCAGTGGGAATCGAACACAAGACCTCCAGCACGATAATCAGACGTGATGCCGCTGGACCAACGCGACAGTCAAAAATAACAAGCTGTACTGTACTATACACACTATTATACTTTATGATAGCAATTTATATGGTAATTGGTAATACACGACTGGGATTGCTCTGCATTTGCGCAGGGAGCAGATTACTTATAGTGAAAAAAGGAAAGAAGGTAGTTTTTATCTAGATTTGCTGTATTTAAATTTAAATTTGACTTAATGATAACCGAAGGGGGGCGTTAGAAACCAAAACACAGGATCTACCTAGCTTGGTTTCCTATGGTTTCTTACCAAGCTAATTGACTTATAAGTTTATAAGTCAATCTGTAAATTAGCCTAACTTTACATGTATACCGATGTCTGTGGTTCAATAAATATCTTTATCTTTATTATTGCACACGAAAAACAAAGTACATGCAAATACATGAGAAGAAAATACATCCACAAAGGCGTATGTTGGATGCATCAGACGTACGGGACTCAGTAGGTACGTCGTTCGGAAATTTAATGTTCTTTTTACTTACCTACTAAGTTTACTTACCGACGAGAAGGGTCGCTTGGGAGGGTTGTGCGAAACGCCATTAGCTTGCTTACTTTTCCTTAATCCCCGCCAGGCACTAGTGCAACGAACGGGCAGGGCCGGATTAATAATGTCGAGGTCCCCAAGGAACGTATGTGATGGGCCCTTTACCTTTTTGTAACATCTCGTTGTTGTTCATTCAATCCTTGGTATGTCCACACTACTGGGGTACGCGTCTCTTCCTGAATCGCTGGAAGGTTAGGCCATACTCCACCGCGGGGTCCAAGGCCGGGTTGGTGGAGGATTGTAAGACAGCGGCGGGACTTACTGTCAGAAGTTATCAATCGTCCAAAAGGCCTCTGACATGGGTTAACGACTGCGACTGTGACGTGCCTTGCTAAGCACGGAATTGCTCAGAAAAATGCCACTAACGTTAGTCCTAGACGACCACCCGTCCATGCACTAAACGCTTCCATACATTGTTGCTTAACCTCCGCGATTGTTTAAGATCACTCAGGCAGCCGGGGCTACGAGCGATTCATTGGGCACTTTCATTTATATTTTTACAAAAAAGGCTCAGATTATCGTTGACGGTTTGTTAAAGAAACATACTTAACATACATAAACCCACATCTGTATCCCGAAGGGGTAGGCAGAGATCAGTATGTGTCAGTTGCCATGGTTTGTTAAATTTACATACATACATAACATCACGCCTGTATCCCAGAGGGGTAGCCAGAGACCAGGGACTGCCACTTGCCACGATCCTGACAAATCACCTTCACTTCATCAACGTTCATAAGTCGTTGCACGCACGCCGGTTCCGGGTACTTTTTATCTTTTTTTTTTTGTTAAAAAAAAAATGTTGATGACATTTTCACTCAAAGTATATTATTCTCGAGTCGGGGAGCCCCTAGCAGATGCCTAATGGGTAATCCGGCCCTGATCGTTAGTTGTTTGGAATAATTCCTTTCATAATGGCCTTTGTGCCAGCGGCGGCTTTCAATATTCTACTAAGTACCTACGAGTATTTTAAGACGGACTGAACAACATTGTTATTGATTCGTTGGAAAATAGAGCGCATTAAAGTACTCGAGAAAAATATGTACAGGGGCGCGTTCAATTTGTATGTAGCGTTTTTGTACTACGTGACTAGAATAATTATTTTTTGATGGCTTGAATACTCTTGTATTTGTTGTAGAGAAAATTATTCATGGCTTCTTTCAGTCAACATAAAGAATTGAATTGAATAGAAAAAAAATAGTCATTCCGAACTCTGTCTATAGTGCGTTCACATTAACTTGACGCGTGAGAGAATTGGTAACAAGGACATGTGAATTAGCTTTTGGACCTAATCGGAAGATGGTTAAACAAGCCCTCAATCCTCTTATTTTCCCCAAGTAATGGGAATGATTTCTTATTTAACATGGTAACAGTAAACATCTCAGTGTTACCAATTCTCTCACGCGTCAAGTTAATGTGAACGCACAATACCTAATGACTGAAATTTTTTTTTTTAATTTTTCTTCTTTTGTTATTCTTTTCTGTGACTTCCATAGAGAGGATGCTTATCTCAGAACAAATAAACCATTCTAAGGATTCTGTCAATGTCAAGTTTCTAGCGTATCCTCTTGAGATAACTGAAATATAGATCAACTTCACATTTTTTTGTCTTTACCAGAACCTTCTTCTTCTTCTTCAGGCTACATAAGTCCACTGCTGGACACAGCCCTCTCCCAATGAGTGCCATAGCGCAAGGTTGTGCCATCATCATTTACCAGAACCTTTATGAAGTAATAGTTTGAGCCCAATTTATACAGTGCATTTATTGAGATGATACTATAAATATTTAAATAACAGAGGTTTTTACTTAATTAAAAAAATAAATACAATAAAAAGTAAAAAAAAACAAACATAGACAATTCTGACTGCTGTCACCTTTCACAGAGCGCGCGGAGGCCCTGAGCGGGCGGCTGTCAAAGTCAGCCTCCGAGCTGTCATGCGCGGCCGGCGCCTCCCCCCCGCCCCGCGCCCGCTCCGCCCACCACCACCACGCGCCGCTATCGGTGGTGCATCGGACTCAACACTTCTTCACCAACTTGAAGGTGTGTAAGAGTCACTTTTTGTCGTTCCGTTTACATTAAGGCTTAGCGCACATTGCGAGTAATATCGCCGCGATTTTTTTCTGTCGGATTATATTACTGTTAGGCACAGGCCGTCTCTCAGAGAGAATATGGGATTAGTCACCACGCGCGCCCACCGCGGCTTGGCAATTTTACGCGCTGAGGTATTTCAACACCTCATAGTTATTTCATATTTCCTTACGATGTTTTCCTTCACAGTTAGTTGTAGCAATACCACTCGTATTGCTTCGCCGCGATTTTTTTCTGACGGATGAAGCATTTTCATCTGCCGATTTCCGCAAAAGCTATGAGATATGCAAAATGCATGGATGTGTAGGTACGTGAAGGTGTAACCAGGACCCAATTTAAAATCCGCCAAAAAAACCGCGGGGTTTTTATTCGCAAGCTACTCGTAAATCACGTACCGATTTTGGATAAATATGAAATAGATAGAGAACACTTTATTGTACATAAAAATGGAAATTACACAGATATTTCTTAACCTAAGAGTACAGTCGGCGGTCGTATCACTAAAAGTGATCTCTTCCACAACCTTTATGTTAATTACCTTTAAATACCTATGAGGTGTCGAGATACCTTAGCCCCTCATAGAAATTGCCAAGCAGCGGTGGGCAAGCGAGGTGATTAAGCCCAAATTCTCTCTGAGAGACGGCCTGTCCCTATACATAAGCTAAATTAAATAACAATGCATTGAGCCCGTAAATACTCTTACCTAACCGCCTGGTCTTCGCTTTAGCAAAATAAAAGATTCAAATCGCAAATTTCACGCGATCTGTGACTTGGGTGATTTACCATAACAAAAGATGAACATTTCAGCTAGAAAAACATAAGCTGCTAGATTCTAAAAATGTTTTTAGTACATTTTGCGCCAAATGGGCTACTATAATAACATAAAGGATTATTTAGATGACAAAGATGTCTGCAATGAAAGCCAGTACAACGCATGCGTTCTATATATGTTTTATAATAATTATGTAAACTCTGTTAATGAAGGACTTTGAAAAGGCTAAGTTTGGAGTATTTTTGTCCATTTTTTCTTCAAAATGATTTAGATTTTGAAATGGAAACCTAGTTTGAATTGTCACGTTTATTAAGCAGCAGTTACTGCGCTTCTTTGAATAAAACCATTTCATTTCATAATAATAATAATATTGGCCTTTTTGCATCTACTTAATGAGATGATTTATACAGCGTCCAGTGGTATCTTCACTCACACTAGATGGATGAAGGGACCACTCCGACGCTGTAGTGCCTGGGACATGGTTTTATAGATGGTATTAGGCTTGCCCAGCACCTATACCATCCTGACAGCTTAGTCGGCATAGCCCACAGGAAAGACTAGTCCATACGTGCGGAGCCAACTAATCCGCGGGTTTCCTCACTATGTTTTCCTTCACAGTTAGCGTGTGGTATTGCTACTACAAATTCGCAAATGTACGAATGAATTTGTTCTTTGTTTAATTTCATTTCATACACTCTACCATATTACGGTTGATTTTGCTACTTGACTGTTTATTCAGTCTGTTATAAATTTATCCGTAAAACAATGGTGTAGTAGAAGGGTTTGTTAAGATCACGCTTGGTCTTAGCCAGATGGTAAAAATCTTATCTTATATATTTAATGTGTCTAATCAAAGTAGTTTATTATATATTACCCGAAAAGATACCAAAGTCACCAACTTTCTAATTTTTTTTTGTTGGTCAAAATCCTCACCTTCAGACTTCCAGTAGGTACTCCTGTGTCCCTGGCGGGAAGCTTACAAAACCATCTTTAGTAAACATCAGGTGTTTAATATACATCTGCTTGCGATGTAACAGTCAAAACTCTTAAACGGTCAAAACTAGTTGTGGCTGCTAAAATAAAAATTCCGAAAAATAAAGTACAATTCTATTATGTATTCAACAATGTCGAGTTGGTGGCTCTGCTACGCTACGCGCTTCGTCCCACCTATATTTTTGCTGTCGCAGACTGAGTGAAGCATAATTTTAGGTGTTTTTACCATTTGGTATTTCAAATGTTACTGACCAGAAGCTTTGGACAAAAGTACTTTTGACTGATTTGAGCAGTCAAAACTAGTTTTACTGGGACATATATAAAAACCTGTTGCGAGCGGTCAAGTGGCACTGGACCAAAATCATTTCTATGTTGATCTGTGGTGGTAAACAAACCTGGGGAGCGAGATGTGGAGTCTCTTAAGGTATATGCCCAACAGACTTTTATTGGCTGACCTGGCAAACGTTGTTTGGCGATAAAAATTACCCTACGACCTATTCTCACGCCTAACAAATGATAATTTCGCATAAACATTTCGATAAAAACGCAGTGACACGAGATTTTTAATGATAAAGTCTCGAACGCTCCGGAGAACGGAAACTCATAAACTGATGAGATAGTTGTTATCTGGAAACCTGAAGCTGCCATAAGGCACTTAGGGGCGCTAACTAGAGCCACCAATGGAAAAAAATCATAACTGGTTTTATCATAGGTACGTTTTTTTTTCAAAAAGTAAACATGGGAAATCTTAATATCTGTGGTAACTATATTTAGAACTTACAGCCTAGAATGAAGTATAAATATCCGACGGCCGAGATGGCGCAGCGGTTTAGCACACTGAATGTAAAACTAAAGGTCTCGGGTTCGATCCCCGGCCGTGTTAAACTAGGAAACGAACTTTTCTAATTTGTCTCGGGCCTTGGATGTTATCTATGTACTTATTATATTAAATCTATCGTCGAGTTACCACCTGTAACACAAGTCATTTAGTTGTAGGGGAGAGTGGTCACCATTCGTACGCGGGGCACATTCATACAGTTAGTATAACAGACAAACTAAACGGCACACAAGCGCGCATTTGCTTGTGTGCATAAACATACCGGCCGTCATGTTGCTAAGCAAAGTGTCGTACCAGTCGCACCACGGTGCATCGGCTGACAAAACGTAACGTGTTTTCGCGCGCTACGTAAATTCAATTCGCAATTGTAAGTAGAATTATTATGTTTTTGACAAAATTGTGTTGATTAATATTAACATTAATTATTTTGAGCTTTAATTGTTATATTTCTCAAATTAAATCAGAATTTGTATAAAGTAGTATTTTAATTTTGTGCAAGGCATGGGGTGCATTCGGACAGCAAAACAGGGGGCACATTCGTACGCGTACGAATGCTCCCCTTTAGATTTTATTAACCACCAGAACATCACAATAACATTTTTCTTTCTATGAAGTAATTCTAATTCTAACAAATCGATATATTTTATAAAGTATAAGCCTTATAATTTATATTTTATTGCAGAATCATGGTACGAAAATATAAAAAATAGGGTACGCGTAGAGGTGGATGAAGAGTCCATGAAATTAGCAATTGATGACGTAATTCAAGGACGGCTGTCATATAGAAAAGCCGCGTTGCAATAGAACATCAAGACATCGACGTTGGAAAGCAGAGTCAAGAAATTCAAAGATGGCTCTAACACCGATGAACCCTCACAAACATTTCATTCCAAGAAGAAAACCGGGTAAATCCCGTATAGGTATATACAGAAACACCTGAAAAAACTGAATTAGAAGAGAGACATAGAAAGAATTGGAAAAAATAGAACAGGAAAGGAAAGCCAGAGCTAAAGCATTGAAGCGTAGTTTGAAAGAACTTAGTTCAACACAAAAGAAAAAGTGATGAAGATTCAGAGGCATCTGAAGGATCGGAATTTAGCTTGCGGGAGAGTTCAACATCTCCAATCGGTTTCGAAACGGACGAAGAGACTAATGATTGCAGTAGCGACAATAATTTAAATGTGACACCAAATAAAATCAAAGATAAATTGTTGTTTTGTTTTAATAAAGTTTGAAAAAAAGACTTCTGTTGTTTACTACGTCGGAAAAGTTCTTAGTCATTATTCGGGTACGGAGCTGAAAGTATCTTATCTTCGGAAAAAACCGGGATCATCATGGTCATTATTTTTTCCCGATATAGAAGACATACACACTCTGTATATCAGCGATGTCGTCATGATCCTACCTGACCACAACCACGAGCGGGCTGTACAGCTAGAATGGCTAGATTTTTTACTTTTGCAGTTAATTTAAATAATTATAATGTGCAATAACTTCTAAAGTAACAATCAAATATGTATGATTATTGACTTTAAGTTTAGATTGTCAAAGACTGTGCAACATACTCATAAAAAATGATTGCAAAGAAATCATTAAGACTGATTGTTAAGCTAAGAATTATCAATAAGTAAACTGTGGATAAACGATTTATTTTTTTGTTATGTTTCTAAAGAAACATTTATCGACTATGAGTCAAGTCAAATATTTTAAGTTAGTTCTTTAATAAATAAATATTTTTGTAATAATTACTAAAAAATTAACGACTTTAATAGGCTTTTTAATTACCCTGTATGAATCTACCCCATGGCGTATGAAAGTACCCCACCTACTGTACGAATGTACCCCGTACGTGGGGTACTTTCATACCTTTTGACATAATAGTTTCGGATTTTTTTGTAACAAACTACAATATATTTGTTACGCTTAGGTAAATAAACTAGATAAAATCAACAATCCATCATAAATTTAAAAAAATATATATAAAAAGCGTACGAATGGTGACCACTTTCCCCTACTTAGTGTGAGTAGCCCCACACTTAGTACAAATAAGTACAACAAGATCTGTATAATATGTCCGTGAATATTTATTTATATTTTATTTATTTATTTATATCCTAATCGATTTTGATAATCGGAAATCGATTAAAATACCTAGATTTTTGATCCTGGTTTCTAGACTGTAGGTTCTAAAAATAGTCATCACAGTTGTTAAGATTTCTCATGTTCACTTTTAGATAAAAACGTATTGTAAAATAAGTTATGATTTTTATTCCATTGGTGGCACTAGTTAGCGCCCCTAAGCGCCTTAAAAGGACTTGCCTACTTATGCGCACTAAATCCTGAGCGCCTCCCATCGTATAAGTGTCAAATTAGTATAGATTTTGCCGCTTTGGTGCGCGTAATAAGGGAACATATCGACCGGAGCAGTCATGGAAAAGATCCAGCGGAAATTCAGCAATCATTACAAATAATAATCGAGTAACTCGTAACTTACACAATACAATCACTTGACCTGGTACCAAACTAGAATACCGCGTAATGGTAACCAGTCAAAGACGTCACAATCCGCTATTTGACATCTATCAAATTTGACGCGATAAATGAATATTTCCTATAGTGTTTAACGTAAGAAACCGAATTTCGCTAAGTCAGGATGGCTGCAAAATTTGCAAAGTAAATTTTTTTTTCTCGTTTAATTCGTAACGTTGAAAACGCTATCCGCCATCTTGAAACCATCTAAAGTATGTAAACAAACATCTTTCAGTCAGAGCCAGTGGACATTGATTATTATAGGTCATCAAAGAGAGATCATCAAAGTGATCTTCACATAAATACACCCGAGTTTCAATTGATAAAGAGTCTCTCTTTTGGCAAGTTTGAGCCATGGTTTTTGAAAGTTAATTTCACTAGGTACACGAATCCACAACTTCCCGGGGGTTTTTTTGACGTGTTTTTTCACTCTCGAACAATGCAATAATGATAATTGGTCATGGTTGCGTTGTTGTTATTTCATTATGCTCAGAGATCACTTACAGAAAATTGAATGACAAACTTTGTTTACAATTTTTTGGACTTCAAACCCTAGACAAAAATGACTGACCGCGTTTCTGGCTGTTTAGGAAAATGAAGTTTTAAAATATATTTTTATGTTGCTTTTAGGTCCTCAAAAAATATACTAAAATATTTTTTGGTCTAATGGAAGAGTTATTTACCGTTTAAGACTTACTTGAAAAGAGAGTCAAATAGCGGATTGGTGGAGGCTTGCAAGACTAGTGGCTGGTCTGACTGTCAGAAGTTTTTAAGCCCCCCGTAAGGCCTCTGACTTGGCTTAACGACTGTCATCTATCGACGGCAGCTGGCACCAATTGCTTAACGTGCCTTGCGAAGCACGAAACCACTGGTAAAAATGCCACTAGCGTTGGTCATAGACGGATAATCCTTACACTGAACGCGCCCTATGTTGCTTAACCTTCGTAATCGTTTAAGATCACTCAGGCTAGCTCTCTAGTACTTCATTTGTCTGTGGTAAGGCGAGTATAGACGAACGGACAATACGTACATCGCGTAACTATAAAGGCGGTAACACATTATTAACACGCCACGAGACCCGACGAAACGCGACGCTTGTTGAGTCGAATCAAATACTATTTTCTATGACTAGAATCACCCTATGAACATCCGACGCGAGCCCATGCGCACGGTAATTGCACGGTGTACATCGGGTGTCGACACGTCGCGTCGGGTCGCGTTTTAATAATGTGTTTCCGTCTTAAGGGTTCTTTGTGGCCGTCGGAACATTAAAAACGCACGCTGTACATCGTAGCGTCTGAGATAAAAACGTATCGTGACGTATCTTCGTCGTTTCGTTTTACTTACTCTATGTTAGTAATTCAATGGTGTATTATACTAGTTGTCAGTCATCTACGGTCCTAGCTACAGTAGAAGCTAGTCCATTGGCAAGCTACTGCCTTGACTAAATTTCACAGAATAATAGGGGTGACGACAGTATCCATTAATCTAAGATTTAACGATATTATGGGAAGTACATAAACACTGATATAGTTTTATAAAAAAATGAGATTACCACCGCGTGACGTCACGCTTGAGTAACATTGGTAAACTTCACTCGTGGTTTACCTGGGCATGACGTCTGATTCGACGCCATACACTTCGAGCTGTTTTTCCACAAGTTTAAAATGGTTTTAACCTTCGTTAAATTGTACTTTATTACTGAAATATAGTTTTTGATTGTAAATAATAAATTTGTCCCAAAATTAATGAAGAGGACTTAAAAATCTTTTTCATGCTTATTGTGATGACTTCTGACTAACAGTACAGACCAGGCGGCCAGGATTAGACGAATCGATAATGACGTCACAGTTCAGTAAATATAGAGATCTGAGAGCCCGGGAGTTGATTTGAATTTACTCACCAGTGACACCACTAATTAGTGTGCGATAGGATATTACTCAAGAGCGTTTTGGCGGCTTATTTTAAAAAGGATTTTTTATTGCTAAAGATTAAAAAAATTATATTAACAGTATTATGTATTTGCAGTATTCAATTTTGCAACCTCCTCAGCTAAACTAACCGAATCAATCCTAACCTTGAACTTAACAATGATTTTGTATAGTAATTTTCAAGTTCAGGACTAAGGAGGTTATCAACTTCACTAAACTCAACGCGGACTAAGTCACGGGCAAAAGCTACGTTCTTAAATTTATACCATGCTAATCAGCAGATAAGAAAAGATAGACAAAATAAAGTATTTTTATAGCTTATCTTAGACTAAAAGGTTATCTTTAAACTTGTTATAGGTACCTACTTAACACTAACGACAGTATAAAAGTAGTTGGACAATCAGTTTCCACTCAGTTTTCTTTCGACCACGTTTAAATCTAAACATAAACAGTATGGCATTTGACGGAAAAGTGGTTCTTATAACCGGAGCTAGCTCAGGCATAGGAAGAGCAACGGCCTTACATTTCTCCAAACTCAGAGCAAAAGTGATCCTCATTGGCCGAAACAAAGAAACTTTGGATGAAGCTACGGACATATGTAGCAAAAACAGTGGTTACAAAGCTCTAGCTATCCAAGCCGACGTTAGCAAAGACAGTGACTGTGAAAAAATCGTCGAGGTTACTAAGCAAGCATTTGGAAGACTAGATGTCCTTGTAAACAACGCTGGAGTATTCATATCAGATGATATTTACACAGCTACGATTGAATCGTTTGATGCGCACATTAATACCAATTTGAGATCCGTCTTCAATTTGACCCGACTATTCGTTCCACTACTGGAAGCAAGCCAAGGTAATATAGTGAACATATCGGGTGTGGAAGCAGTGAAGTACTGGGAGGGTTTGTTGACTGACAGTCTATCAAAGATAGCTATACAACAGTTTTCGAAATGCGTTGCTTACGAGCTTGGACCTAAGAAGATCAGGTCCAACTGCTTAGCATTAGGGTACGTCACGGGCACAAAAATCATCGAGCGAGCTAATATTGATCCAGAGGAGTTCGGGCGAGACTTTAGGAAGAGTGTGCCGCTTGGAGAGTTTATTAAGCCGGAAGAAGTTGCTGCTACAATAGAATTTATCGCGAGCGATAAGGCGAAACATATCACTGGACAGAATATTGTAATGGACGGCGGTTTCAGTACGTTTTAATTGGGCAAGCGTAGAGGACGTTACGGGAAACAGAAAAAATAATATTAGACTATTTTACAAATCTAGAACACTGACTTCTGCCGATAGTTGAAAGATAAAAAGGTATAAAAAACAAAGATGATGATAGTATTTAAAATGTTTTTATAGTCTCCAGTTTGAAGTCTTGGCAATTACTCTGGTTCTTTGGAAGAAATGGGTCTAAGCCATCTCCAATAGTATAACATTAATTAGATTTAAGAAACATGGTTGTAATTTTCTTTTTCTGGTTGTGCAATAAAGTGTTCTTTATCTATGTATCTACTTTACGCGCTCGTTTAAAAGTCAATTTGCATGTAATTACTATGAGTGTGTGTGTTTCTTTGTTATGAATATCTACCTTCTTAGCTATGTTTCCTTGTGTTTGTAGTAGGTAGATACTTTGTTGGTAAATATTTTGTTAATGTAGATATCTTTACAGGGGGTTGAGTTATTAGATTTTATGCTTCCTTATTACTTAAAATACCTAAATAAATCTTTAACTGAGGTTTTTTAATACCTATCTTTTTTAAAACCTATTTACAGGCTAAAAATTCCACCCATGCTGGGACTCGAACCCGCGACCTCTGGCTAACCGTGCCAGCGCTCTTCCAACTAAGCTAATGGGTGACTCACCGGCGTCAGTGAAATTTCGAACCAATTTAAATTACTCTCTGTATTACGTACAGGCAGCAACATCTGGCTGAAGTAATTTGCATCACTTGCAGCCCCGAGTACCTTACTTTGCAGTTAGGTTTAACATCAGAATGTATTTTTTAAATCTCTACCAACCACTTAAGCTCCTTGGTGCTTATGTGATACTCTGTATTTATAACCTCAGCCATTTGAAATTACCGTAGAAGGGGGAAGAGGTGGCAGTGTCTAAAATGCATAGTTGTTCAATTGAATCATACTGGCTGAGCCCGCAAACGTTGTTTGGCTATAATAATTAGCCTCCTTCCAATTTTTAGCCCTACCATACACAACAAAAACATAATAATCGCCGAAGCCGTTACGGAGCAGTTCGATTAAAACACTGACACGAGATTGTTATATATGTCATTATTTCTAATCATAAGAATTAAGGCCGCCAATTGTACTTTCTATCTGTACATGTTTTATAAAGAACTAGCCGACCCAGCGAACTTCATACCGCCTAACAGTCGATACTTTTTTTGTTTTTAATTTTCCCTCCGTAAGAACCATCCTCGTGCTTCAATTCTAAAAAAAGAATCCGCGAAATCGGTTCAGCTGCTCTCGAGATTTGCGCTTACCAATACATTCAGGAATTAATTTTTATATTATAGATATTCTTATCTTATCGTATGGTAATGGTGGTGTCATTGACACTATTGGTAGTCTGGTAACCGATCGTATTCTAATGGTATTATACTCCGTGCAACTTAATATGGCACCTCACTCGATTCGATATTATTTGCCATTTGTTCTTGGCCGCCCCTCTTTAGGTTGAAGGCATCTTTTGTCACGGCGTAGTATACGTGGGACACTCAGAAAGTTTTGAGAAACTAAGAAACTAACTGTTATGAAAAAAATATTTATATCAAATCTTTTCAAAGAACTCTCCACTAGCCTCTATACAAAGTTTCATGCGTCTGAATCAATTTTCCAAAAAAAAATCCAGTCCTCCGCAGACACCTCTTCGACGGCCTTCTCAAACGCTGCTAGCGCGTCTTCCGGCGATGAAAACTGTATCCCTTTGAGCTGATTTTTAATTTTAGGGAATAAAAAGAAGTCACACGGAGCCAAATCAGGACTGTAAGTAGGGTGTCCCAAGACTCTGAACGGTGTGGAGTCCAGGAAGTCCCTCGTTTTGATCGCAGAGTGCGCGGGCGCGTTGTCCTGGTAAAAGAAGGACCCCGCGGAGCCCGGTGTTCGGTCGCTTGTTGCTCAATTCAGAAAAAAATTCTGGCAGGCATTTTGTGCTATACTATTCAGCGTTGATGCTGCTTTTGTCTCGAAGTGGAATTGAAATTAGCTACCCTGTCAAAGTGAAGAAACTAGCGATCAAAATTTTTCCTGCGCTCCTCGATCGCTTCACTTTCGTAGGCGTTGGTTCATTTTGAAACAGCCAAACTGTCGACTGACGCTTTGTTTCTGGATCATATTGATAAATCCAGGATTCGTCACCTGTCACAACGTCGTAAACGCGCCGTGACGATGATTTTTTTACTGCCAGCACCCTTTTATCGGTGACAGCCAAAATTTTAATTGGCTCTCAAAAAAATGCGGAGGGAAATTTGAAAATCGAACAGTAGTACTTTTACTTTTAAATAATCGACGTTTTCAAAACAATTACAAGTGGCCAGTGTCTTATACATAGAAACTTTTTTTCGAAAAACTTTCTAAGTGGCCTGGTATGTCCTATCCAGCGCCAACTTCTATCAAGGATTTGTATATTATGGAGATTTAACAACCAGTATAAATATTATAGTATCAATGAACCGGGCCAGCTCAGAACGGACAATTTTGTTGGCCCCAAGCTCTTTATATAGGGCAACAAGCGTAACAATACCAGGGTGAATTTCCCGGAACTAAAAATTGCGTGGCACCAATGAAATTGGTAATAAAAAAGAAAGTGTTAATGTTCTAACATTTTTTACGGTTAGATGATGTGGTAATCTATGTATAGCAATAAACATTTTGTTAATAAGAATAATGGATACTCCAAAAAAAAATATTAAATCCCGAAATCTTTCATTGCCATGTTTGTCCGCACGTCACCTTGTTGTGTATTATTCTTCATTGATAAACATCTATTGGTTCTTTGTACTAAAAACTAATTTTATTTGATACATTAATAGTCAAAGTATTGTTACGAAATACATTTATTGAAATATTTACACAGTACAACGAATGGTTAATAAAAATGTATCTGTCCCAGAACTACCGTTAATCGCCGTGTCCTAATCATGTTCAAGTATATTGTTTTACCTAACGACTTGTTTCCCATCCCCGGTGCGCGAAACGTTTGTGTTTAATGCAGCCTAAGTGCTCGTCGCAGAAGGACGTACGCACGTGCCTGCGTTTTCGCGATATTCGTTAAGTCAATATTTTTTTTTGTTGCTGGACATTTTTTCTTTCATTGCCGTGGATAGGTATAACTTCTATTTAAATTAAGATTGTCATCTTAAGTAAACATTCAATAGAACGCTATTTATCCTATGATTATTTGTCAAGTGTTTATTTTGTCGAATGGTTAATAGATTTTTTGTTATTTCTATTTATTGCCTCGATTTTCATTACCGTGTTTTCATTGCTGTGGTTTCCGTGGGCGAAATTTGCTATGGTAATGAAAAAAAAGACACATCAATGAAAGAAAATTAATTGCCATGCTTTATAAAACAAATTATTTTCATTGCCGTGGCCAAGTATTTCATTTCCGTGACTTTTGTTTTCATCGCCATGTTATGATTAGGCAAATAAAATGTATTTTATCATCTTTTAGTAACATTTAGTACTTTATCAATCGTATAATACACCCTCACAAACGAACGCACCAGCATATACTGCAGTCTGATTTTAATAATGGATTGTTTCTTTTTAAGATGCCAAGATGCCCAAACCAAAATTATCTGAGGAGGAGAGAAAGGAAAGAAAAAGATTGGCTGAAAAAAAAGAAGTCAAAAATTAAGAAACGACCCATATCTGGGTTTGCATTTCCCTATCGGAGAAATAAAATATGTTTTCATTTCCGTGGGTTGATTCTTTCATTCCTATGGCACAGTTATTTCATTGCCGTGGACGCTTGTTTCATTGCCGTGCACTCATGTTTCATCGCCGTGGCACGAAATTTTTAGACCAGTTTATCTTATTAGTTTTTTAAGTTATCAGATAGTTATTAAGCAACAGTACATACATTATCAAAAACAACAATAAAAGAGTTTTGTTTTGTAAAAAAACCCTAAGACAAAAAAGTACATGGAAATGAAGATTTTATAAGACCTGTTGAAATTCACTCACCAGTGCCTTCAACCACCAACCTCAGTTTTTGGGTTCTGTAGTCGAGAAAGTTCGCACGGAGACTTTAGAGCTGAAGTTTTGTGTAGAGATATACGGAACCTTAGATAAAAAACTTGTGTTCCAAAACTAACAACATTTTTAAAAGACCAATGCTACGCTATTACTAAGGTGTAGGACAGAAAAAAAATCCTTTCCTAATTTAGTTGTAAAATTTTTGAGAAAACACCTAGGTATCATAAACACGCCGTATGTTAACCTCCTCAGTTCTTACCTTGAACGTAACAAATAGTTTCAGTTGTCAGGACTGTAGAGGTTATCTATCAACTTAACTCCACATGAATGAAGTCCTAGGCAAAAGCTAGTTTCTTACTCATAAATTATGCTAATCAGCAGATAAGAAAAGAAATGCAATATAAAGTATTCTTATAGCTTATCTTATACTATAATTACAAGAATAACGACAGTATAAAACTTTATGTGCAACCAGTTTCCACGCAGTTTTCTTTCTACCACGTTCAAATCTAAACATACAGAGTATGGCATTTGACGGCAAAGTGGTTCTTATAACCGGAGCTAGCTCAGGCATAGGAAGAGCAACGGCCTTACACTTTTCCAAATGCGGAGCAAAAGTAATCCTCATTGGTCGTAATAAAGAAACTTTGGATGAAGCTACGGACATATGCAGCAAAAACAGTGGTTACAAAGCTCTAGCTATCCAAGCTGACGTTAGCCAAGACAGTGACTGTGAAAAAATCGTCGAGGTTACTAAGCAAGCATTTGGAAAACTAGATGTCCTTGTGAACAACGCGGGAGTGTTCATATCTGATGATATTTACACAGCTACTATTGAATCGTTTGATGCGCACATAAATACCAATTTGAGATCCGTCTTCAATTTGACCCGACTATTCGTGCCACTACTGGAAGCTAGCCAAGGTAATATAGTGAACATATCGGGCGTGGAAGCAGTGAAGTACTGTAAAGGTCTGTTGACTGACAGTCTATCAAAGATAGCCATACAACAGTTTTCGAAATGTATTGCTTACGAGCTTGGACCTAAGAATATCAGGTCCAACTGCTTAGCATTGGGGTACGTCACAAATACAAAAATCATGGAGCGAGCCAATATTGACCCAGATGAGTTTTGGAGAGACTTTAAGAAGAGTGTGCCGCTTGGAGAGTTTATTAAGCCAGAAGAAGTAGCTGCTACAATAGAATTTATCGCGAGCGATAAGGCGAAACACATCACTGGACAGAATATTGTAATGGACGGCGGTTTCAGTACGTCTTAATTTGGCCAAGCGTAGAGGACGTTGGAGGGAACAGAAAACATAATATTAATTTATCTTCCAAATCTAGAACATAAACTTTTGCCGGCCTTCACGCGTACTCGTATTTTATAAACACATTACCATAATTGAAAGACAAAAACGTGCAACAAAGATGATGATAGTAGTTAAAATGTTTTTATAGTCTTCAGTTTGTAATCATCGCAACTACACTACGCTCTCATTTAAAAAGCAATTTGCGTGTAATTACTATGAGCGTGTGTGTCGTTGTTATGAACCTCAACATAAATTGGCTACGGTTGCGTATGTATGTAATAGATGGGTACTTTGTTAGTAAATATTTTATTATTGTACGGGTAGATATCTTTACTGGGAGTCGATTTTCGCCCATGCGAATTGAAAGCGTAGACACTAAGTATTCGAAGGCTTAGACATTTGTCGCATAAAAATAAGATAACTCGACAGAGTCGTTAAACATTTATTTTATTATACTGAACAGAATACAGTTTTGGCTGTCGCTCGACTTTTTTTGTAGAATTCAAGTCATAAGCCTTAGAGTCGTATACGAATTATTTGCTAATGAAGTGGGAATTGGCTGCAACGTTGTTGTAACAGTTGGGTGAAGAAGTTTATTATACGTCATGTTTCCCTATTACAATTTTTTTTTGAGGTCCTCATTTCTTTTTATTTACAATACTTATTTACTTCTTTTTAAATCTTCTTCTTCTTCTTCTTCTTCTTGTGTAGTCCACTGCTGGACATAGCCCTCCTTCAATGAGCGCCATAGCATTCTAAATATGTAATACTAATTTTAAACTAAATCTAAATACTATCAAAACAAACCTAATTATATGTATAAATTAATCAATTTAAAACTCTACCTAAAAGCCAATAGATCATGGCCGCCTCTGGGGAGCGTCCCCAGTATGCTGGCTACATTACCTCCTTGGGTGGCAAGACTTATCCTTCCCTAATATTTAAATAAAAATAGGTACTAAAACGGTGTTTTTTGGTCTGGTACAAAGAGCTCATGGGGTACTCTGTATTTACAATCTAATCCAGTTGAAATCACCGTAGATGATTGGGCTACTATAAAAATAACTTAAACACAGACGTATTAGTCTAATCCACCATCTTTTGAAAACAACCTGGAAAAATGAGGAGGTTCTCGATTGAAAAAGAATTATTTTTTAGTCGGAATCTTTTTTAATCAGTAAAGCTATATAAGGCTTACGAAAACACTCTAACTACTCTGTTTTATTTTATTTAACTTTGTTATCTAAGAGTTTGATGCCGTTTAACAACTCGCTTCGTCAACATTTAATTACCCTCTGTGGCGCAGCGGTAGCGCATCTGCCTACCATGCGAGAGGTCCCGGGTTCAAACCGCGGCTGGGGACTAAAACAAATCCCCAGGTCTTGGATGTTTACCTGTTTGTGATGTCGCTGTTTCTGGTTCCCACGACACAGGGTATCAGGGTATGGGACCAGAAGCAATGTATATGCCTATAAGTAAATGTTATGTTATTGTTGCTGCGTATACGCACGCTGGTTTCGGGAAAAGGTCTGTCATGGTCGTGGCAGTTAGCAAACTTTCTGGCTTACCGCTTGGTATATAGCCGTGGCTAAAATTAAATTAATTGTTCAACTTAGAAATGATTAAATCACTTCCACGCAAAATAAAAGCAGTGGCCTAGTGAAGCGCTCGTGGCCTAGTCAAACCGAGTTATTGGAATCTATCACTTGAGTTAAGCAACAACAGGCGCGGTCATGTGCAGAATGACCGTCCCGTGACTATAGCTAGTGGCATTTTTTCGAGCGGTTCCGTGCTTCGTTAGGCAAGTTAAATCGTTGGTGCCGGCTGTCATGTAATGGCAATCATTAAACCTATCAGAGGCTTTATTGGTGGCTTAATAACTTCTGACAGTAAGGTCAGCCACTGTCTTACAATCCTCTACTAATTCGGACTTGACCCCTGTGGTGGAGTATGGCCTAACCTTCCTGCGATGCGGGAAGAGACCCGTGCCTCAGCAGTGGGTACATACAAGGGTTGATATCGAACGCAATAATTTTCCTTGTTACAAACTAGGCTACTCTGTGCTGTGGTAAACAGTGAAAGACATCCCAAACATGGATAATACAGAAATACAGATTGAGGTTATGTGTACAAATGTACGGCTGCTCCCAGTGGGAATCGACCCCAAAATTTCCGGGATGATAACACGTGATGACACGTGATAGTAAAGTCATTTTACCCGACAAATTCCATTTAAGTTTAAAGGCTATATATTTTAAAACGAATTTCTGAATTACATACATAACCTCACGCCTGTATCCCAGAGGGGTAGGCAGAGACCAGGGACTGCCACGATCCTGACGTACACCTTCGCTTCATCAACGTTCATAAGTCGTTGCATGCACGCACGCGGTACTTTTTATCTTTCCTTTTGCTAATACATCCCGTACTTGGTCGATGTATGTCCGTCTGGGACGTCCCTTACCAGCCCTTCCACCCACATTTGCAATATATATTTGTTTCGTCAATCTTTCTTCCTTCATCCTCTCCACATGTCCAAACCAACGCAACATTCCTTTCTCAATTCTAGTCACTACATCCTCTTTCAGTCCACAACGCTCTCTAATCAGACTATTGCGTATCCTGAATTTCTGAATTATAATTATATAATTTAGGGTTATGGCCAGCAGTGGACTGACACCGGCTGATTATGACGATGATGATTATATATTTGTAATATGCTGTAAGATTATATAAGGAGATGTTTCGGCTGCACACAATGGAGTGCAAGGCACCGCTTACACAATTTCCCGCTTTTACTCTTCTTTCTATATCACCTTCACACTTTCCATCCCTCGTAAACAGGCTCCCCAAATAGACAAATTCTTTTACTTGTTCCACTCTTTCGCCTCTAATCGTTATCTTGCACTCAGTCATTTCAAGAAAGTAGAATTAATGCAGTTGAAATGAGGTCCTTGAGAATTATAATGTGTAGTGTTATTTTGAATGACAGGATATGCAATAGTCTAAAGAGGTTGTAGTGACTAGAATTGAGAAAGGAATGTTGCGTTGGTTTGGACATGTGGAGGGGATGAAGGAAGAAAGATTGACTCCCTCTACGGATTGACGAAACAAATATATATTGCGAATGTGAGTGGAAGGGCTGGTAAGGGGCGTCCCAGACGGACTAACATCGACCAAATAGGGGATGTATTAGCAAAGGGAAAGATAAAAAGTACCCGGAACCGGCGTGCGTGCATGCAACGACTTATGAACGTTGATGAAGGGAAGGTGATCTGTCAGGATCGTGGCAAATGGCCTACCCCTCTGCCTACCCCTTGGAATACAGGCGTGAGGTTATGTATGTATGATTATATAAATGTTTCTGTTTGCGTCTACGGAATTTTTAGGATGCTTGGTACAGAGTAAAATAACATCACCTCACGCCTGTGTCCCAAAAGGATAGGCGGAGACTTGGGACTGCCACTTACCACAATCCTGATAGATCGCTTTCGACTCATCGACGTTTACAGTCACGGAGGAAGTATACAAAATCACCGAAGTTCTTAACTCTCAAAAGCGACTGATTTAGTTAATGACAAGGAATAAACGATGAAACCGACGTCCCTTTGACATAAATGCTCCCTTCATTTGGCCTAACTGTTTTTGTTCCCTGACCTCGAGTAAATGTTTTTAGGGTTTCCTAGGAAAATTAATTGGGACCCGTCTGCTGAGCATAAGGAGAAGAAGAAGAAAAAAGAAGTTAAAAAAGTACTACCTTTCTAACATCACATAGTTGATAGGTTTATGTATGTATAAGTATATTTATTTTATTTTTTATTTAGATAACATCAAGATAACATTAATTAACATGTAAGATCCAGACTAATCTCCAGAACATGTGTACACAGCATGGTTACAATAAAACATTCACAGAATAGTTACACTTACATATATTTATATGTAAATGTATTATCGTATTATTACTTATTTGTATAGTTATAAATATTTCTCTCTTCCTCCCACAATCTTAATTTAAACACCCGATGCTAAGGTTGGCTGGAAGAGATCTCTGTTAGAGATAAGTTCGCCTTTGGAACAAAGTTTATGTTATGATTTTTCGAATTTACTGCTTGCAATAAAGAATATAAAAATATAACAACAAAAGATATACATAACTACAAAAAGAAAATAGACAGACATTATAATTATAATGCATACAATGCATAGTCACGGTATGGCAGACAGGCATGGTGACGGCGTGTCTGCTGCTGCAAAAGGCAGCTAACTCAGCGGTGTGCTGCTCAGCTTTTTTTCTCAGGATCTGCTGAAATTTTGTACTTTGAACCCTTACAAAAATGTTCGCCTTGCTCTTGGCGTTTTTCAACCAATTTGGAGCATTCGCCCGGGGGCAGCTTTGATGTAATTTCATAAGAGAAATAACTTCGCCGTGACGGGAATGGTCTGATCTTTGTTCGGGGGAGTCTTTGTGATAGCCGGACACGGACCGCCAATTAGTGTTTTAAACGACTTTTGCGGTTTCGGTACAGATGAAAACAATATGTCCCCGTTCCTGATTCGGTCGGTAGTGACTATGATAACAACCCTTTGTATGTCCCCACGGCTGGAGCAGAGGTCTCTTCCTGCATCGCAGGAAGGTTAGGCCCTACTCCACCACGGGGCCAAATCTGGGTTGGTGGAGGATTGTAAGACAGCGGCGGGTCTTACTGTCAGATGTTATCAACCCGCCTATACGTTCTCTGATATGGCTTAACGACTGCCATTACATGACAGCCGGCACCAACGGCTTAATGTGCCTTGCAAAGCACGAAAGCGCTCGGAAAAATGCCACTAGGGTAGTCACGGGACGGTCAACCATCCTGCACCTGGCTGTGTTGTTGCTTAAATCAAGTGAATGATTCCAATCACTCGGTTCGACTAGGCCACGAGCGCTTCCAGACCTTTTAAATAAAGAAAAACAAAGAACACATTACATGTCTTTGTTAAAGCGTTGGTAGTGGAGCGGTGGTGAACGCCGGCTTCTCAATCAAGAGGTCGTGGGTTCGAACTTCGGCATGTACCAATGACTCCGTTTTCTAAGTTATGTACATTTGTGAAATTATAGTAGCATTACCATTCGCTGACGGTGATTGAAACCCTCGCAAGGGAACCCTAGTGTCTGAAGTGTTAACGCACCTCAGCGTACCCTTGCTACGTAAAATGGCCCAACTATTGAGGCTAAGTGCGTAAATCTCAGGTCTAACTAACTACGTCTTTGTTACTTCGGATCGATCTGTTAGATGGCCAATGTGCATACGCCAAACACACTGACCTGTGTTAACAGTGGAACTGTTAGCGTACTTGATACCGAAGGTTAGCCTGGGTGATTGGTTTGGGCCACATATTGAAACGAAAAGGTATTATTCAATGTAGCACAGAAACTGCGACTTAATCTAGGTGTCCAACTAGGTGGCCATTTCGAAATCTAGTTCATTATCATCAACCCATTATGTCCCCACCGAGGGGCACGGGTGTCTTCCCTGAGGAGGTTATAGGCCATACTCGGGGGCCAAGTCCGGATCATATTGGAGAAAAAATGGACAATAAGTTCCAAAGGGACTACTATAGACTAAGACTACTTTACACATTCTTAGAACGCCGTTTCAGGCAAGCTCAATATATCTGCAGGGATTTTATTATAGAAACGTGTACAATGGCCCATGAAAGATGTAGTAAGCTTTGCCTATTGCATTGGCATATTGGCAGCTCATTTCAAGATTCATGTAAATTCGGTGTACGTAGAATGCAGAAATGCAATTATTTACATTCGCTGTGACCTATAAATAAAACCACTTAGGTCAAACTACTCCACCCCAGTACATTTGGAATTTTGCCACTTGGAGAGTATTTAGTGTTACAGCGACATACCGCGCTTCGAAATGGGCGACTTGTGAGATGTTTTTATAGGCGCTGACTGAAAAAAAGCGCTGAAGCGGAGGGCTCACACCATCGATAAAATGCCGAGCCTTTTGACAGCAACAGAAAAAACACTGCTAGAAAACAGAATAAATTGTGTTTATGCAAGTGTACTGTTTTTTTTGTTCGTTATCAACTCTTGTATGTCACCACAGCTGGGACACGGGTGTCTTCCTGCCTCGCTGGAAGGTTAGGCCATACTCCACCACGGGGGCCAACTCCGGGTTGGTGGAGGATTGTAAGACAGTGGCGGGCCTTACTGTCAGAAGTTATCAAGCCGCCCATAGATTATATTAGATTAGATTAGATTAGAAAATTCTTTATTGCACAATAACCATATTTGTACAAAGGCGAGCTTAATACTAATGCTGCTGAAGGTGACCATGCGCGCCACGTGGGACGAAACGTTCGCGGAGGTACTGGGGAGAGGAGGGGTCATGTAAGATGCCGTAAAGAAGAGTCACAATGTGAGCATTCCTGCGGAGGCGGATATTTAGCCAATTTAGCTGAGTGCGAAACTGGGAAACATGGTCATATTTACGAAGGCCAAAGATGTAACGAATACAGACGTTGAGAAGTCGATCTAATTTATCGAGAAGTTCCTCAGTGAGGTCGGGATAACACACATCTGCATAGTCAATGACTGGGAGAAGCAAAGCGTTGACCAACGCAACTTTGGCGGAGTACGGTAGGAACTTTTGCATACGCTTAAGCGAATGCATGGTCGCGAAGATCTTCTGAGCTGAGGTAAGTAACCTCAGCAACTTGTTTTTTCCATGACAGATTGTCTTGGATATGAAGACCTAAGTTTTTTATTTCCTTACAGTACGGTAAGGGCACGCCATTATAACAGACCGGCGGCAGGGTATCCCTCTCGATCTTAGATAGCAGAGCCCTACTACCCAGGATAATCACCTGCGTCTTGCCTGGATTGATAAGGCCTCTGACATGGCTTAAAGACTGCCAGTATATGACAGCCGGCACCAAAGGCTTAACGTGCCTTGCGAAGCTCGGAAGCGCACGGAAAAATGCCACTAGCTGTAGTCACGGGACGCTTACCCATCCCGTACCTGAACGCACTTGGAGTTGCTTAACCAAGTGATTGATTCCAATCACTCGGTTCGCCTAGGCCACGAGCGCTTCTGTTTTTTTTAACTGTTTTTTTTTTGTTAGTTCTGTGTTAATACGTATGTTACGAGCTCTCTAGAGTACAATAAAGAATATATATTTGTTGAAATTTGTTGAGTTGGGTGTGTGTGTGTGTGTGTGTGTGAATGTTGGTGCAATAAATGTTTCTGGTTTTCTTTTTTTCGGTTTATTTATAATGTTGCGTGCCCTACAGGGTCCACAAAGATGCATATTTTTAGTTATGTCATCTGTATATAAATAGCCTGCTACTTACGAGTATGTATGCGGAATCTGGGATTCCAATAATTTTAAACGCAATGTCTGACCTCCATGGTCAAATTCGTTCTTTTTTTAAATACTGGCCGCTAATATTTTTCTCTTATATACGTTAGTGTTTTGTTTTTGTTGGGTTTAAAATTTCATATCGCTGAAAAAATGGAACTCACTCGTGAAAATATTCGTGCTATGATTTATTACGATTTTCGACGTGGTTTAACGCAACAACAGTGCGTAGATCAATTAACTTCGACTTTTGGTGGTGAAACTCCATCAAAAACGACTGTGTATCACTGGTTTAGTTAGTTTAATTGCGGGCGCAGTAAGCTCACGGATGAAGTTATCCTGGATCTACGCGTACGATCGCGAAACTAAACAAAAATCGTTGGGTTGGGGTGTTTCAAAATGAGCCGAACCCTACGAATGTGGCTCGTACAAAAAGCACTGTAAAGCAAATGGTGGCCTGCTTTTTTGGTATGAATGGCCATGTGGCTACAATACCACTGGAGAATCGTAGAACGGTTACTTCGGAGTGGTACACGACCATTTGTTTGCCGGAAGTATTTGAAGAAATACGCCAAAACAACAGCGACGCAGAATCATACTTCACCATGACAATGCCAGCTGTCATACATCTCAGGAAACAACTTCATTTTTGGATGGTCAAAAAATAGAATTGATGGGTCATCCACCGTACAGCCCTGATTTGGCTCCCAATGATTTCTATTTATTCCCAAATGTAAAGAATAAATTACGTGGTCAACGATTTTCGACCCGTGAAGATGGCGTAGATGCGTTCAAACGGGAGGTTTGGGAGATACATCAAGTGGAAAAAGTGTTTTACAAATTGGTTTCATCGAATGCAAAAGTGCATCGATCATAGTGGAGAATACTTTGAAAAACAATAAAAGCATATATAGCCATATACATTTGTTTATTTTTTCTATTCCGCATACATAAATAGCAGCCCTCGTACCTGTTGATTGAGTAGTGAGATAAATACACAGGTACTGTGCTTTCTGCCTAATAAATCATCGATTTATCGCTATCGATAATTAGTCAGTCGATAGTAGGCGTAGGGAATCTTAATCTACGGCTATGTCATAATTTATAGATACAATCCAATGTACAGACTGACTGAGAGTCTGTCTTAATCATGCACTGTATAAAATCTGAGAAACTATCACTCCTACGTAAAAGTAATTTAACTTTATCATAAACTACTTTGGAAATCTTTTAAAGAAAATTCTTGAATTTCGAAGAGCCTACAATTTAGGCAGTAATTTCCCAAACTGGACTGTTATACTGTACTGGCATTTTTTTTATATCCTACTAATATTATTAATGTGATAGTTTGTGATGTTTATTTATTATAATTCTTTATTGCTCCAATGAGCCGTTTTCAGCACGAGTTCACAAATCAATTCATAAAAGAACTGGCATACGGCTGTCAAAATTAATCTGCGCTGAGCAAAGTTTGACAGACGTGTCCCTTTTCTTGCATGGCCACGGCTGTAAGCGCCATCTATGAATTGATTTGTGAACTTATGCTGAAAACGCGTCATTATGTATGTAAATGAACACGGGCGTGCTCAATCCTTCTTTGCGCTAGTATTCAAAGTATTTTAGTTACTTAGTAGTTTAGTTTAGTTAGACCTGAGATTTCCGCACTTAGCCTCATAGTTGGGCCATTGTACGTAGCAAGCGATGAGGTACGCTAACACCTCAGACACTAGGGTTTCCTTACGATGTTTTCCCTCACAGTCAGTGAGTAGTATTGCTACTATAATTTAACAAATGTACATAACTTAGAAAACAAAGACATTGGTACATGCCGGGGTTCGAACCCACGACCTCCCGATTGAGAAGCCGGCGTTCTACACCGCTCCGCTACCACCGCTACCGGCGCGGCCATAAAAGAACCGGAATACGGCTGTCAAAATTAATCTGCGCTGAGCAAAGTTTGACAGACGTGTCCCTATTCTTGCATAGCCACGGCTGTAAGCGCCATCTATGAATTGATTTGTGAACTTATGCTGAAAACGCGTCATTATATTATGTAAATGAACATAGGCGTGCTCAAACCTTCTCTGCGCTAGTATTGTAATCGTCACCTTCAAAGTATTTTAGTTACTTAGTATAGTTGCGCCTGCGCATCGCCGGGCCATAGCACCATAGTTACGTCTCCCACTCCCCGCAGAGCCGGTGGCAGCGCAGCCGGAGCCGGGAACGCTGCCCCGCCGGCGCCGTGCTGACGCTGGCGCCCGGCGACAGCAGTCACGATAGCTCCGGCACCAGCACTCCAGCGCACTCCCCACGGCACCGCCCTAAGCGAGGTACGTAGATACATACAAATAAGTACTAGAAATAAACATAAACTCTCATTCGCACTATTTAGGCCGGCAAAGGTAATACATCCTTCATGGGGCATTGTATACGCTTCTATAATAAAATCTCTGAAGGTATATTGAGCTTGCCTGAAACGCGGTTCAAAAAATGTTTTAAGAACACTGTGCCAAAAGGGTAAACACACGGATGTAATTTTAAATCCGTGGGTAAACATAAATGATTATTTAGATTACAATGATGTCTGGAATCAAAGCCAGTGCAATGCATGTGTTCTATGTTTTAAAATAATTATGTAGGTAAACTCTTTTAATTAAGGATTTTGAAAAGACAAAGTTTGGAGATCTTTTGTTATGAAATGGACACCTACTTTGAATTTTACTAGCAACGTTCATTAAGCCGCAGTTTCCGCGCTACTTTGAATAAAACCTTTTCATTTCATAGACATCTGGGTAGTACGACGACGCTAGACGCGTTTTGAATGTCAAAAGTCGCGACTAACCAATACATTAACTTAAATACCTATTTAGAGGCTAAAAATTTCACCCATGCCGGGATTCGAACCCGCAACCTCTGGCTATCCGTACCAGCGCTCTACCAATTGAGCCAATGGGCTCAATTTGTTCCTTAGCACGGGTTAGTGCATTAAAAATAAAAATAGTGTAATCAATACATTAACTTTACTGTCAAATTCTGATATCTTAGCGCTACAAAACGCATGCCTCGTGCTATTGTGCTACCCGGACTGATCGATACCAACCCTTGTATGTTCCCAGTGCTGGGGCATAGGCCTCTTCCTGCATCGCAGGAAGGTTAGGCCGTGGAGTATGGCTTATATCTTCCTTACCTTTCCTTAGCGTGCCCACTGAGGGGCATGGGTCTTTTCCCTAAGTCTTGTTTTGTATTTTGACTGTCATGCACAGTGCGGATGAATGCCAAATTATTTGAATCTTGGAAGGATAAGATTTTTGACTTAAAACTTTCGTATAAGCACTAAACATTATATCATTATTCGGTTAAGTAAGTTAATCCAAATTCAAATCAATAAGGAAAACATTATGTTTTAGCGCAGGTTTTTCAATAGGGTGGAGCGAGTTATTTTTTTACATTTTCAATACGGCGGAGAGCGGAAGCGGTGCTCCGTACTAATACGTTCAGAATATATCAGGACAGCAAACACAAATTTTACCGAAGTACTGCCGCATGACCCTTGAAAATTTGAAAAATCCTTAAAACATGGGATTAATGTAAAGGTAAAACAGGTACTTAAAGTTGAGGAAATCGTATGTTTTATTGAATAGTTCAACACTTTACATAATAGAAAGTAAAAGGAAACAAAAAAAATAATATACTTTTTATTTAAAATAAAAACAATAAAAAACTTCTAAGTTTGTGAATTATTCGCAGTTTGGTGAGCTACAAATTCTTTTTTTGTATTGAAAACCGGCATGATATTGCACGATTTTAGCTTGTTTCGGATCCATCCTTCACGTGTATCTGGCCCACATACAGCAGCACATGACTCAGTGACCAGCTTGATGCATTTTTCAGGAGCTTGTGAGTGGCATGGCATTTTAAAATTTTTTGGCAGAATCTCCGTTTCCAGTATTTCAATATCGCTCGATATATATGACGTCGGTTTGTATCTATTTGATCAAAGGAGGCTACGATACATAGCTCCAATCAATCAAATCTGTATATTCGGCGGCAGATAGGTTAAATAATGGTACTTTAAACACTCGTATCGGTGCCAGGCCCGAAGTCTGCTCTCGTATTTTAACTATACGCCATAGCGCTAGTTCTTTGATATGGTTCTGATAGTCTGCAAGCATACTTAGCAAAATATTTTTACTAAGTGCAATGGATACTGTGGCCGAAGTATCCATTGCGTTGAAGCACAGGGTCAACGATTTTCAGGAGGTTCGCTGGAAGGTACCTCATCATTTTGTGCTGGTGTTTTGATCCGTACACGTAAAATGGTTTGGTTTTAATTTCAAACCACATCGGAGCATACACTCGGTTGACGAAGTCCGCTAAGATTCGAAAATTATGGGAAGGTTTGCTAGTAGAGACATATAGTCGAAGTATCCTGTTAGCTGTTTTCAGCCAACGTGAATGAACTATCTTTCCGAGGTTTCGCTTGGTTAAACTTACGTCGCACTGTCCTCTGCTAACTGCGTCACATATTTCACTCAGATAAAGCTGATCTGTACTGAGTACTAAGTGATTTTGATATTTCTGGCAATTCACATGCAATTGGTATAAATTCAACCACTGGAAGATTCTCACAATCCTTCAACGCTCTGCCAATGACGCCTGTAAAACTTCTTGGTCATGTAGCTTTCCCATCATGATGCGCAAACAGATGTCTTAAAGGAACTTCGTTGGCATGCAAAAGACACACGAGCCACTGAAGAGGAATGATGGAAAAGATCTTCAACACCGAAGATATCCGACGAATAATTACTACTTAAAATCATTGTACAATTTTTCACGTTGTCAAATCTAGCTAGATGACTAATTGCACGGTCATCGATGCGACGCTAACAACTCCTGAAACCCTCCTCTCGCCTCTGACCCCCTGGACTCCCGACGAAACGCTCGGCTAATGTTACCTTATATGGTAAAACAATGCGCGATTGGTGGATCAAAAATATTATGCCATAGGCCACACAGTGTAACTATTTTTAATTATATCATTATTGGTACTTGTACATAAGTGAACAAAGGCATTTTTACGAAAAATATTTTATTCTAAGCCATTTCCAATGTCAAGAAGGTATACCTATTTTTTTGCAAATTTTGAAAACTTTGCATGCCATGCGGCAGTACTTCTAATAATATTTCGTATAAATGATGTAATACAAAAGGGTTACGTAAGTATCAGAGCACCTTTTGCGATTTGTGATTTTTTTTTGTGGAATATTGAAGTGGCGATTGCCACTTCAATATTCCACAAAAAAAAATCATACAAGTGCGCTCCACCCTATTTTTCAATCCTCGGATAAAACTTCGATATCAACCCTTGTATCTCCCCACTGCTGGGGCACGGGTCGCTTCCTGCATCGTAGGAAGGTTAGGGCATACTCCGCCACAGGAGCCAAATCTCAGGACTCTTACGCCAATGCTGTCTGTGGCTTTCATCGATACGACCATACCCTTGCACTAAGTCAGGAAGTATTGTACCAAACCTCCACTACTGCGTACTCTGAGTTAGGCCGAAAGAGTCTTCCTTTAGCAAAGGGTTAGCACTTATCAATATTCTAGGCAGGCTGAAGGGGTATTCCTAGGCCAGTCACGTTGTGTCTAGGACGATGCTGCCCATTGGATGGTTTCACACTAGACGATTACGTTAACAGCAATATGTACGCTGAAATCGGAATAGTTTCAAAGCTGCGGTTATGTTATTGGTAATGAAAAGTATAGCCAGCTATTTGCGGTCTTATTTGTAAAATCGAGATTGCTTAAAACGATGAAATGAAATGAAAAGGTTTTATTCAAAGTAGCGCAGAAACTGCGGCTTTATAAACGTTACAAGTCAAACTATAAAAATAGGAGTCTATTTTAAAATATAGAAAATAACAGCAAAACAACAACATTCAAAAGCCGTTGATTAAAATAGTCTGTGGTGGAGATTTTTATTTTATTTTTATATTGCTTATAAGGGGCACAAACTGTATTCAAAAGTACATTGCTTTCTTATAAACTTAATTCAAGTATTACATTCTGGTATAAACTATAATGTCAGACGGATGTCATTAGTATAAACTAATGACATCCGTCTCGAACGCTCGCCAAACAACTTTCATTTTAAATCTCTAAAGAAACAGCCAAAACAATGTACCCAATATCCTCGGAATCCCTAGAGCCGTAATTACCCACAAGTTGACCGCCGGTAATTGCCCGTTTCCTGAGAAAAGCCTGAAATGGTAAGTCCCTTGGGCCCTTTAGCTGTGGCCTTGCTCTGTCTCTACAGAGCAAGGCCACAGTTCACTTGTAAGTGTAAGGACTAATGGAGGCACGGTATGTTGCGCTTTATAGTTATTGTAAACCTTGCATGACCTTACAATATGCATGATGAAAAATGCACTATTTGGCGCTCTTTTCAACTTAGTCTTAAATGGTAAATATCTCTTCCCTTAGACCAAAAAATATTTTAGTAGGTATATTTTTTAAGGACCTAAAAGCAGAAAAAAAAAATATTTTAAAACTTTGCTTTGCTAAACAGCCAACAACGCAGTCAGCCATTTTTGTCTATGGTTTGAAGACTAAAGACTTATAAACAAAGTTTGACATTCAACATCTGTGAGTGATTTGTGAGCATAGTGAAAAAACAATAACGCAACCATGATTTCATCGATTTTACATTCAAAATTTAGCAATTATCATTATTGCATTGTTCGAGAATGCAAAAACATGTCAATAGAGACCCCCGGGAAGTTGTGGATTCGTGTACCCAGTGAAATAAAGATACAAAAAAATTGGCACAAACTTGTCGAAAGAGACCGCCGATACTTTATCGACTGAAACTCGGGTGTATTTACGTGAAAATCACTTTGATGTAAGTCCTATAATAATCAATGACAACTGGCTCTGGCAGACAGATGTTTGTTTACAAACGAAATATGCTTTCAACATGGCGAATACCGTTTTCACTTTCAAAGCAGAAAATATTTTTTTATTTTGCAGCTTTGCAGCCATCCTACATACTTACTTAGCAAAGTCAATATATTTCAGGTTCTTACGTTAAATACTACAGGAAATATTCATTTATCGCGTAAATTTGATAGGAGTAAAGTACCGGATTTTTAAATTCTCTTTTCCATAATGTAGGGACACATTTATTATTTACATAAAAATCTATATTCCAGTAATAAACTAAAGTTTTACGAAGGTTAAAGCCATTTTTCTAAGATTACTTTAAATCTGTGGCAAAACAGCTCGCAGTGTCATGGCGTCGAATCTGACGTCACGCCCAGGTAAAAAAAACATCGTAATCACTGGTAATCACAACAAAGCACGGGTGAAGTTTACTAAGCGTGACGTCACAAGGTGTGATCGGTGTTAAAGTCTTGCAAAGTAGGTAATCTCTTATTTTCTTTTAATTAGTTTTAAAAGAAAAGAAGAGATTCAGTGTTTAATCCTTTCAATATTTACTTTCTTCTAATATCGTTAAATCTTTGATTATTTGATACTGTCGTCTCGTCTGTTGTACTATTTTTTTATGTTTTCCGTTACTGTAATTTCGGTGTAGGTACAATGAAGAATATTCTATTCATTTTTCTATAAGTATTATACTTTTGTCAGCGCTTGAAATCGCGCAGTAACCTACGCGTAAATGAAATGTATTTCGTCTCCTAGAAGTATTTCTTCCTACAAAATTCACACTCAAAACGGCGTCAGTCCTCTCAATGTCTATTTACCAATTAAATGAGCGCAGATGCGCTGCAAAGTAATTCACTCTCTGATTGGTTCATTCTGTGCACCATGCGTGACTTGAACGCTGATTGGGAGATAGTCAGTGACAGCGGCTTGAAGCGCTCATGGCCTACTTGAGCAACACTTAAGCAACTACAGGCGCGGTCAGGTGCAGGATGGGTGACCGTCCTGTGACTACCGCTAGTGGCATTTTTTCCGAGCACTTCCGTGCTTCGCAAGGCACGCTAAGCCGTTGGTGCCGGCTGTCTTGTAATAGCAGTCGTTAACCCATGTCAGAGGCCTTATGGGCGGCTTGACAACAACTGACAGTAAGGCTCGCCACTGTCTGACAATCTTCCACCAACCCGGACTAGGTCTCCGTGGTGGAATATGGCCTAACCTTCCTGCTATTACGAAAGAGACCTGTGCCCCAGCAGTGGGGACATACAAGGGTTGATATCAAATATTGATGTGCTATTTAGTTAGTCCGCCAACTCTGGAATAAGCCGTTCACATTATTAAAATCAGGTTCACGCGGCTATGAAAACAAATAAGTTAAACCCTTGGAAAAGCTTAGGTAGAGCGTGTTCCCTTTTCCTTCTGTAAGTACAGTATTCATTTTTATTGAATTACTTAAGCGTTTCGGCAAAATTATCCGGGGCTCAGTTAAGCTCGCGTTTCAGTAGAATTAATCCAATCTCACTGAGCGCCTTTACAGTTCGGTAAGAACTCGTGAATCATTCATTAGAATGTTACTCAAACATAATACGTTATGTATGTTTATAATCGCTATTCCTATAACATGTAAAAGTTTATATAAGTATTTTATTTTACACATGTAAGGGTTTCTTTTTATAAATATAATTCTACTGTACGTGTGTATACGTACTATGTATAATTATAAAAAGGCGACTAAGGGACACAAACTGGGGGGTGGGCAGCACCGCCCCCTGCAGTAGATCCACCAATCTGCGATCCCCAACCCGCATGCCCAGCGTGGGGATTATGGGCATGACCCCCCAATGATGGCACAACCTTGTGCTATGGCGCTCATTAGGGGAGGGCTACGTCCAGCAGTGGACTAATATAGCCTGATGGAGAAGAAGAAGTACGAGTGTATGTCAATAAACTCCTCCTAAACGTCTGGGCAGATTTTAATGCTTTTCTTTGTATGCGTTTGGGTGGCGCCCTGGATGGTTCAGATTCACTAATCCGCCCGGCAGATGGCGCTGCATGCAGCACAACGTCAGTTGCCTGCGCTAGTGTTAGTATAAGTATGGTTTCTTTTCCTTCAGCAACTCTCCATCGTCGCTTGAATAAGGCCGCTCAATGTAGTGTATCATTGTAAATATATTATGGTTGTTTTTTCCTGGTGTAGAATAAAGAATATTATGATCTTATGATATAAGACGGTCCGGAAACATTGGACCCAAATGGGAACTATGACAACGATCTATGTAAACTGAACTCAGACAATTTTACTTGACATTGAGGTCAGTCTGTCTACAGTCTATTTGTCCAATTTAGTAAACAAGATTCTAACCTAAAAATTGAGATTAGATGCCTAAACTAGACGTTTTCTCGCAAATTCATGAACAATCATGAACTATGTTTATGAAATTGGCAGCGTGTTATCTAAAAGAGTGTTCCAGGTTACTTCATTTATGGAAATATGGCAGTTTTGGACTAAAAAGTCACAGTTTAAGGATAGAATCTTGTTTACTAAATTGGACAAGCAAGAATAAATAGACTGTAGTCAAGTCAGTCCTGACACTTTTTTCACGATTTTTCCCTTCACACTTATCTACTGCAAAATTGAAGTAAGTCTCTTAGTTAAGGCGCTTAGGGGCGCTAACTAGCGCCAACAATGGAATAATAACATAACTTGTTTTATAATACGTTTTCGGAGCTACATCAGTAACTCTGGTTCTTCTGCGGATCCCCTCATTCCTGCTGGATCACGCAGTGAAACTCCTAACATAGCTCTCTACATGCGCGTTGGGTGACGTTGAGCCTTCTTATGAGGCCCATAGTCAGCGACCAGGATTCACTTCCGTAAGTCATCACTTAAAAGTAAATTACAGTAAAAATGTATTATTGCGACCAACAGTAGAAGAAAAAGAATAAAAGGAGAAATTACAAATAATGACATGAAGTCATTGTTGTTGTGGTGACAGTTGGCGACAAAAGGTGTGTGCTCAGCGTGTGCCGCCAGAGACAGCAATGACATAGACGGCGCTGTTTTTCAGCACTCACCGACTTAAAAACTAACTAAAACTAGATCCTAAATACAAATAAAGAAATGAGACACAATTGAGTTGTCCAGTGTTTCAAAATAACACACTGCATTTCAGCAGTAATCTGAATTATTTTATGCTAGAGGGTGTGTCGGTGTATGTTACAGAACATATAAAGTGTATGTGTGTGTGTGTGTTAATACGCAAAGTCATTGGTACAGGCTGGTATCGATCGAAAACCTTACAGTCTGTTATCTTTTAGAGTATACCTCTAGATAATCACACGAGTGTAACACTACTTCCTGCTCTGTATAAAACAAATTAAGTGTCATATTAGTTCCGATATTTATATTACACGGATATATCCGATTCTTAGAATATTTTCGGGGTTTAATCGCGTAGTAATTTATTGCTATTTTACCTCGACGTTTCGACGACGTTACAGTCATCGTGGTCACGAGAAGACTGATGGCTGGCACCCGTTGGCATCTCGTTCGTTCGTTCGCTTTGTGATGGCTGATTGAGGGTAGTCTGAGACCTCATCAGCCGAAGATGCGAACGGGTGCCAGCCATCAGTCTTCTCGTGACCACGATGACTGTAACGTCGAGGTAAAATAGCAATAAATTAATACGCGATTAAGCCCCGAAAATATTCTAACCATCCGTGATTCTAACTATGTGTTAGAATCTGCGACCTACTAGTATGTGCGACCTACAAGTCGCGAAAGTTTAAAATATGTTATATCCGATTCTATCCGATAATAGCCGCGGTATATTCTGAAAGCTAATATACTGTACGAATGTGAAGACAGAGTTTCCCAGACTTATTATACTTATCATGTTATCATGTTGACTAATGACATACAATTACCGTCAACAAGTGAGTTTTCATAGTCAGCGGCCACACAGAAGAGACGTGGGAAGGGGCGCGGTTAAGACGCGACGCGTTGTATAGGAATCGCACCCTCGACTGTGTGTGCTACGTCCGACCTAGTCACTTCAGTACATTTTCTTGAAAAGAAGACCCGACTTCTCCGCGCCCTCGCCCCACGTCCTTTCTGTGTCTCAGGCCTTAGAATTCTTCGGACTTTTGTTTACTCGTGTGTTAATGACATACACACACGGTTTTTTACTAAACGCAAACACTAATTGGAAGTCTTAGGGATAGGCTATTTGACAGTGCGAAAAAAAGTATTAGTTATACATTTGTATCAATCATGAGTTTTAAAACCGATTTAAGGCATTTTAAGTAAAAAATAGATCATTTCTGCAAAAACAAAAAAATAGGATAAAACTTTATAATTTGGTATCTGTAGCAATTTTATCGTAAACAGGATGATTAGTTGAATCTATAATGACGTCACAGGTTAGTAAATATAGCTATCAGAGAACCCGAGAACCAAACAAACATTAAGACAACGCTTGGGGTCGACTGACTGCCGCACTTAGAGACGTCCATTAAATTTAATGTTTATTTAAATATAATTATCTTTCAGTTATTATCAATGAAACAGAAAAGGACAACAGCATACTTAATCGGAGATTAACTTTAATAGATATTTCTGAATGCGGCGGTTACTGTCTGTTTGCTTAGTGACCAGTGACGTCACTAATTCCTGTGCGACGAATATTGCTCAAGAGCGTTTTGGCGGCTTATTCTACAAATGAATTTGTATTTGCTTATTTGAGAAAAGTACATGAAAGATTTAAAAGTTACACTTTTTGAGCACTTATAAAAATCACTTATAAAGAACATAAAATCTGAAACCTGGCAAATAGCCTTTTGAAATTTCACAAATAACTCTGTACTCATCCCATTGTGATCTTAACATTAGGTACGCCTTTGTACCAATACGGAATGTTTGCAATAAAGAAGTTTAATAATTATAATAATTGTGATATCTTCCTCAGGGAAGGGATCCGTGCCCTTCGGTGGGGACATTTTATTTTATTTTATTTTATTTGACACAGTGGGTTAATGATAATAATGATAGGTACCATTTTGTCTTTTCCGCGTCTTTTTCTCGCCTCTTGCGCGTCTGTTCTGTGTGGCCACTGACTAACGACCACTTGTATATTGTAATGCTAACGTTCCTAGTAATAGTACTTATAAACAATGGATTCGCGTTTTTTTATTATTGATGTTAGATAAATAAGTACGAGTGAACTGTGAATACTTAATAGGTACTTAACAATGGTGTTATGAAGGTACTTTAAATACTATTATTGTACTTATCCTAACAACATCTCGTATAACTAAGGGTTGCGTCCTTGGTTGGAATATTGATTGCAATATTTAAATGTTCTAGTACAATCTTAAAAACCTATTTAGAGGCTAAAAAGTCCACCCATGCCGGGATTCGAACCCACGACCTCTGGCTATCCGTGCCTTCCGACTGAGCTAATGGGCGACTCACCGGCATCAGTGAAATTTCGAACCTCTTAACAATACTCTCTGTGTTACGTATGGGCGGCGACATCTGGCTGAAGTCATCCTCTAAATAGGTTTTTAAAATTAGCACGGGTTAGTGCATTAAAAAAAAGAATATAGAAGTGCCTTATATTTGTCGTAGAGGGGGAAATCTTCCAAAAATACCCGACTGCATGGAGGAAAGGCCGGCTTATGTGGGATTTTTGCCCACTGAAACCCCCGCGGTGGCTCTCTCTACGCGTTTAGTGGTGGCTCCGGGATCTCACTGAGCGCTCCGGAGCCCCCGCGCACAAAGCACTGCAGCACCTGTCCTCTCTATAGGCTTCCGCCTGGAGAACCTCAATGAACGGCAGTGTGCGGCCACCACAAACCGCCACCTCCACGGAGTCGCTTAAAACGGTAGTTCGAGTCCCCACTCTAACCACCCACGATCCCGGTGCCTCCTTTTAGTCACTTCTTACGACAGGCAGGAGGTACCGTGGCCCTATTCTAAGCCCGGTACTACAGGGCTGAAGTAGAAGTACCTACCAACGTTAAACACAAAAATATTAATACTATTAATGATTTAAATAAATATTCATGGACATATTACACAGATCTCGTTAGCCCTATACTAAGTACAACTAAATTACTTGTGTTACAGGTGCTAACTCGACAATAGATTTAATACAATAAATACATAGATAACGTCCAAGACCCGAGACAAAATAGAAAAGTTCGTTTCCTAGTTTGACCCCCGGCCGGGGATCGAACCCGAGACCTTCGGTTTTACAGTCAGCGTGCCAAACCGCTGCGCCACCGAGGTCGTCAAATTTGACGGATATTAATTGTCAGATAAATCACAGAACACAATTATCTTGATAATTTTGGACCCTGAAATACCCTAAGTCAGCGTATTAAATGAACACAATGTATCGCTGAGTAATCTCAAAGTGAAACTTTCTCCCACATCCCATTCACAATCAGTAAACAAGAGCCGAAACGATGTAATTAGAGTTTACTTAATTTCCGCTTTCCTTCAATGTTATCGTTACATCAGCCAGATTCACATAAAACCCCAGTCCTTACAAAGAGACTGACTAGTAACGCCATCTGTTGGAGTTTTCCGAGATTACACCGTAGACAGTTTTTCCAGAGGAGATTGGAGTTTGTAGTTCAACGCTGGTCTTCAGTTTTAACACAGAGTTAAATTGAAACTCAGGCTTTGTTGCGCACGAAGTGGGTGTTCCAGGTACCAAGTCTCAGGGGGCGCCACTATGAATGAATAAATAACAGCCTCTCAAACGTTAACTAAAATAATATGTGGTATAGATGTAGAAGATGCAACCACACATTAAATAAGACGTCTCTAGAATGTTCTAGTGGAATCGTGTTTTTGAAAATTATTCACTCTTCAATTATTCAGATTTTATAGGCATTGAGATTATGCATTTCTGGTATTCATAATTGATACTACTTACTTTACTTTATCAACCCTTATATGTCCCCACTGCTGGGGCACGGGTCTCTTCCTACATCGCAGGAAGGTTAGGCCATACTCCACCACGGGGGCCAAGTCCGGGTTGGTGGAGGATTTTAAGACAGTGGCGGGCCTTACTGTCAGAAGTTATCAAGCCGCCCATAAGGCCTCTGACGTGGCTTAACGACTGCCATTATATGACAGCCGGCACAAACGGCTTAACGTGCCTTGCGAAGCACGGAAGCGCTCGGAAAAAATGCCACTAGCGGTAGACACGGGACGCTCACCCATCCCGTACCTTACCGCGCCTGTGTTGCTTAACCACGTGATTGATTCCAATCACTCGATTCACCTAGGCCACGAGGCACGATACTACTTAAAATGACAAGAATTCGACCGTATGAGGCAGCGAATAGTAGATTGTAAATAAATTATAGAAATTTAAATAATAGAATAAATTCCCGAGGTATTTTGCTATAGTCCGAGTAGGAATTGATTCTTTTACCCGAGTTAAACACTCTACTTTTCATTTCGAATTTGAGGAAAAAAACTTATTCTTCCAATTATTTGAGTGTTTTTTTACTAAACACAATTATTATTATACTATTTTTATTTTTAATGCACTAACCCGTGCTGAGGACAATTTTAAAAACCTATTTAGAGGCTAAAAATTCCACCAATTTATAATTACTTATTTTGATTAAGGGTTAGTTTAACGTAAGCCAAATCGATCCACTAAACAGTATACGCTTAAAAAACACTGGTAGAACATTTTGGTTGTATTTATAATAGTACTTATTTGGAGGCTAAAAATTCCGCCAATGCCGGGATTCGAACCCGCGACCTCTGGCTGTCCGTGCCAGCGCTCTTTCCAACTGAGCTAATTTTTAGCCTCTAAATAGGTTTTTACAATTATTATTGTGTTACTTTACGCATACTTTACTCTCTAAGGTGTATGTGTAGGCAATAACACACGAGTAAACTGAATTGTCATATTTCCAATTGAAATTCGTTTAAAACGCACTATTTTTTTTAAGTCAAAGGAATAAACCTTAACATTTTTTTTGTTAAAAACCTATTTAGAGGCTAAAAATTTCACCCATGCCGGGATTCGAACCCGCAACCTCTGGCCTCTGGTGACATTTTTAGCCTCTAAATAGGTTTTTAAATTTGTCCTTAGCACGGGTTAGTGCATTAAAAATAAAAATAGTATAATTTTTTTGTTATACAAATGTCGCCAAAATGCTGTGCAGTTAGCGTTGCGCTTTTATAACTTAAGGTTTACATTGATAATTTTACTGTAAGTATATATACTTAATAACGTAAGTAGGTACTTATTTATTTTCTTGTACATAAAAAAAGTTGCTATACGTATCTTAGATTCGTTATCAACCCTTGTATGTCCCCACTGTTGGGACACAGGTCTCTTCGTGCATCGCAGAAAGGTTAGGCCATACTCCACCACCGGGGCCAAGTCCGGATTGGCGGAGGATTGTAAGACAGTGGCGGGCCTGACGGTCAGAAGTTATCAAGCCGCCCATAAGGCCTCTGACATGGCTTAACGACTGCCATTATATGACAGCCGGCACCAACGGCTTATCTTAGATTAACATAACAAATATTGGCTAAACGAGCCCTGAACACAGTACCTATGCAAGACTCGTTCAGTCAATAAGTATTAACTTACAGAAGAGACGGTGCGAGGGCGTGAACTCTACCGCTCCCTCGACCCACGTCCTTCCTCTGTGCCCCAGACCGGGGATCCCGTGTGCCCCAGACCGGTTATCCCGTGTGCCCCAGACCAGTTATCCCGTGTGCCCCAGACCGGTTATCCCGTGCGCCCCAGACCAGTTATACCGTGTGCCCCAACTAGTCATTCCGTCTACCCCAGACTGGTCTTAATGTGTGCCCCAGACCGGTTTTCCTGTGTGCCCCAAACTGGGCTTCCTGTATGCCCCAGACCGGTCTTCCTTTGTGTTCCAGACCAGTCTTCTTGTGCGCCCCATACCAGTCATTCTGTGTGCTCCAGACCGGTCTTCCTAAGTGCCCCAGGCCTACGTTACATTCCGCATCCCCAATGAGACCCGAAATACATACTTTCAAGCGTAGTAAAAGTAATTTGAGGAGGTTATAAGAAGCGTACACTGAATACATAATAGAAAACGTCGACTGCCATTTGCCATTTAATATTCCATGTTGTCAGTTCACTGGACAGTGAAGGCAAATGAAGTGCATGTGACACGCAATGTCAGCAAATAATAATAAACTGTGTGGGTTTTGTGTGGAATCGCACGTAGCCCCGGCTGCCTGAGTGATCTTAAACGGTCACTAAGGTTAAGCAACGGCGCGTTCAGTGCATGGATGGGTGACTGTCTATATTAGAGCTAGTGGGAACTTTCCGAGCGGTTCCGTGCTTAGCAAGGCATGTTAAGCAGCTGGTGCCGGCTGCCGTTGATAGATGCCAGTCGTAAAGCCAAGTCAGAGGCCTAAGGGCGGCTTGAAAACGGGTTGGTGGAGGATTGTAAGACAGTGGCGGGCCTTACTGTCATCAAGTTATCAAGCCGCACATAAGGCCTCTGACACGGCTTAACGACTGTCATTGCATGACAGCTGGTACCAACGGGTTAAAGTGCCTTGCGAAGCACGGAATCGCTCGGAAAAATGCACGCGGTAGTCGCGTGATGGTCACCCATCCTGCACCTGACCGCGCCTGTTGTCGCTTAACTCAGGTGATTGATTCCAATCACTCGATTCGACTAGGCCACGAGCGTTTCAATTATAATTATATAATATGGTTTTATTTTTAATTTTCGAGGACAGTCTGTTAAACTTGGAAAGATCTCGTGTGCACATTCTACAAACAAACAAACTAACCTAACCTAACCTAACCTAACGTGCGTGCTTAAGACGTATTCCGCGGGAGACTGGTAACCTACATTCAAAGGGTAGGCTATAATAAGGCTTCGTCGGAGAAGACAGCCGAGTATTGGTGTTGCTAGACGTAAAACTTTTGGAATGATTTATTTTTTTTGGAATTTGGCCCTTATGTAGCGCGCACCAAATCCTGAGTCCACTGTCGAATTCCTTGTAAATCGGTCTCGCTATAGTATTTGATGCGCATAATTACTAGGAGCGCAGGAGACTAAGGCTATCTTCTATAATATAAAAATGAATCGTTCAATGTGTTGGTAAGCGCAAATCTCGAGAGCAGCTGAACAGATTTCGCTAATTCTTTTTTTAGAATATTCCTTGAAATACGAGGATGGTACTTACGGAGAGAAAAAAATTAAAAAAATATATTAAAGAATCGACTGTTAGGCGGTACGAAGTTCGCTGGATCAGCTAGTTAGTGATAAACGGCAACAATTAAGAGTTTCAAAGCTATATTGTGAATGACCATAAACAGAGCCCACGCATTAGGCCTCTTCTCTTTCACGCAAGCCCATCCGGTCCTTTGCTAGTCTCGTCCAATGTTTCCCAGCCACTTTCACAATGTCGTCGGATAGAGTTCATAAATGCTGATAAATTTTCTATCGATAATAATTATGCCTATGCAACAAATTTAAATATTGATGTATAGTTACTAACTACCTCGTTGGCTGGCGGTAACACGTCTGATTGCCACGCCGGAGGTCGTGGTTTTAGTATAAGTGTATTTCACTGTTTGTTATAAAATAAAATAAAAAGTGTTTTATTCTGAAACTGCGTCTTAATGAACGTTACAAGTCAAACTAGATGTCCACCATTCACCAGTCCATCCATGTCTAGGTATTATCTCCTTCTGTAGTTTACACAGGGCTAGCACAGGGAATTCAAGTTTGAGAGGAACACAACTTATTATTATTATTATAACTCAGAATCTTGCGTAGATAACTTTAGGAAGAAGGGATAATTTGACGGGGTCAATTTGTATGAGAAAAAATAGATAAATTTCTTTGTTTTACGGAAAAATGAAAGGGTTGGCGTTATTTGAATAGCATGAGTAATTTGGGTCAGGCGATGTCTATTAAATGCGTTACGTTACGTTATCAACCCTTGTATGTCCCCACTGCCTATTAAATAAAACACAATAAATTATGGTAACATGGACTAATTCATTCATTTGATAGAATAGAATAGAATAGAATAATCTTTATTTGGCACATAAAATTACACTAAGACAAACTTCATATAAAACTTAACACGTATAGGTATGTACCAAAAAGGTCTCCGCTCAGCTTTATGCCATGGTTGAGCCACGGCGCTGATTTTCAGCGGATGCCTTACACTTATATACTAAACACATAAAACATTATTTCGAGTTTCGGACAGTAAAAACATTCGAGACGAACACAGGATACGGAACAATAATTTATCTGTGAGTCTTTTTGCTTAGTTGGTAATAAGTATACTAGCTCTACTTACTAAAACATTATATCGATATGACACAGAGTAGGCAATTACTTGTTTATTTATTTTAATCAGTATCACATTCGGCTCACTCAACTCAAACTCAGTACGCAAGTGAGATTTTAACACAACCAAGGAGATCTTAATATTATATGCGCAGAAAAAAATGGTTATATTAAGTATAGCAATAAAAAGCCAATAATAGGTAAGAAACAACTTTAATGCAGGTCCTTTTGCTTAACGAGTAAATATTTTTTATAATATAATTTAAAACAGCCTACTGAAGGGGACTGTCTAATAGGTGGAGGGATATTGTTCCAGCATTTTGCGGCGCAGTAACGGAAACTTCCCCGAAATGCTGATGAATGATGGGATGGGCAGACCATTCTTAATGGGATACGAGACTGACGTTTACTAAAACTTAACTTGTTGTATAAGTATGTAGGTTGTTGTTTTTCAATCACACCGAAAAGCAGAGTTGCAAAATGCAGGGCTCGCCGTGACTCCATATTAAGTAAATTATTACTATTTAAGTAAGGAGTAATATGCGCTCTCCGTGGGATAGTGAAACAGAACCTTGCGCATGAATTCTGCACTCTCTGTATATTTTTTTTAGTTCTTCCCAGCAGACACCCCCCAATAACGGTATCAGCATAATTTAGCTTTGACAAAATAAGCGATTCACAAAGATGGATTCTCGTGTTTACGTCTAGGTGGTTACGTATTTTATAGAGAACACGAAGTCTATAAAAGCAGCTTCTTACGGTTTCAAGTACATGTTTTTCAAATTTTAAACCTGTACCCATGCGTGCGTGCCTATTAAAGTATGCACGAACAGTTGCCGTGTGGTGGTAGGCGCATTACTGCTAACAAAGTTTTATAGACTTCTATCTATTTAATCAGCCCGTAAACAAAGCCTGGTCTGGTCATCATCCTTTCACGCCAACCCATCCAGTACTTTCCAGTCTCTTTCCTAGACCTATTTCCTAGAAAATGAACACCGTTCGCATTTTCTCGAATAGTCTAGCTCTTCCGGGTTACAGGCATGTATGTCTATCAGTCTGTCTAAAAAGTGATTACTTTTCAATTCGCCTCTTGCGAGCAACACCAGCGCAGTCTGTTTGGCGCCACAGCCGGGTGCGGCCGCGTCCCGCGCGATCTGTCAAAATGACATTTAGATTCCCGCCTAAATTCTCCCGCCTTGCTTCGGCAACCTAATTTTTCACGCCATTTTCGCAGTGAAGCTTCTACATTATTTTTTAGCTTGAACGCGTCGTAAATAGGTTATAATAGTGCGTTTATTGAATTGAATTAGTGATGTGCTTGTTGTATTGTGATATTTAATTTTTTTGTGCAGTAATTTTTGGGTTAGACTCAGACGTGACTTGGCTCCAGGATGTGGTTTAGTGTCCCTAACTGGATGTCAGCTGTTTTGGCGAGGGAAATTTTACTTCAACTTGCGAATCACATAGGATAGATAAAATTACTTAACGTGTTGCCTGAGTTGCGTTTTAATTTTTGTATTAAAAGCTGTCTTATTCAGTTCTAGAGAACATGAACCCACATAAACAGGGTTACCTCCAAAACTTGTTGTTCCCTAAACACGTCAATTTGTTCTAAGATTTTTTCTCAAATTTTTTTTTTTAATAAAAAGTAAAAAATCCGGACAAGGCACCCACCAAGGGTTCCGACAATAATTGTTGGTACTTAAATTATTATAAATAGTTTAGAAATAGAGTCCCACAGTTTTTTCCGGTCTTTTCCCGAACTTCAACGACAAGTTTTTACCCGATTTAGTTACAAATGCATAGTTTTCAGATTTTTTACTGTCCTTGTAGGAAATTACGCTATTACTTTACAAATTTTCATAGTTCTAGGCCAAAACAGCGAACCTGTACCTATTTCGACACTCAAGGTAATCAAAATGTATGTACCCTATAAATTTCGATTTCCTTGAGAGTCGAAATATACGTTTTTTGCGGCATCAACGACCGAACCATTATTTTACGTAAAGCCTTTACCAGGCAGAAGTTTAATACTATCCACCATAAATCGAACCTTGCCACTTTGAAATAAAGTCTTGATTTATGTATTTAGTCGTTGATTTATTCACATCTTTAACAGACTGTAAACTGAAAATTGGTTTTGATTTCAATTTGATACCTCCAGATTCCTCACGCTTTTAGAAGATTCACTTTGTTGCCAGTGTCTACGGACGAATGGCCATCCATTCGTCCGGACACTAAAAAAAGTCTTAGAAAGGGTTCTTTTTTTTCTTTCAAAAATAAGTTATTGTCTTTTTACGAACAAATTAACGGGTTTCAGATGTTTTCCTTTACTTGTTCTGTAACACTGCCAAAGTTTTGATTCTCTGTCAACGGGAAGTATTTTATTGGTTTTGTGAGTGATCCCGTCTCGTTATTGTTATACTATAGATACTGTACTATTCACCTACACCAAGTCACCATGTTATTTTTTCAATTCAATTTATTTGTTTCAGACAATTATTAGTCCATATTTACATTTTAAATTATAATATTTGTGTTAGTAAAAGTCTTGTAACTATGTTAATACAATACAAATTAACGAATATTATTTTTTAATCAATTACACTCCCTGCTGGGCGACTTCACTGTCAGGACATTATGTGCGCTGCCACCCAGTGTCTTATGAATGGATTGTCCACCTTGGCTGCAATAACCTTCAGTAAACTATTGCTACTGTCGCGGATCCTATTCTACAGCAAGGATGCTATCCGTTTATACCACAGTTATTACGCATAACAAAAAGAGATATTACTAGTTTTTTTTTCTTATTATCTGGTAGCGAACCCGCCATAGCCTTACTTCTATGATAAATGCGAAAGTTTGGATGGATGTCCTGGATACTTACTACTTAACTGGGTCAGCGGCCGTACGGGTTTGGATGAAATTTGGAACAGATACAGATTAGTCTGAAATGGCAATGTATAGTCTTCCTTTTATCCCCGAAAAGTACACATTAAAATTTCCACGCCATCAAAGTCTCTTGAAACAGCTGTATAAGTTTTAAAAACCTATTTAGAGGATAAAAACTCCATCCATACCGGGACTCGAACCCGCGACCTCTGGCTAAGCGTGCCAGCGCTCTTCCAACTGAGCTAATGGGCGACTAACGGCATCAGTGAAATTTCGAACCTCTTTGCAATACTCTCTGTTTTACGTACAGTTTTTAAAATTGTCCTTAGCACGGGTTAGTGAATTAAAAACGATATAAAGCTGTATAGGTGTTTCGGTTTTTATTTTATTGCACACATAATAAAAAAGTGGACATGGGGAGCTTATTTCATTAGAAATCTCTTTCAGCCAACGCTTGATGTGGTGATACGGACGTTATAAACCAGGGGGAAAGTGTACAATAAAAGTTTTTATATTATTTTACTAATCTAACACAATGTTAATTATTAATTAATTATTAATTAATTAATTACCTATGCTCAGTTCAATAAAAACCGACGTGAATTGTTTAATTCATTTTTATAGTGATTCCTTTCCTGTTTTTATGATGTAGCTCTCTTATCCATGATTCAAAATTTCGTAACCTTCGAAGAAGACTTAGACAATCAATTGTCTTCAGACAGACACTAATGGACCTGTTGGCCCCTTTTTTATTTTATTTTATTCAGACCACAAACAGTCATACAGAAAAAACTAGAAAAGTATGTGTATACAAAATTAGACCTTAGGGTCCCTTAAGTAAACATACCTTTTGGATACGGAACGATGAAAATGCGAGCAATACGAGTCAACCCTTTCAATGTTAGATTAAAAGTTTGAATGGCAAACGAGGTGTAGAGAGAGCACTAACTTTATTCATATTGTGTTCTGAGTGTGGCCTACTTCAAAGTTTATCATTCGTGCAGGCTCGCATTGGAGCTGATGCCGCAGTCGTTTCCAATTGTGGGACCCTACAAATCATTTTAATAAACTTTAAAATAGCTGTTGAAATTGACAAAAATGTGGAAGAATACAAAAGACAAATGACTAGCCTGCTTGCTTCTATGCGAAGCTAGACCTGTTTGTATTAAGAGTTTCTGGTATACTGGCACATAATATTATATTCTTTTTAATGCACTAACCCGTGCTAAGGACAATTTTTTGGCACATATATGTTATATTTAATTTTTCTTACTTTATGTCTATATGACATCTGTTGTTCAAACTACTTTCAAAATAAACACAGTATAATAAACACCGTATTATACACATATTTTTCCTTTTTCCTTGAACACCTCTTCTCTCAAGTTTCCTCATTTCCGTCCGTTTACCGTCTCTCAATTCAACTTTTTTTCTTGATTGATTGAAGATGTTTATTCAAACAAAAATACAAAAAAATACATAGTTATATATTTAACGGGTCAAATCGCGATTATTTATTAGGTAAAACGTCTAACCGAGACCACGGCACCTGTAACGCTGCCGAAACGTCGGGAAATAAGGTACCTAATTACGTTTTACCTAATAAATAATCGCGATTTGACCCGCTTAATATATAACTATGTATGAGTACCGCGAATCATTAAGAAATACTATTGCAAAAAAATACAGATGTTGGTTTCTGCCAAACTTCATGATAGCTTTATTGGTTGGCAGCTGATTTTACAAACTAAAGTTTTCTTATATGCTCGGTACATGCAAATACTAAAAGACATTTGAAGACTCCCTACACACTACCCTCTTGCTCGCCCTACGCCTAAGGCTTGGGTTCGGTCAGTCACATGACATCGCCATGAACAAGAAGTCTTATTTTCAAATTGTTTTGTGTTATGTGGAAAATATACTTTCCTCTTATAATGAAATCTTATATACCTAATATCAAATAGTTTCTTTATCATATTCATTGACTTAGATAGGAGAAGAGGGCCGGAGTACATGCCCTCTATAGAACTATACTCGTATAACACAATCATTGAAAAAACTGTTTTGGGCGCCCGCGATTCAGGTTTACCTAGTGCGAGGCCCGCTGTGTAAAAATGCTCATGTAAAAACTTATTTGGCAATAAATATTTTTGTATTTGTATACTAAAGCAGCTGTTGGAACATCCACACGGCGAAGCTTTCAAGTCAAATCAAAATGTTTTTTGAACAATATAACAGAAAAACTGCGACTTAATGAACGTTACTATTTAAACTATGTGTCCGTACCAAAACCCGGATATTTTTGGAGAAAAAGTTAACAAAAAACTCCAAACCTAGTCGTTCCAATTTTGGTCCTTAGTAATTAAGCCTTCGATTAGTAACCGCTGGTCTTGACGCGACCTAGGTGACCCCATACATGCATTGGAATTCGGTTTGGCACGCCATCGCTTTTCAGGGTCAGCCCATCCTTAAAAAACAACCCTAGCCAGTGACCTTATCACGAAGTTATCTAAGTTCCGGAGGTTGCTCAGGTGGAAATCGGGCAGATTCGAGTTAAATATTTGAATAAATCGATTCACAGCCATATTTCCGACTGCTCTATTTCTATTTTGGGGCTGGCGGAGGCGTTGAAACCCGAGGCTTATTCATTTGGAGACAGAGAGGTTCAGGAAGGTCTACCCTCCGGTCCCAACTAGGATACTTTGTGCTATTGTAACTAGGCAAGGACATTACGAACATGGGAATGCACCCAGGCAAGATAAGATAAGAATATTCTTTATTGTACACTGGAAAAACAACGAATACAAAATAATTACAAATATACCTAGTACAATTGACGGCCTTATTGCTAAAAGTAATTTCTTCCAGACAACCTTACGATGGAAAGTTGCTGAAGGAAATTAGAAATACGGGTAGCCAGTGCAAATTTGAATATTGATACATACTTATACTTAATAATAATACACTTGAATACCGTTACTTATATAAACTTATAATTAGGATTTAAAAATAATAATAACTTTCACACGACATAATCACTTGTCCTGGTCCCAAACTGGGATACTCTGTGCTATGGTTACCAGGCAAGGATATCATAAACATGCGAACACACCAACACAATACCATCATACGTATGCTCAAGCGTTGTAGAAGTAACCGTAGAATAATAAGTCCGATGCAGGAAGAAACCCGTGCCCGAGCAGAGGGGGCATACAAGGTTTGATATTGATCGAATAAGTCCGATAAACGAACGTAGATTACTTACGTAACCATATTTACACAACACTCACAATGTGGCCCCCTTTTTACTCGAAATAAAACTCGTGTAAAAAGATTACCGAATAGTGCCTGCAGTTTTACAAACACTCAATATCAATAATAATAAATATTCATTGACATATTACACAGATCTAGTTAGCCCTGTACTGAGTACAACTAAATGACTTGTGTTATAGGTGCTCACTCGACGATAGATTTAATACAATAAATACATAGATAGCATCCAATGAAACAAAAGATGATGAAGGTAGGTTAGAAAGGAAGGAAGGTTCTACGTTTTTTTAAAATTATTTATCAATTTGACTTAACCTTTAAATACGGTGTGTGATCTGACAGACTACGAGAAGTATTACTTAAGTTACATTACCTAGGTACCTAATATGTTGACGTGGTAGTAGCAACCCTAGCTTATCTCTATCCCTCAGACAGTCGCCCAATATTATTATTGTCGAGTGGCAGCGTCGGCACGATCAGTATTATTAGTAGAACATCATTGTCGTAGAGTGTCAGTGTTGTAAGATCGCGAGTGTTCTATCCGACCACTTGTCAAACTAATCCGTAATTATGTAACTTTGTTTTTGTGACTTGTTTACGGGGTTTTTCTTCTTTATATTCAGTCAATTAATGAAATTAAATGAAAAGGTTTTATGCTCGATTTCACCAACAATCCCTATCTTTTAGGGGACACCTATCCCTTTTTAAGGGCTACCTAACGGTTGTTTCGCTTTCACCAACGGTAAAGCGTCACTTACGCCGCTAGGGGAACCCCTCAATTTAGGAGGCCGATTATTGAGCCCCTAGCCTTAGGTGACAGTTTCCTTGCCGTCTAAAATGGACAATTTGTTGGATTTTATTGGTGACTTTGAAGGTCTTGAAGACCGGGACTTCTTGTCGAACCCAAGGCTTCTTAGGCGGCCTCGCATTTATCGAGAAAGGTCCGATTTCTTTGCAAAGTACGACGACGTGAATTTTGTTAAGCGTTATAGGTTAACGCTTAACCTTTTCTTACTTAACAAAATTGAAGTTCGCTTCGAATTTCAAGATAACAAGCGAGTACTGCACCGTTTCAGGTTTCTACTTTGTACACATTAGGTACTAACTATTATGTTTTACGTGCATGCACCCTCTATTACCTACTCAGTTGCATTACGGGCGATAAAATATAGGTAAGTTACCTAAAGGTCTATCTGCTATCGATTATACCTTCTTAGCTACAAAAAAGGACCTTCCTCCTACAACCGACCCAGATTTTAGAAAGAAAAGCAAAACAAATTGTTTTGACTTTTTGGCAGTTCTTTTTTTACTGATGTCGCAATGAAATATCATCAGACAGCCATCCAATTTACATGTATTAGTATATATTTTACTAAATATTACTGGCTGAATCAAAAATGATAATGTAATAAAGCTTACAATGTAGTCAATTGTCCATTAAAATGACTCAAAACACGTAAAAATAATTTACGGGTAAGTTGACGCTAAAACACAACACTAGACCATAGACAAAACATCACCTAAGTAACCCCTAGTTAGGTGATGCTTTGTACGGTGAAAACGAATTTAAGTTGCGGGATGGTTTAGGGAATCACTTAAGCTAGAAGTTCCCTAGTTAGGTGGATGTTAGGGGATCGTTGGTGAAATCGGGCATTAGACTACCAAATTAAGGCAAATAACACCTATTGTCGTGCTTAGATAAGATAAAATAAGATAAGGTAAGAATATTCTTTATTGTACACCAGAGCACATATTATAAAACATGTAAAGATACAAAGTACAATTGGTAGCCTTATTGCTAAAAGCAATTTCTTCCAGACAACCTTACGGTTGCTGAAGGAAATAAGAGACGGGTAGATCATTTCTATTGAAAAACGATGTGAGTTCTCTTAGTTTTGTGTGAAGTTACCACTACCACTCGCTAACCCTGAAGGAAAATCGTGAGGAAACCTGAGTGTCTGAGGTGTTCAAATACCTCAGCCCTTGAAATTGCCAATCCGCGGTGGACACGCGTAGTAATTAAGCTAATAAACTCTCTCTCTCTCTCTCGCTGAGAGAAGGCCTGAGCCCTGCAGTGGGACGTTTATAGGCTACATAAAAAAGATAACGCCATTACATTATCAACCCTTGTATGTCCCCACTGCTGGGGCACGGGTCTCTTTCTGCATCGCAGGAAGGTTAGGCCATTCTCCACCACGGGGGCCAAATTCGGGTTGGTGGAGGATTGTAAGACAGTGGCGGGCCTTACTGTCAGAAGTAATCAAGCCGCCCATAAGGCCCTGACGTGGCTTAACGACAGACATTATATGACAGCCGGCACCAACGGCTTAACGTGCCTTGCGAAGCACGGAAGCGCTCGGAAAAATGCCACTAGCGGTAGTCGCGGGACGGTCACCCATCCTGTACCTGACCACGCCTGTTGTTGCTTAACCAAGTTATTGATTCCAACCACTCGGTTCGCCTAGGCCACGAGCGCTTCTGCCATCGCCATTAATAGATGTTAAATATTATTCAGTAATAAGTTATTATTACCTATATTACAAACGTTTTAGGTCGTTATTACCGGAAGATTATTAGAATTTAATTTAATTTTAAATGTATATATAGCCTATTTATTTAGGCACTTAAAAAAATTAAACAATCTTGTTAAGTGTTTCTTTTTTAATAGGTACTTACTCAGTTTTTAAATCAAGATCTGTAAATTTACACTCGACTTTCATGAAATTACATTAAATTTCAGATTGAATTGGTAAAGTGCTGACATATTGATTTAAAAATTGTGTATTTCGATAAAAAGACGTATTCAGATAGTTTACATACATGCATAACCTCACGCCTGTATCCCAGAGGGGTAGGCAGAGACCAGGGACTGTCACTTGCCATTGTTTACATTTTTATAAATACCTATCTAAACAAATGGACTATAATATTATTACCCTGGTGGCGGAGCAAATAAATAAAATAAAAAATAAATGATTGCCCTGGTTTGTTATTGATAAAAAATAATCGGTTATTTGTGGTCTGTAACTTTTTGGGAACTAATAGTATTACAGTCTTTCTGACTTTTTTCTTCAGCACAATAAAATGCTTATACTATTTTTATTTTTAATGCACTAACCCGTGCTAAGGACAATTTTAAAAACCTATTAAATTTTATAATCTCTGGCTATCTGCGCCAGAGGTCGCGGGTTCGAATCCCGGCATGGGTGGAATTTTTAGCCTCTAAATAGGTTTTTAAAATAAAATGCTTGTCTCTCGGGGCGCGTCTATCTTTAGTCGTTAATGCCATATTTGTAGAGAAACAGCTTTTGTGTTTTCCTTTATTTCCTCTGTGCCTTTGTCCAGATTCGTGTTTCAAGCTACAGCTAGTTTCATTATATCTAAGGGCTGGCAGCGCAGTTAGAGAGGTCGTGGAGTCGAACGATTTTTTTTATGCCCGCCATGAAGTAATAATTTTGTTTTATAACTTATTATTATTATACTTTTTTAATAAAAAGAGGCTGTGTGGTGTCGGCCTAAAGAATAGCACCAACCCAAATTCTTCCCGCAGGTGTCGTAAAAGGCGACTAAGGGATAAAAACTGGGGGGTGGGCAGCAGCACCCCCTGCAGTACACTACAATTCCACCAAACTGCGATCCCCTATCCGCATGCCCAGCGTGGGGATTATGGGCATTACTCCCCAATGATGGCACAACCTTGCGCTCATTACGGGAGGGCTGCGTCCAGCAATGGACTGATATAGCCTGAAGAAGTACACAAAGAATAGAATAGAATATATTTATTTGTCTTCAAGCGAAATAAGACACAACAATCACTTATACTAGAGGCATTAATGACAGTTTAAAGAGACTATTATTTAACAGCTTATAAATAAAAAATGAAGACAAAAAGGTCTGTGCCACGGCTTGTAACTAATGTACACCAATATGCAACTAGTTGCCGATTTTCAGGCAAGGCCTTTTCTTAAACTAAATTATACCTATCTGGGTATAATTATACTGATGTTATAAAGAACACATTATGAAAGAGAAAATTTAAACAAAACATAAGCGTAATGTCCACCAACTCGGACTTGGCCCCCGTGGTGGAGTATGGCCTAACTTTCCTGCGATGCGATGTGAGGAGACCCGTGCCCCAGCAGTGGGGACGTAAAGGGTTGATATCATCAATCATAAGAGTAATATAAAATAAATTAGTACATAGGCGAGCTTATTTCTATAGAAATTTCTTCCAGGCTACCCGAACAGTGGGGAAACCATGATTTTAAAGAGGTAGGGGAATAATGTGTGCACATTAGAGAAATTTAAAAAATAAACAAGAGGGTGCATATACCTAGGTGAATTAATAAAATTATATTAACAACTTAGAGCTATGTATAGGGAATACACTACGTAAATTAATATAAAATGATATAACACAGATAAAAAATATTATTAGCAAAGAGATAATAGGTCCTCTTTCAGTTATGTACTCACATTTGTAAATTTTTGGCAACAATAGCACCCGCTTACCGTGAAGGAAAACATCGTAAAGAAACCCGAGTGCCCGAGGGTTTTTTTTTGGTTACGCGGGGGATTTACGCACTTCGCCGCCCTGCTGTCGGGGGACGACAGGGCGCCTTTGTGTGGGACTCCCAGCCCGTAGGCTGGACTACCCACTAAACCCCCGCGTTGTTCCTTCTCTACTCTACTGGGTCACGGGATATGGCAGAGGTTAAGTCGCCGCAACGAGTGCCCGAGGGTTACCTCAGCACTTGATGTTGTAAATCTACGGTAGCCTTCCGAGGTTTGGTAAGCTTTAGCCGGGCCTTTTTTAATATTTCATCTTGAAATATTAGACGTCCTTTAAAAACCGCATGTACAATGATGGGTTTTAAAAAAAATATGTACACTGACTAAGTTTGGAGTCTTTTTTGTCCATTTTTTTCTTCAAAATCTATAGATTTTGAAATGGACACCTAGTTTGACTTGTAACGTTCATTAAGCCGCAGTTTCTGCGCTACTTTGAATAAAACCTTTTCGTTTCATTTCACCTTCTACTAGATTTACTTCTTTTAGATCTTTTAATGCAACGCTTTTGTCAAGTTCAAATATGAGGCTTGCCTACTGAAGGATTGTAAAGAAACGCCCATAAAGCCGTATGATCTCCGATAGTTCTCAATCTATCAAGCTACTCCATCAAACTTTCAAGCTACTTCGAACAATCAAACTACTCCATCAAACTTTCAAGCAACTTCAAACTATCAAGCTACTCCATCAAACTTTCAAGCTACTTCAAACTCCACTCCTACTCTACCTCTAATTTTATATCGGGAGCATAAGTAAGAATATAAAACAAGAAGCCGCCAACTTTATGAGGGGCCAAGTGAAGTGTAGGGTTCCGTAGAAGGTGAATTTTAGCTGCTTAAGAATTAACAACTTAACGTCGGAAAATTGTAAAAATGTAATAAACGAGCATAAATCCATATAAAAACAGTTTTAATTATGTCTAGTGCTCGTGTTAACCTTATAAAATACTAAACTTCAAAAAAGTAAAGTTCAGTGAAATTTGTACAAAATTTTGTTTTGTTTTGTAACGACTACGTAACTACAGCTACATTAAAAAAAAGTAGCGTTGTACGTCCTCGTAACTATAGTTACTTCGCGGACTACTATCAGTAAAATCGATTTTAAAGAATGAAACCTTTCAAATTACTTCTCAAATCGGCTGTAACAATAATCTGTGTTAAATCATTCATTCAATTGGAGCTTGATTTCATAGACAAGTCTCCGAATAAAAAAACCTTCTGTTTCAAATCAAAATCAGTTCCTATCTATTACGTGAGGTGACATCAATCTGCTTTTAAAATATAAGTATTCATTATTTTTCAATGTATCATATATCAAAATAATTGTAAGGATTTGCACTTTATGATTAGATACAAAAAAAATTGATCTGCGTTCCAAACAACGACAAAATCGACATGTTAAATTACCGCCGCGACACGCCATGTTTCCACAATTGATTTCATGTATTCCATTGAATTTCACTATAAAATGTTACTTGGAGCCGTCATTTTTATTTTATGTGATAGTGCATTTCATAAGCTATTTGGAAGTATTTTTTTATTTTGTGGTAGCTGCAGCAGTTCTATAGTTATTACAGTTTTTGATATAACAATGGTACCGGCCGATCGGCGCGCAAAAATCTAATTCGCGCGACCCGGACGTTTGAGTATCTTGTAAAGCCTACTTGGCCTTGATAATTTCCTTTTTAATGTGCTACTGCTCATTATATGTGCTACGCCCTGTACCTGCTGCTCATTATATGTTTTACCATTTCAAAATGATTTATTCAACCATTTAGAAATGGTAAAGGGGACTCCCTGCTCTAACAAAAAAATGTACTTAATATCTTAATTTAAAAAACCTATTTAGAGGCTAAAAATTCCCCCCATGCCGGGATTCGAACCCGCGACCTCTGGCTATCCGTGGCTATCCTTACGGGTTAGTGCATTAAAAATAAAAATAGTATAGTTAATATCTTCATATTTAGCAAATGGATCTCTAATTCGAAACCCACAGTATGGGTATAGGTAAAGAAAAGAAACGTTAAAAAATATAACGGCCCTATTATAAAAAAAACATAATTCCTTAAAACACCCCGAAATGCTCACTAAACTATAATAAACGTGGTGGAAATTTTACCATGAAAAGGTAACTTAGATTAAATAAAACGCTTACTATGAATGTTTCAGTGGAATCATGTCTTTATAAATAACGCCCTAAAATTTTATTCTACGCTTATGTAGGTATGATTAATAAGTGTATTTCTGCTCAATTTTAGCTTATTAGCATTAATGATCTCTGAGATAATCCCGGAAGGACAGACAGACAGACGGACGGTCATGGCGAAACTATATGGGATCCTAGTTGACTACGGAACCCTAAAAAACACTTATTGCTTTGTGTTTCAGACTGTTACTAATGCGCTATAGCTCTGCCTCTAGTAGAGCTTCAAAGTGGGTTGTGGAGTAGATGCCTCAAAAGAATATTCTTGCTCCAGGCTATTGATTTCATTTCTATCTTCAAATTGCAGTCTTTCCTCTATCTGTGAAATGTCTTGTATAATGCCCGCCAGACAAGTTGAATTGTTTCCGTTGTAGTTGTAGCGTTCAGTAAGTCGCAATTTCTGTGCTATTTTAAATAAGAACATTTTTGATTGATTGGAAAGAGTTAATAATGTATAAAAGTTGAACTCACGTAGAGTTGGGAGATGATTGAAGTTAGGACTAAATGACCATTTTTATATTAATCTCTTCGCTGTTTGGTAGTTTTTTAGGTGAAACTTAGAAAAAGAAATATCGGGATTCTAAAACTTTTTACAAAACTATCAAACATAACTATGAAGAGTTATCGGAGTTTTACTAAAATTCGGATAACGCTCCCACCCTTCCAATAATGGCGACGGGAATTAGTGGGTGCTTGTGTTCGAATCACTCAGCGGCTTAAGATTTAAACGCGGTGGGCACGCAGGGCAATTAAGCCCATTCTCTCTCTCTGAGAAAAGGCCTGTGCTCTGCAGTAGGACGTTCGTTATCAACCCTTGTATGTCGCCACTGCTGGGGCACGGGTCTCTTCCTGCGTCGCAGGAATGTAAGGCCATACTCCACCACGGAGGCCAAGTCCGGGTTAGTGGAGGATTGTAAGACAGTGGCGGGCCTTACTGTCAGAAGTTATCAAGTCGCCCATAAGGCCTCTGACATGGCTTAACGACTGCCATTACATAACAGTCGGCACCAACGGCTTAACGTGCCTTGCGAAGCACGGAAGCGCTCGGAAAAATGCCACCAGCGGTAGTCACGGGACGAGTATTAAAATGTGAAAATTAATTTGCTAAATTCCGCCAAAAATCCCACAAGCACCATTCGGTTAGTTAATGCTTGTGAAATTTTTGGCGGAATTTAGCAAAGTAATTTTCGCATTTTGATGCTATTGTGGATTTCCGCAAAGTAACGCCTGATTCCACACAATGTTTGTAGAGTACACGAAAAAATGTTTGACCGTGCAATATTTGTCAAGGGTAAGTAAGATAAGTGCTGCAGCCTTGTTTTTGGACTTCAAAGTTATAAGGTTCAACTTAAGGTGGCATTTATTATGCCACTACCAGTTAAAGGGTTAACCGATTCTAAGTAACTACACGAGAAACGAAGGTGAGTGGGCTGAAATTGGAAAAAATCTTACAGTGTTCCCAAGTACACACGATCAGCTAAATAAGCTTCAGTCGTTTCTGAGAAACAAAAAGCAATCCAGTCTAATTAACGTACAGACCAAATGAGAAATTGACGTTGCGGGCAGTCCGTGATGAATTTGCAATTCATTTTATTTCAACTTCCACTTGGTTTGTGTGGTACAGTCGACAGCAGCTCAATCTTTTGGTTGCAAAATCGTCCGTAATGTAATCGAGTAGAGTGCTCGAATCTAACTGTACAGACACAAAATTATGAATGTTCTGTGATGATTCATTACCAAGAAGAATAATTATTTTAAGGGTTCTAAATTTAAGTTTACATTTATATGAGAGCCTTTAGTATCTATTTTCCTTTCGTTTATTGTTTGGACCAATAAAACGTGAATGGCGGGATCCTTGACATTTTTGGCTGCGGTTCAGAGGACACTGCGCTTCGATAAGGACGACAAAAATCCGAACGCATGTCGAAATGGTACAGTCGATTGCACTATTTGCATCGATTACCATTTCAACCCTTGTATGTCCCCACTGCTGGGGCACGGGTCTCTTCCTGCATCGCAGGGAGGTTAGGTCATACTCCACCACTCTTTGCATATTAAAAAGAAAGCTTTAAAAATAAAATCACATCACATCACACTTATATTCTAAAGACGAAATTTTGTCAGTGTGTATGTTTGTTACTTCATCACGCCTAAACGCCTAAAGCGATTTTATTAAAATTTTGTATGAAGTTAGCTGACACCCTGGATAAACACATAGGTAACGTTTTACTGCGGGAAAATATCATATTCCCATGGGAAAATTGATGAACCGCTGGGCACAGCTAGTATAATATAAATTCATAATTAAAATGAAACAACTTTGTTATGCTATGTATTAGTCCAGTCCATCCAAAGGTTGTCTGGAAGAGATCACTTTTAGTGATAAGGCCGCCGTTTGTACTCTTAGGTTAAGAAATATCTGTGTAACTTCCATTTTTATGTACAATAAAGTGTTCTCTATCTCTATCTATCTATCTACCTATATGTTTATGCACAGCTACTAAATACAGATTATATTTATAGGTAGATTTTTGTTGTGGAATAAAGTGTATCAAACAAACAAAAAACTTTTATAATAAGACACAGCAAAGTTGTGGAACGCGCTGCCGTTAACTGTTTTTCCGGGGACATATACCTGGGTGTTTTTAAAAAGTAGAGTCAACCAACATTTATGTAACAGGTAAGCACGTAACATCGTAGACCCCGTCTTCGCTTACCATCAGGCGTGAGTGGGGTCAAGTTTAACCCGTCATCGATATCAACCCTTATATGTTCCCAATGCTGGGGCACGGGTCTCTTCCTGCAACGTAGGAAGGTTAGGCCATACTCCACCACGGGGGCCAAGTCCGGGTTGGTGAACCTGTCTTACGAAGAAGCCTTCACGTGTCTACTGAACACTGTTCGTTGACAGCACATCAACCTTTACATACGTGCACTCTAATCAGTGACGTTAGGACGACTTTGCAACAAAAATATAGGTTCATCCGTCGAGTGTACAAATAGGCATCCTCCTTTATGTTCTGTGGCATCCTCAATTTTGATCAACAAATTGCTGAAGAAATATGTATTGTAACGTGCGTGCAGAATTTTTTATTCAGTTGCCAACAAACTCAACTTTATATATAGACTTATTTAATACGCTGTGCCCCGCGATGCTACCCGCGGTTTATCGATTTTTCCATGGGAATAAGATATTTTCCCGCAGTAAAACGTAGCCTATGTGTTAATACAGGTTGTCAGTTAACTCCATACCACATTTTAATAAAATCGCTCCAGCCGTCTAGACGTGAAGAATAATTAACAAACATACTGTTTGTACAGAATAGTTTAGTTTTGTTTTTGGCCAATAGATGGCGTTATTTGTTTCCTATATCACAGTATGGTTTTATCCAAATCAAACCCTTATAAGCAGAACATTGTGGTGATTTTTATTTTTATTTTGTTGTTGAACATAAGTAAGTCAGACCATAATGGTCCAATAAATATTATATAGAGTTGAGTCGTTGGCGAATTATGGGTCAATGAAAAGAAACTGCTTTTTTAAAAATCAAAACCAGTTTGAATAGCAGCTATTTTGTCAACTGGTTTTACATCAACGAGCGGCAACGACTTTGCTATGGAGAACGTGTTGTACTTAAACCAACTGTTATCCCCGTTGACTGTGTTAAACTAGTCATGTTTTGTGTTTTGTATTCCTATGAAAGATTTATTAAATTGGTAATTTATGTGAATGAAATCTACTTCCCTTCATTCTTTATCATGTTTATCAAAATAATATTTTCCAGCAAACTAAAAGTGCAAGTCGTTGGATCAAGGTCACGCGAGCATGCACGGCGATAACCGCCATTCGTTCGACTATTTCCGCGCATGTGCGGAGCGGCTTGTCAACGACAAGCCGCTTTGTGCGATTGCGCTACGTTTAACGTTTTCAAGCAAAAGACGTTCTTATAAAACCTGTTAGTACCTAATCAAAAAGCGGTGAGTTCGTTGGCAGAATGAAAGTCGCTTTTGAAACCCGTTAGTTGAATCAACGCTCACCTCTATATTATATTACCACAGCTATGCACCTTCTCTAAATAACCCCCCTCACCCAGCACCCACCCCTCTACTACAGTGTCGAACACATACACTTTCGCCTTTATAATATTAGTGTGATGTGTTTTACATTTTGTAAGTCTGAGAATAGGTCCAGGCTTAATTAGCCTGGACCTATTGTCGTCATATGGCAAAACAATATTTGCAGCGTCAGCTAGTAACATGATATGGCTGTATACGTACGAGTACCATAGCAGCGCATGCGTTCTATCGGAGAGAGAATGAACGAACGGTTCGGATAATGGATGGGCTTTGAGGAAACTTTCTTAAAGCTTAAAGCTGAAGAGAACTGGGGATGCAATAAGTCGAAGGAAAAAGATTGGTAGTCAAACTTTACAAAGATAAATTCCTTAGGGTCAAGGCACACTGATTGGGAGATTTTCTTTTTGAGTTCAAAAAAAAGTAGTTCTCAAGATGTGTGTAGATGGCGCTGAACTGACTACGTTACTAGCCGTGTCTTACGATTAGTGACGATTGATGAACACACGACAAAATATTGTTATTTTGTTTTCTGTTCCTTGTCATTTTATTTCAACATGTGATGTTAGTGACAAATTACATAATTATTATTATTATTGGGTTCTAAATTTCACTGATGCCGGTGAGTCGCCCATTAGCTCAGTTGGAAAGAGCGCTGGCACGGATAGCCAGAGGTAGCGGGTTCGGATACTGGCTTGGGGGGAATTTTTACCCTCTAAATAGATTTTTAAAATGTATTATCTATGTATCTATATAATTACTAGCCATGCCCACCGCGCACAGGCGATTTCCATCGCAAAGGTATGTAAGCAAACCGAACAATCAGGTGTCCTCACGATATTTTCCTTCACATTAAGCGAGTGGTATTGCTACTACAACTTCAGGACTCTTTTTTTTAAAAACCTATTTAGAGGCTGGCTAACCGTGCCAGAGGTCGCGGGTTCGAGTCCCGGCATGGGTGGAATTTTTAGCCACTAAATAGGTTTTTAAAATTGTTCTCAGCACGGGTTAGTGCATTAAAAAAAGAATATATTCATGACTCCTTATTCTATCTCGTCACCCATGTAGTTTTTTCCACTTTTCTGAAGACTTTGGTACCAATATTTGCTTTCTTGATTCTTCAAGGAATTGTTGACTATTTAGTCACTTTTATCTGTGACTAAGTTTGTCAATTGGAACAATTACAAGGTGTCGGAAAGGCCAACATAATAGATGAAATCTGCGTAGGTTGATTCTCGCTGTTTCCTCTTGATAACCCAGTAACATTGGACATTTTTTTTTTGTGTGGGCAGCAAACAGATATATATAACATTTGAAACGCGAAGGATTAAATATTTAAATGGGAATTTATTTGTTCATTGATAACGGATTATTCCGTCAAATTTTAACACAAGCAGGATTCCGGCTTTATAGCAGCCAGCTTTTTATACCTAAACTAAAAATCGTAGGATCATTCTTAACATCATGCCAATTTGATGTACAATGCGTTGCTAATTAGTACAATAATTAGTCTTTCTACTTGTTTAATTTTAATTTACAATAATTAGTTAATGAGTGACTACATAATATAGCCTGAAGAAGAAGAAGTTAATGAGTTTTAACAGTAAGACAAGTTTCACGATTAGATGTAAAATAAACAATTAAATTTATTTAGAATGATTAACCTTGTTGGTTATTTGGGGGTCAGGTCCGGGTCGGTGGAGAATTGTAAGACATTGACGGGCCTTACTGTCAGAAGTTATTAAGCCGCCCATAAGGCCTCTGACATGACTTAACGACTACAGTTACATGATAATTGGCACAAACTGCTTAAGGTGCCTTTCGAAACACGGAAGAGCTCGGAAATAAGCCGCTAGCGGTAGTCACGGGATGGTTACCCATCCACTACATAACCGCGCCTATTTTTGCTTAACCTTAGTGATTGATTCGAGTCCCTCGATTCAATCGCTACGGTTTTCATGTTTTGCATTATTTCTATAATACGCGAACAGATTAGTGGGCTCTGCTAGTGTATAAATATGAGTCTAAAGTGTGACAGTATCATTATGCAATAGATTTCTTTTGAATTTGTTAGCTTGTGGACTTAGATTTGCTGCTAACTTTTGAGTTGAACAATAATCGCTTAAGGCGAACTTTATTTCAACAAACCAGTGATGTCAGAAGGCAGTCGAAGTCAGACAGTAAATGTGCACAATATGGAGTCGTCAAATGTTGGACCTAGTGATGAACTGTCCCCTCATGCGCCGGCTTAAGGCCGCCGCGCGCCGCTGCCGCAGGATGCGCCTTTTCGCTCGTAAAGAGGGTGAGTTATTCTATCCTGTCCTATCCTGTTACGTCCTAATGTCATCCAACCCTACGTTACACAGGCTTAAGGCGCCGCTGGCGCAGGATACGGTCGCTCGTACATACGGTGAGTTATCTTGTCTTATTCTGACTTCGCGTACGAAAGTCGTCACGGGCGATGGCTCTTAAACATTATTTGAACTCGTTTCTCCCGCACATCCAAAGAAAGAGTCTTTCGTTCAAGCAGAATGCTGTTGGAGTTCCCGTATGTAACGTGGACAGATCTTAGCCTTCAATGCGCTAAGAAGGCTTCTCTAATCAGGAAGCTATTATCCAAGAGAGCCTATCTGAAGCGACGTCAAACTTTGTTTCAGATTCGACGACAACGCTTACCATCAGGCGTGACTGCACTTTGCCTGTCAAAACATAAAAAACAACATAACATAACCTCACCCCTGTATCCCACAAGGGTAGGCAGAGACCTGACACTGCCACGATCCTGATACATCACCTTCCTTATTACAGTTTACCTGTCTTTATTAAAAATGAATTAACTCGAGGTCTAAGTTTCTCGTGTCTTCCTCTCATCAAAGCAATAAGTCGTGTTCTTTATTAATCAATTTTATTGACATCACAATACACATTATTTCAACGATTTTAATTGTAATTTTTAACATAATAATATTAAAAATTGATTTCAATAAAACGTACTGCACGCAATGCATGAAAAACATGTTTTTAGACCTAAAATATTTGTATGCCCTGGTAAAATATAAAGATCCAATTTTGTTCCTAAGACCTCTATGTTATCAATACCTATGTTTTTAACAAATAAATGTTTTGATTCACAAAATTTAAAACATTACGAAATACATGTCACAGATACATTTTCTTCAAGAACACATAAAATAATAGTAATAATATAAACACACAAAAAAAAACAAAAAAAACACTAATTGAACAAACCACTCCGGAAAATATCTGAGTCAAAGGATCCCAACACGCCGGCAGCATTGCCACGCTGCACCGCCAAAGAGACCCTCTGTCCCAGATACGCACCGGAGCGGCAGTCAAGCCCACGGTCCCTCAAGCGGCGACCCAGCTCCCTAACAAAGATCTTGGTCTTCAAGATCTTGGAGTCCCCCAAACTCCCATTGTCTCAACCGCAAATGGTACAAAAATGTAATTGTCCATAAGGACACCATGCATGTTTTGATTGATAGTCGTTGGAGTTATGCACGGTGCAGCTTTGCCATCGATACTCTAAGAAGCCTTCTCCATTAGGAACCTCTTATCCAATGGATGTTATCTGACGTCACATTTTGTTTCAGACTCGGCGATGACGCGGCAAGCCTCCACCGACCCCGCGCCCTCCACCTCTAGCACTCCGGCGCACTTGCCGCGGACGCCCGCTGACCTCATGCTGGTGAGTATAATTAATTGCTTGCCCCGCTGGTCAAGTGGCGACATGCTTTGATTTGATTTCGAGGCCGAATAAAGAGCTGCTCTTGACGCCTGACGTGATGAATTACTATGCCACTTACCTACCCTGTGGCCTTTTATCAGAGAAATAATCTTTGGCCTTTGCATCTAGGTAAAGAGATTATTTATAGAGTGACCAGTTTCAGTTTTATTCACACTAGATGTGAGAAGGGACTACTTAGATGCTGCAGTGCCTGGGATATGGTTTGTTTAGATGGTGTAGGATCGCTCAGCACCTATTCAATCCCTACAGACAGCTGACAATCAGAGCCAAGGGCCGTTGTAAAAGATCTTTACTTGCCGCAGTCTTGTGCGGTGCCTTCTAGGACTTACCATCTCTGTCATACTGTTTTCGTCTCTTTCTCTTTCCCGGAAGTACTACTCAAACGGAGAACTTGCATGTAGTCGGTGCAACCGTACTTATGTAACCAAGATAGGCTACATCAGAGGAAATGTAACCTCTCTGCAGTCGCTGTGACTGAATCTGGTCGTTTTTTAAATAGGGGTTAAAGTATGAATTGCAATAGGTTCTTTGAATTGACATAGAATCTTCATGGTTTGAGGTTTTCGAATGAAACTTTTTTCAAATGGTTTCTATGATGTTCTTTTTTTTAAAAAATGTGAAACATTTGAATACCGACTTTCAATTGTTTTTACCCGACTGCGGCGAAGCCCAAAAGGAGGGTAATGTGTTTAGTTCGTATGTATGTATGTATGTATGTATGTATGTCCGATTCTATGTTCCCTCATAACTCCTTAACCAATGGTCAGATTTTGTTAAACAAGGTGTCATTCGATTCGGCATCCTTGCGCGAGTGTCATAGGCTATATAAAATCATAATTATGCGATCAGAACCGTGACGAAAAATAAAATTCGTTAAGAAGCTTCGTTAAAGTACAGCTAGAAGCCACTAGATGGCGCTGTTATATTTAGTTTATTGAATTCGAATACTAATTTTATTGAACTATCCCTAACAGGTGTGAAATATTTAAAACAGAATTTTGCGGATGACGTAGGTTACATAAAATCAGCATTAATAGAGAACCAACGGAACAAAAAATAACATTTACTTCTAAGTAATTAAAGTACCACCTTTAGCTACTAGATGGCGCTGCTATATTTTATTTATTCTAATACATGTGTATACATAATTTCGGCTTTGGTCTACATGTAAACAAACCATTTATAGAATCGGTACAAATACGGAAAGAAATAATTCCTATTAAGTTGTTTCATCCTTCTAGATCATTCATTTAATTAAAAAATATAATTTTGTTTAACTACGCCTAACACGTGTAAAGTATTTAAAAGAGAATTTTGCGGGTGTCGTAGATAACATAAAATCAGCATTAATAGAGAACAAACGCAACACAAATAATATTCACTTCTAAGTAATTAAAGTACTGTAGCAGTACTGTTAAGTACTGTATTAGTTCTTCTACCCAACCACAGGTGGCGCTGTTTGTGTTCTAAATTGCGGTATGGTTTTGTCCGAAGGCCCTAGATAATATTATTAAACAAACACCATTTTTATGATTAATTAGAAATTGGTTAGTATTTGACCGCTTGCGAATCACTTCGACCAATACTGACTGTCCACCAATATTGGGACGATTAGTGACGTAGGTAATATTCCGCGCTGTGGTACGAGACTCTTACTACGTACGTAGTATTGTACTAGAGGTGAGTCGTTGGCAAATTATGGGTCAACGAAAAGAAACTGCTTTTTTAAAAATCAAAACCAGTTTGAATAGCAGCTATTTTGTCAACTGGTTTTACATCAACGAGCGTCAACGACTTTGCTTGCTGCAAAACGTTGTATCGCGTTGGATCGACGACGGACGAGAACGTGTTGTACTTAATCCAACTGTTATCCCCGTTGTCTGTGTTAAACTAGTCATGTTTTGTGTTTTGTATTCCTATGAAAGATTTATTAAATTGGTAATTTATGTGAATGAAATCTACTTCCCTTCATTCTTTATCAGGGAATCTTTATCAGGTATATCAATTTATCAATTAAATAATATTTTCCAGCCAGACAGTCCTAGTCTGGCTGGAAAATATTATTTTATTATTGAAAACATGTTTATCAAAATAATATTTTCCAGCAACCTAAAAGTGCAAGTCGTGGGATCAAGGTCACGCATGCATGCACGGCGATAACCGCCATTCGTTCGACTATTTCCGCGCATGTGCGGAGCGGCTTGTCAACGACAAGCCGCTTTGTGCGATTGCGCTACGTTTAACGTTGTCAAGCAAAATACGTTCTTATATAACCTGTTAGTACCTAATAAAAAAGCGGTTAGTTCGTTGGCAGAATAAAAGTCGCTTTTGAAACCCGTTAGTTGAATCAACGCTCACCTCTGTATTGTACTACTCGTACTACGAGTAGTACAGTTACTGTAATCCTTAGTTTCATATTGCTTTAATAAATAGATCCCTAAGTACGTGCTGTCGTGCTGAAACAACGTTTCTCTTCTTGTCTGATGAAACCCTGTCCTACAGTACCACTTTTAGCCACTAGATAGCGCTGGCATATATTTATTCTATTACATGTATAAATTTACATAATATAAGCTTTGCTTTGCATGTAAACAAACCGTTTATAGAAACGGTATAAGTGCTGAAAGAAATAATGCCTATAAAGTGTTTATTTCTTTCTACACCATTCGTTTATCTCATTAATTTAATAAATATCAACCTCATAGGGGGTCAAAATAATTAATTTCTTAGCTCTGATATTAATTTCCTACTGACACTTAGACCAAAACTAACTAAACAAAATATATAAAGTGTAGCATGTAACTCCTTTTCCCCTGTGCGGTCATAGTCAGAAAAGCTGGGTTCAAAGTAGAAACAATAAATGATAAAAAAAATATTTGAACGCTCTCACTGGTAACCGAAGACGGATCCTCCGTGACCTCGTATCGTAGGACCCATGAAGTTTAAAAAAATTCTAGCTCTATTCATCTTAACGAATTTTACCTCGTTTCCTCCGAAAATAAGATTATGATTTTGTGTTAGGTTTCCTGTTCACTTGTGAGACCAAAGATTGCTTATCTATACCTACCTAAATATTCAGTAAAATTTTTCAATGCTTTAGGGGGCCACCTCAAGATGAATTTGTTATAGTTTCATTTTAATTCCGGTAATATTTTGGCATTCAGAAAACCATGATTTTGTATGTCTCCACGCCCGCCCATGCCACAACTCTAAGTAACTACGCCAGGCCGAAGGCCGAGCCCCATCATGCGGGTGCGAGGAAACTTGCCGCGACGAGGTTGAAGGCCGAGCTCAGCTCAATACAGGTCGCGGCACGGCCGAAGGCTGTGAAGCGGGCTAGAGGAATACTCCCACGGCGATGCTAGAGGAATACTCCCACGGCGATTCCAAATGCTGAGCTCTATTTACGCTGATGCCAAATGGAGAGAATTGTCTCGGAATAGTTGGCCGAAAGCCTAGACAGTTACTTAAAGTTGCTATTAGGAGGAAACCTGTCGCGCCTTTGTACAGGCCGCGGCTGAAGGCTCAGACCATTTATGTTCCCATTTACAAGTCCTTATTCTAAGTAATTAGCGAGACCGAAGACTGGGCCCAGCAATGCAAGCACGAAGAATTCTACTCTGGAGATGTCGAAAGCTGAGCGCCGTTCAGGTTGAGGACATAATTCGTGACTATTCCAGTCCCCACCTACAATCGTTAACATTAAATAACTAGGTGCAGTGGAGCGTTTTTAGGCTACATAAAAAACAGACAATTTATGTAAGGATAATAAAGAAAAAAGTCTGTCGTTTCCTTTGCAAATATTCTAGATCGTTTAACACCATTAGACCATATTCATTATACTAGCTAAAAAATATCGTACGACATAAATTTTTAATGCAGGCAGGTGGTACCTATGACTATATCAAACAAGTATATAAGTAAAAATATTTTTGATTTGCCGCGACATGTCCATTGTCGAACAAAAGAAAATAAAGCAATAAACTAAAATTCATTTAGGAAATAAAATAATATAACGATTTAAAGCATGTAAGCAGAACAGATGGACCTTTAAATTTTATCGTTTTACTGAGTCACTAAAAGGTCAAAAATAAAGCAATAAACTAAAATTCATTTAGGAAATAAAATAATATAACGATTTAAAGCATGTAAGCAGAACAGATGGACCTTTAAATTTTATCGTTTTACTGAGTCACTAAAAGGTCAAAAATAAAAAAATATTTAAAAAAATAAAAGAACCCGACTGCAGTGATAAATCAACTGAAAGGGAAAAAATAAGATTATTTTATTTTCAAATGCTAATGTCGAATCAGAAGAGTTCATGCTGCTTTACTTGAGGGACCAAATAATATAACTTTATAAGCATTATTTGCTCAAACTGTTGCCCTTATTATTTTATATAATATGATGCAGTCGGGACCCATTAGAGGACTTTAAACAAACAGTAATGGGTCCCGACTGCATCATATTATATAAAATAATAAGGGCAACAGTTTGAGCAAATAATGCTTATAAAGTTATATTATTTGGTCCCTCAAGTAAAGCAGCATGAACTCTTCTGATTCGACATTAGCATTTGAAAATAAAATTATCTTATTTTTTCCCTTTCAGTTGATTTATCACTGCAGTCGGGTTCTTTTATTTTTTTAAATATTTTTTTATTGTTATTCAATTTAGACAAGAAAGATGGATACTGCGAAAATTCGAGTGATTTTTGAATACGAGTTCCGACGCGGAACTAACGCGGCAGAAACAGCCCGCAATATCAATGCTGCGTTTAGAGAGGGGTCTACTAATGAACGCACCGTGCGATTTTGGTTTAAACGCTTTCGTGATGGAAATTTCGACTTAAAGAACGAGCCACGAGGAAGACCGCCCACACAGGTGAATAACGATGAATTAAGAGAGATAGTGGAAGCCGATCCTAGTCAAACTACCCAGGAATTAGCGGCATGGTTTAACATTTTTATATTGATATTGCGGGCTGTTTCAGCCGCGTTAGTTCCGCGTCGGAACTCGTATTCAAAAATCACTCAAATTTTCTTCTAAATTGAATAACAAAAACAATTGAAAGTCGATATTCAAATGTTTCACAGTTTTTAAAAAACAAACATCATAGAAACCATTTGAAAAAAGTTTCATTCGAAAACCTCAAATCATGAAGATGTCAATTCAAAGAACCTATTGCAATAAAACGGCAATTTCATACTTTAACCCCTATTATAATCTTCTTCTTTGTCTTTGCCTCTTCCCATTATTTGGGGTCGGCTCTCCTCGTTCTTTTGCTCCAGGATTTTCTGTCCTGGGTTGTCCACTCGCTCAACTGGGCTCGCTCCAAGTCCTTTGCTACCGTGGCCCACCGTTTTTTAAATATACTATATTATTATTAATATTTATCTTTAGTACAAATTAGTAGAATATATTATTCTTTAAAAATAGGATCTGCTCCTTTTCATTTCCGATTTCCTAATATTATAGAAGGATTATCCAGAGAATCGTCATCATCATCATCAACATGCTTGAACTATCAACCCTACGACGGGGTCGTAGGGGTCGTAGGGTGGGGGCAATTCCACAGGCCACCCACTGGGGGCAATTTCAAGCAAGACTGCACATCAAGGCAAGGTTGATGTGCAGTCGGCTGTCCTGGTACAGCAGACTGCACATCAACCTTTACGTACGTGCGCTCTAATCAATTACGTAATGGGCGACATTGCACCAAAAACGTAAATAACTTGCGGTCGACGGTACGTCAAAGGCTTTAAACTGGCCTACAATTTTATTAGTGTCCTTGACGCCCTTAACTTAACTGATTAGTGCACGTATATAAAGGTTCACATGCTGGCAACTCGCCTGGATGGCCGCACTGCCGAAATTTTCCCTTTAGCAAAATTTTGCATTAATAATGTAGGAAGCATGTTATTGTTTTATGTATAGTCTAAATACTTCCCACTGCAGGGCACAGGGCTCTCTTTAAAAAAGAGAAAGAGAGAGTATGATTACCACGTGTGCCCACCGCGGATGGGAATTTTTAGGCGCTGAAGCAGTTGAACACCTCAGACACTAATTTTACTTCACGATGTTTCCCATCAGCGTGTCGTAATATTAAATAACAAAACTAACACAATAATCACTGAAATCCAACCCAGTAACAGAAGTAATAAATCGTAATTAAGAAAACTACCTCGACACACATTCTACCCTAAGGTCCCCATAAGCCTTAGGTATATGTGGAATAGTTCAGCCAACTGCGACCAGTCACGATCCTAACGGCCTAATAAACCTGTAACACGTAGAGGTGTCTCATACATAACAGAGGTACTTTTATAGCCTTACGTGAAACAAACTTTTTTGGTGGGGCCAAGCCTGAGACATTACATTCACAATAATCTCACTAAGCGCTCGAAGCAAGCGAAGCGCTGATAGCGTGGTTGAACCGAGTGATTGGAATCAATCACTTGAGTTTAGCAACAACAGGTGTAAGATGGGTGACCGACCCGTGACTACCGCTAGTGGCATTTCTCCGAGCGCTTCAATGCTTCGCAAGGTCCGTCAAATCGTTGGTGCCGGCTGTCATGTAATGGCAGTCGCTAAGCGATGTCAGAAGCATTATAGGCGGCTTGATAACTACTGACTGTATGCCCCCCCACTGTCTTACAATCCTCCACTAACCCGGACTTCGGCCCCGTGATGGAGTATGGCCAGTATGGCCTAACCTTCCAGTGATGCAGGAAAAGACCCGTGCCCCTGCAGTGGGGACATACAAGGGTTGATATCGAATCTCACTAACGCTACTAGTTTATTGTAAGTTATTAAGGAACGTAATAAGGTAAATTTGGTGCTCCTAAGACACATAGTCGGAACCATTTTAGCGGCTTGAAAACTAGACGTGAATATATATATATATATATATATATATATATATATATATATATATATATATATATATATATATATATATATATATATATATATATGTTGTGAAAGTAGTCTTTGTATTTATCCCTACGTGTTTTGTTCCTGCTTGCTTTTTGTCTCTTGTGTCTCATGTATATGTTGCGTTTTTAGAATTGTGTCGTTACATATCTATATATTTAAATCCATATTGACATATTGTACCCTTTTGCCAATCGGCTCGATGCTACCTGATAGGCCCGGTTTCCGAATTGAGAATTTCACTAAGTAAATGCTTAAGTAGGTAACGTATTATCCCGCTCTTGCTGAGAAATACAGTTAAGTAATTACTTAGGGAAATTTACATATCAAAAACTGGGCCATAGGTACTCAGCCAGATACAGAAGTGTCTTAACGCGAGATTGTTAGAGCGCATTGATGACCAGTCCTGAACTCACTCAATGATGATCATTTTGGTATATATTTACTATCCAAAACCATCATCATCATCGTCAGGCTATATTAGTCCACTGCTGGACATTAGTCCACTCAAGAACACGTTTATTCCAACGGTTGTCGGATCTTCCCGAGATATGGCCAGCCCACAGCCACTTCAGCTTGCTAATTCTCTGAGCCGAATTATCTGTGGAAAAGACTCGATGCGTCTTATAATAACCGCGCGTTCTTCGGTGTCGTCCCATCGTCGTCGCGATCTTCAGTACATTTTGTATGAAAGGTCTTTTGCGCGTCTTATCCTTGAATTTTCCGCGCCCCTTTCGCCCCGTCGTCCCGCGCACCGTGCCATTAAGGCAGCGGTCACTGGCTGGCTTAGAGGCACGGTCGGACCAGCTCTTCTTAGCTGCTCGATTTGTAGATACATCATCAAACCGACGTTCACAGATTATGTCTCGTTGGATAGGGTATAAAAGTGGCAAAATTTGAAAACACTAGATAACAATAAAGGTCCAGGTAGCGATAGTTATCCACTATCTATAAACTGTGCTGAATCGGTGGCAGTGCCCCTGACAATAATCCTCAATAGGTCGTTTCATGAGGGAGTGGTGCAGGCAAGGAAGATCCTTTGCACCAGAAATGCCCCTGAGAGCGGTCGTATAAACCACACGGTTCCTCAAGCGCCGCCCTAATTCTTTAATAAAAGTTTTCCCTTGAGAAAAGTTATAAAGTTGTATAAAATGTCTCTTTGTACAACTTTATAACTGCGGCCGTGTTGGAATTTTAAAGAAGTCACTGTTGGCACGCCATGGTGCCTTCTTTCAAGAAGGTGTCTGTGGTTATAAAATGGCTTCGAGCAATACGCTCCCAATCCGATCCCCAGGTTTCCGTTTGGGTGTAGATCTGAATATATTGGAGCTCCTGCGATAAAATAATAAAATGTACACAACTTCGAAATCACTGCGTTTATTTAGAACTGTAGATTGGAACTTTTGTTAATTAAGATTATTTATTGTGAGCATAGACTTGGGTTACAAATTTAGCAGTAACAGTTACTATTTAAAATAGATTCTCACCAAATCTTACCTCAACAGGTGTAGGTACTCACATTCATCCATCCTTTACATATTTTTTACATTACATATTAAATTATTGGTCTTAAGGTGCTTAGGGGCGCTAACAAGCGCCACCAATGGAATAAAAATCATAACTTGTTTTATAAAACGTTTTTTTTCGTTAAAAATGAATCATGAGAAACCTGTACATCTGTCGTAACAGTTTTTAGAAAATACAGCCTAGAATGTAAATATAAATATCCTAGACCTTTAATCGATTTCTGACGGAAATCGATTAGTCCTTGGTTGTTGATCCTAGGTTCTAGGCTGTAGGTTCTAAAAAAAATATTTAAAAAAATAAAAGAACCCGACCGCAGTGATAAATCAACTGAAAGGGAAAAAATAAGATAATTTTATTTTCAAATGCTAATGTCGAATCAGAAGAGTTCATGCTGCTTTACTTGAGGGACCAAATAATATAACTTTATAAGCATTATTTGCTCAAACTGTTGCCCTTATTATTTTATATAATATGATGCAGTCGGGACCCATTACTGTTTGTTTAAAGTCCTCTAATGGGTCCCGACTGCATCATATTATATAAAATAATAAGGGCAACAGTTTGAGCAAATAATGCTTATAAAGTTATATTATTTGGTCCCTCAAGTAAAGCAGCATGAACTCTTCTGATTCGACATTAGCATTTGAAAATAAAATAATCTTATTTTTTCCCTTTCAGTTGATTTATCACTGCAGTCGGGTTCTTTTATTTTTTTAAATATTTTTTTATTTTTGACCTTTTAGTGACTCAGTAAAACGATAAAATTTAAAGGTCCATCTGTTCTGCTTACATGCTTTAAATCGTTATATTATTTTATTTCCTAAATGAATTTTAGTTTATTGCTTTATTTTTGACCTTTTAGTGACTCAGTAAAACGATAAAATTTAAAGGTCCATCTGTTCTGCTTACATGCTTTAAATCGTTATATTATTTTATTTCCTAAATGAATTTTAGTTTATTGCTTTATTTTCTTTTGTTCGACAATGGACATGTCGCGGCAAATCAAAAATATTTTTACTTATATACTTGTTTGATATAGTCATAGGTACCACCTGCCTGCATTAAAAATTTATGTCGTACGATATTTTTTAGCTAGTATAATGAATATGGTCTAATGGTGTTAAACGATCTAGAATATTTGCAAAGGAAACGACAGACTTTTTTCTTTATTATCCTTACATAAATTGTCTGTTTTTTATGTAGCCTAAAAACGCTCCACTGCACCTAGTTATTTAATGTTAACGATTGTAGGTGGGGACTGGAATAGTCACGAATTATGTCCTCAACCTGAACGGCGCTCAGCTTTCGACATCTCCAGAGTAGAATTCTTCGTGCTTGCATTGCTGGGCCCAGTCTTCGGTCTCGCTAATTACTTAGAATAAGGACTTGTAAATGGGAACATAAATGGTCTGAGCCTTCAGCCGCGGCCTGTACAAAGGCGCGACAGGTTTCCTCCTAATAGCAACTTTAAGTAACTGTCTAGGCTTTCGGCCAACTATTCCGAGACAATTCTCTCCATTTGGCATCAGCGTAAATAGAGCTCAGCATTTGGAATCGCCGTGGGAGTATTCCTCTAGCATCGCCGTGGGAGTATTCCTCTAGCCCGCTTCACAGCCTTCGGCCGTGCCGCGACCTGTATTGAGCTGAGCTCGGCCTTCAACCTCGTCGCGGCAAGTTTCCTCGCACCCGCATGATGGGGCTCGGCCTTCGGCCTGGCGTAGTTACTTAGAGTTGTGGCATGGGCGGGCGTGGAGACATACAAAATCATGGTTTTCTGAATGCCAAAATATTACCGGAATTAAAATGAAACTATAACAAATTCATCTTGAGGTGGCCCCCTAAAGCATTGAAAAATTTTACTGAATATTTAGGTAGGTATAGATAAGCAATCTTTGGTCTCACAAGTGAACAGGAAACCTAACACAAAATCATAATCTTATTTTCGGAGGAAACGAGGTAAAATTCGTTAAGATGAATAGAGCTAGAATTTTTTTAAACTTCATGGGTCCTACGATACGAGGTCACGGAGGATCCGTCTTCGGTTACCAGTGAGAGCGTTCAAATATTTTTTTTATCATTTATTGTTTCTACTTTGAACCCAGCTTTTCTGACTATGACCGCACAGGGGAAAAGGAGTTACATGCTACACTTTATATATTTTGTTTAGTTAGTTTTGGTCTAAGTGTCAGTAGGAAATTAATATCAGAGCTAAGAAATTAATTATTTTGACCCCCTATGAGGTTGATATTTATTAAATTAATGAGATAAACGAATGGTGTAGAAAGAAATAAACACTTTATAGGCATTATTTCTTTCAGCACTCATACCGTTTCTATAAACGGTTTGTTTACATGCAAAGCAAAGCTTATATTATGTAAATTTATACATGTAATAGAATAAATATATGCCAGCGCTATCTAGTGGCTAAAAGTGGTACTGTAGGACAGGGTTTCATCAGACAAGAAGAGAAACGTTGTTTCAGCACGACAGCACGTACTTAGGGATCTATTTATTGAAGCAATATGAAACTAAGGATTACAGTAACTGTACTACTCGTAGTACGAGTAGTACAATACAGAGGTGAGCGTTGATTCAACTAACGGGTTTCAAAAGCGACTTTTATTCTGCCAACGAACTAACCGCTTTTTTATTAGGTACTAACAGGTTATATAAGAACGTATTTTGCTTGACAACGTTAAACGTAGCGCAATCGCACAAAGCGGCTTGTCGTTGACAAGCCGCTCCGCACATGCGCGGAAATAGTCGAACGAATGGCGGTTATCGCCGTGCATGCATGCGTGACCTTGATCCCACGACTTGCACTTTTAGGTTGCTGGAAAATATTATTTTGATAAACATGTTTTCAATAATAAAATAATATTTTCCAGCCAGACTAGGACTGTCTGGCTGGAAAATATTATTTAATTGATAAATTGATATACCTGATAAAGATTCCCTGATAAAGAATGAAGGGAAGTAGATTTCATTCACATAAATTACCAATTTAATAAATCTTTCATAGGAATACAAAACACAAAACATGACTAGTTTAACACAGACAACGGGGATAACAGTTGGATTAAGTACAACACGTTCTCGTCCGTCGTCGATCCAACGCGATACAACGTTTTGCAGCAAGCAAAGTCGTTGACGCTCGTTGATGTAAAACCAGTTGACAAAATAGCTGCTATTCAAACTGGTTTTGATTTTTAAAAAAGCAGTTTCTTTTCGTTGACCCATAATTTGCCAACGACTCACCTCTAGTACAATACTACGTACGTAGTAAGAGTCTCGTACCACAGCGCGGAATATTACCTACGTCACTAATCGTCCCAATATTGGTGGACAGTCAGTATTGGTCGAAGTGATTCGCAAGCGGTCAAATACTAACCAATTTCTAATTAATCATAAAAATGGTGTTTGTTTAATAATATTATCTAGGGCCTTCGGACAAAACCATACCGCAATTTAGAACACAAACAGCGCCACCTGTGGTTGGGTAGAAGAACTAATACAGTACTTAACAGTACTGCTACAGTACTTTAATTACTTAGAAGTGAATATTATTTGTGTTGCGTTTGTTCTCTATTAATGCTGATTTTATGTTATCTACGACACCCGCAAAATTCTCTTTTAAATACTTTACACGTGTTAGGCGTAGTTAAACAAAATTATATTTTTTAATTAAATGAATGATCTAGAAGGATGAAACAACTTAATAGGAATTATTTCTTTCCGTATTTGTACCGATTCTATAAATGGTTTGTTTACATGTAGACCAAAGCCGAAATTATGTATACACATGTATTAGAATAAATAAAATATAGCAGCGCCATCTAGTAGCTAAAGGTGGTACTTTAATTACTTAGAAGTAAATGTTATTTTTTGTTCCGTTGGTTCTCTATTAATGCTGATTTTATGTAACCTACGTCATCCGCAAAATTCTGTTTTAAATATTTCACACCTGTTAGGGGTAGTTCAATAAAATTAGTATTCGAATTCAATAAACTAAATATAACAGCGCCATCTAGTGGCTTCTAGCTGTACTTTAACGAAGCTTCTTAACGAATTTTATTTTTCGTCACGGTTCTGATCGCATAATTATGATTTTATATAGCCTATGACACTCGCGCAAGGATGCCGAATCGAATGACACCTTGTTTAACAAAATCTGACCATTGGTTAAGGAGTTATGAGGGAACATAGAATCGGACATACATACATACATACATACATACATACATACATACGAACTAAACACATTACCCTCCTTTTGGGCTTCGCCGCAGTCGGGTAAAAATAATTATCACGGTTGTTAAGATTTCTCATGTTCACTTTTAGACATAAACGTTTATACAACAAGCTATGATTTTTATTCAATTGGTGACGCTATTTGCGGCCCTAAGCGCCTTAACTGTATTGTTCCAATAATAGTAGTGTGCAGTTGGTGTGCAGTGCGCTCGAAGTGTATCAAAATCCAAAATAAATCTAGAGAGGGTGAAGTAATTTTAAAATTTTGAGTTTGGATTGACAGAACAGACAGAAAAGACATAATAAAAATGGTATGTGTGAGAATGTCGCTAAGCAAATAGTTGACCAGGGGGTGGGCAGCAGCGCCTCCTGCAGTACAATTCCACCAAACTGCGATCCCCAAGTTGGGGATCGCAGTTTGGTTGGGGACCCCAACCCGCATGCCCAGCGTGGGGATTATGATTATAAACCACCAATGATGGCACAACCTTGCGCTATGGCGCTCATTAGGGGAGAGCTATGTCCAGCAGTGGACTAATATAGCCTGAAGAAGAAGAAGAAATAGTGAACTGAAGTGCTGTCTCTTCGACAGTTCAACGTTACTTAAGTATTTACTTAGTGAAATTCTCAATTCGGAAACCGGCCCTCAGTCGTTGGTCTCCCAGGTCCACTATGGGGCGGTTTCTGAACTAACTGAGAATTTCACTAAGTATCTACAAAAGTAACGTTCTGTCATGCTCTTTTCTGAGAAATTCGAAGAGGCCCTACAGTTAACTATTTAATTAGCGGAATCCTCAATTCATAAACTGGCTCTGAACCTATCTAATCCTAATTCTGTTACCTAACTACCAAAAAAAATAAAAGGAACACGAGCCCTTTTATGACGTTCAATAACTTTGCTAAATAAACGCTATCATTGCTATTTGATCGCTTGAAGGACCTGACCTTAATCATCTTGTTTTGTCAGTCTGGTTGAACAGGCCCTTGACGACGGATTAATGTCAGTTTGGATTTCTTAAGCCTCTACGGCCTTATTTACAAAAACACAATTCCTTACAACACTCCAAAAGCGCTCACTAAAATAGTTTGTTGTGAAGATTTTAGAAGGAAGTAAACCTGACTCGAAGGAGTCCTTTAGAGGTGTCGCGTTTTTATATATGTGAAAAGACTAGCAACACACATACACAAATATACACACACATACCCACAAACACACACACACTTAAACACACACACACACACTTAAACACACAAACACACACTTCCCTAAGTTGGCTTCACACTCTTACTGATTCAATCAATTAAAATTATTATTTCAAAACTAATAATAGCTATGATAAGCTCAGCGCTCGAATTTGGCAATACGCGGTGGGCACGCTTGATTAAGCCCATTCTCTCTCTCTAAGAGAAGACATGTGCCCTGCAGTGGGACGTAGGTATATTGGCTGCATACAAAAATGTATCAGCTACCTTATCTTTTACTGAAATCACTCGGAAATTTTAAAAACCTATTTAGAGGCTAAAAATTCCACCCATGCCGGGATTCGAACCCGCGACCTCTGGCTATCCGTGCCAGCGCTCTTACTTCAACCAGATGTCGCTGCCTGTAGGTAATACAAAGAATATTGTAAAGAGGTTCGAAATTTCACTGATGCCGGTGAGTCGCCCATTAGCTCAGTTGGAAAGAGCGCTGGCACGGATAGCCAGAGGTCGCGGGTTCGAATCCCGCCATGGGTGAAATTTGGCCTCTAAATAGCCTCTAAATAGGTTTTTAAAATTGTCCTTAGCACGGGTTAGTGCATTAAAAATAATATCATCACTGGGGAAGTTTTCTCAAAGGAAAGACCAAAGGAAGTCCGATAACCAGGTGGATGGATGTAGTGACGAAAGATCTCACAGAATGCGGAGCCTCGATAAACGCGGTCATGAATAGGGAGAGGAGAGAGAAAATAAGGGAAGCTGACCCCGTGGGACTAAAACTAGAAAGAGAGAGAGAGACGGGGGAAGTTTTCTTCAGAGGAAGAGAGAGATAGTCTTCTAGGTTAGTTACATCTGAAATAAATTTCCACGTAATCTTATTCTATTTCTATTCGAAAACTACGTCTGTCATGCAACTTCCATTACGCGACGTCCTTTGGGTGACATTTAAAGGGAGCTCGTTAAAGAAAATGACCTCGTTGAGGATTTAGACAGGCCGCTGGAAAATGAACCAGCTTGACAAACGTTACATTGAATGATTAAAAAAGAAAATAAAAAAGAATTATGTAACGATACTTCTTTATACTATAAATGCGTGTCAATATGTTTAATGCTATGTTAGACTCCGACTGCCACGAGACACATTTATGGACGGGATTGCCACGTGTGGATGCTCAATAATAAGGGAACTATAAAAACATCCATACAAAACCACACGCCTGTATCCCAGACGGGTAGGCAGAGACCAGGGACTGTCACTTGCCACGATCTTGACAGATCACCTTCGCTTCATCAACGTTCATAAGTCGTTGCATGCACGCACGCCGGTTCCGGGTACTTTTTATGTTCCCCTTTGCTAATACGGCTAACCGTGCCAGCGCTCTCCCAACTGGCACCCATTAGCTCAGTTGGGAGAGCGCTGGCACAGTTAGCCAGAGGTCGCGGGTTCGACTCCCGGCATGGGTGAAATTTTTAGCCTGTAAATAGGTTTTTAGTTAGTGCAGGTTAGTGCATTAAGGGGAATATAGTCATGTCATGTGGGTACAGCGATATCATTCCGATGTAAAAAAAGAAGCCTAACTGCAAAGTGGGAGAGAGGCCTTTTTGCTAATGTAAATATTTAATTTTAAACTATTTTTAACTTGTGCGCCGGCGCCTTGCTTGTGACTACTCGTCGGAGTAGACAGAGATAAGGCGTCGGGGTAAACACAACACTTTTTAACATAAATTGACATATAATGTCTAATTTTAACTAAGACTTTTATATATTGTAATTAATGTTTGTGTATCTTGACTCAATTTTTATTTTTATTTTTTATTGATCTGACCTTGTTTAATTTTTCATGCATAATATTATTGATGTGGCTGTAGATTAGTTTAAAAAATTGAAAAAAAAAGAGACGTAAACAAAAAAAAGAACAGAAGACAGAAAGAAAAAAAAAGAAGAGAGAACAAAAGGGAAAAGAAAAAGGTAAAATAAATACTTTAAACTCATTATTTATAAACTAATTGACAATGTCATTCATATAATTATCGTAATTAAGTTAATTTTATATTTTATTAATCTTTATTTTTTATTAATTTGAACTATTTTACATTTTAAACACAATGACTACAAGGTTGCCACGTTATTAACGGTCGCAGTATCCTCGCCCAAAAAAAAAACTGCAAAGTGGGTACCTACTCGGGACTGGAAGTGATGCAAGTTGCTTTGGCAAGATGTTGCTGCCTGTACGTAATACAGAGAGTATTGTAATGACGTTCGAATTTTTACTGATGCAGGTGAGTCGCCTATTAGCTCAGTTGGGAGAGCGCTGGCACGGTTAGCCAGAGTTCGCGGGTTCGAGTCACGACATGGATGTAATTTTTAGCCTCTAAATAGGTTTATAAATATTGCTTCTTTTCACTGTAAATAACGCAGCAATAAATTAAACCCCCTATAACAAAAATATATTATGACAAGTGGCAGGCTCTGGTCTCAACCTACCTCTTTAGGAGTTAGGCGTGAGTATATGTTATCATCACACTAATATTATTAAGGCAAAAGTTTGTGAGTGTGTATGTTTGTCACTTTTTCACATCTAAACGGCTTGAACGATTATAATAAAATTTTGTATGGATTTAGCTGACACTCCGGATTAACACATAGTCTACGTTTTCCTGCGGGGAAATAACTTATTCCCATGATAAAATCGATAAACAGCGAGTAAAACCACGGGGCACAGCTACAAAAATACCTATGAGTACAAAATAATTTCCGTCGCTACAAAATTAATTAACACATCTGAAATGAATGGTTTCCTCTATGAAATGAAGCCTCAATTATTCAATTGCGCTTTGTGCACCTTAAAAAGATTTTAATTATCTTTGGAGTGAATTGCTATTAGCAGTAAGTGCGCCAATTGCTCGATATCTTTGCGACCATTTTGTGTTTGTTTTACTGTCTTTGCTAGCTATAGTATGTTAGCTTTTAGAATATACCTCGGGCTCTAGAGTAGGCTTTGGTTTTCGCCGAAAGAACACGAGTGTAATACTACTTCCTGCTCGGTTTAATAACTTTCCTTATTGAGCGTGGAGGGAGTAATCTATCTACGTTATTGAGTTTATTTACTTAAATGTCATATTAGTTCCGACATTTTTACTACACGAATATATCCGATTCTATCCGATAGTAGCCGAGGTATATTCTAAAAGCTAGCAGACCGTACCTACAATAAAGTATATTCTAATCATAATTATGTGAATTTTACACTATCTTCCTAAAACAATGTTTTCCGTATTACAAAAGTTGTTAGTCGAACAAAACTTAGGTTCCTTTGTCTGTTGACTTGCATGCAGAATTAAATTCTCTTCCACAATACCCCTATTTGTTATGTCTAGGCAACGCCGGAATTAGATGTCTTTGCTCTACATTTGGGTCAGGCGCAGAATTGGTTTTATTTTCCTTGTTGCTCAACCATCAACATAGGAATTGCGAATTAAATAAAACTGTCTAGTACCTATTAGTTAACATATTTAATAACGGAGCGGTAGAACCGCGTTAGGTAATAATTATGTATGTGTTTATAGAAAATAATAAAATAGAAAATATACACATACATACATTACCTACCTCACGCCTGTATCCCAGAGGGGTAGGCCACGTGCCACGATCTTGACAGATCACTGTCGCTTCATCAACGTTCATAAGTCGTTGCATGCACGCACGCCGGTTCCGGGTACTTTGTATCTTCCCCAGTAAATAAAAAATTAAGTCATGGGAAAAAGTTTACACCACATACTTTAATCGACATATTTTAAGATGTTGCACATTTTAAAAATAGCCATAGGTTGTAAGCCTATTCTGTGAAACTAAAATAAAAATACATTGTTGTACCTAATATAGATTGGTCCAAGGTACTTAGCGATTAACTGCGATAGTCAAGGCCATACTATGTCATAGTATGGCATGGTACGTGGTATTTATCGCCATGCAAACATACCACACTGGCTTACATTTTCATTAGCAACTCTACGGGGAATTAGGCGCGGTCGGCCATTCTATTCTCTACGTCATTGCTTTCAAAATTGCGCCACAATTAAATGTAATAAGTCAGAATTACATAAAAAAATAATCTCCACCCAACACAATCGCTTGTCCTGGTCCCAAACTAGGATACCCTGTGCTACGTTAACCAGGAAAGGACATAGTTATTTAGTGACCTGAGATTTCCGCACTGAGATGGCTTAACTGTGAGGCTAACCTCATAATTGGGCCATTTTACGTAGCAAGCGCTGAGCTACGTTAACACCTCAGATACTAGGGTTTCCTTACGATGTTTTCCTTCACGGTCAGCGAGTGGTATTGCTACTATAATTTCACAAATGTACATAACTTAGAAAACAAAGTCATTGGTACATGCCGGGGCCAACCCAAGACTACTCCTTTAAAGATTAAAAAATATGTACAAAGTCCTACATATTTCAGGGAGGAAATAGGCTATAGACAAACGTAGTAGTGAGCTCTGCTAGTTGCTCAATAAATCCACTTGACTCTTCATCTTTAAGCCAGCTGCCACTTGATTGTATAGCCAGCTGACTAAATTAGTGCCGGGAGTATTCGGGCGAATTGTAGGTAATATAATTAGCTGAGGTGGAGTATGGCCTAACCTTCCTGCGATGCAGGAGGAGACCCGTGCCTCAGCAGTGGGGACGTACCAAGGGTTGATATCACATGGCATAGGTGATTCAACGATGGCTGTAATGATATTGAATTGATCGTATTGTTTACTTTTCTATGTAGGTAAACTTAATTTAAGTAATTTGTTAGGTATTTTACGTAACTTAGTTTTAAAGTGAGAATAAGTCTGCCAACAAACTATCATTTAGTTTGGCCGAAACGATTGTTGTAAAGTTGCATGTACCTTTTATAGAATAAACATTTTTTTTAAAGGTAAAAATTGGTATTCACAAAGCGTTACAACTTATCTTATCTATTCACTTTACGTGAAAACTACATAAAGTAGATACACCTACGCCTCACAGTCGAAGAGGGTTAATGGAGATTAATGGGTTAACTTAATAGGTATATATTTCGTGGATTAGGAGTCTCCCGCGAGGAATAATACCCATACAAAACGTTTGCTGTATTAGTAATGATTGTTAGTTATGTTAAATATTGCTTCATTAATGAATTCTTTAAGCATACCTACTTATATATACTTCGTGTTCGCGACATAGTTTATTTTACCATGTTTTAATTGTGACCTTTATTAATTTTTTTATGTTGTCACTATTGCAAACGGAGTTCGTGCTTTGCCGCTCCCTCACGCGATTTTATAATAATTAGATTCTATAGTATAGTCTTACAATTGTAAATCTCGGTTTCAATTAATCACCAACCAACAAAATACAGTCCACTATAAGACAATAAGTGTGTGCCACACTTCGTATGGATCAATTGAATTGTTTAACGCAATGTTTTTTCACTGTAATGTTTTTTTATCTAGCCTAGAAACGTCCCACTGCTGGGCAAATGCCTTCTCTCAGTGAGATAGTACGGGCTAAATTACCACGCGTGCCCAACGCGGATTGAAACTTTCAAGCGCTGAGGTATTTGCACACCTGAGACAAAGCTTTCCTCACGATGTTTTCCATCACAGTTAGCGAGTGGCATTGCTGCTGTCTGTGTGGTGTCGGCCCAGAGAATAGCATCAACCCAAAACTTCCCGCGGGTGTTGTAAAAGGCGACTAAGGGACTCAAACCGGAGGGTGGGCAGCAGCGCCCCCTGCAGTACAATTCTACCAAACTGCGATCCCCAACCCGCATGTCCAGCGTGGAGATTATCGGCATTACCCCCTAATGATGGCACAACCTTTCGCTCAGTTGGGGAGGGCTATGTCCAGCAGTGGACTAATAAAGCCTGAAGAAGAAGATGAAGAAGATTGCTGCTATAACTTTACAAATGCCATTGGTACATCAGGCATCGCCCGCACCGGGAATCGAACCGGGGTCTCTCATTTCTGGATCCATTGTTCTACCCACTGGGCTACCGCCACAGTCACTGTAATGTTATTAAATTTAAATAAATAATAATCATTATTGGTAATAATGGTGTAACGGTGCAAACCTCTTCACACCATTTTTATTTCTTTTTCTATCTATCATTTTCAAATATTTAAATTACGTCACACATTATTCGATTTCCCTCATTTTTCATCACTACTACTTTACCCTTCGACCAGATCCAACTATTTTACTTGCTTATCCGTTTTTATCCAGTTTTCTGTTTTATTAAAATATTATACCTACTACTAATCTACAAATAAAACAACACCTGAAGTCGTTCCAGTTCTTATTATTTATAAAAGATATACAACGTTCCACTGGCGCTCAACTTGGGGCCCAATTAAAAATAGCAATATACAATAGTAAGATTACATCCGCACAAAAATGTACCCGAAACAGATGCATGCAAGCCACAACTGATGAACGTTAATGAAGCGAAGTGATCTATCAGGATAGTCTCTGCCTACCCCTCGGGAGTACAGATGTAAGGTTATGTTGGGTCATCCGAGCTCTACGCGAACGAAGTCGCAGGCGCAGCCAGTGTTTTCCAAACTAATCTCTTTTCTTTTATGTAGCCCACTGTACGTATCACTACAGGCACAGGCCTTCTCTAAGAAATAAAGCATCATCATCAGCAATCCATTATGTCCCCGCCGAGGGTATCTTCCCTGAGGAAGGTATAGGCCATACTCCTTCACGGGCACCATGTCCGGATTGGTAGAGGCTTGCGAGACTAGTGGCTGGTCTTACTGTCAGAAGTTTTCAAGCCGCCCTGAGGCCTGTGACTTGGCTTAACGGCTGCGATCTATCGACGGCGGCCGGCACCAACTGCTTGACTTGCCTTGCGTAGCGCGGAACCGCTCGGAAAAGTGCCACTAGCGTTAGTCATAGACGTTCAACCATTCATGCACTTAACGCGCCCTATGTTGCTTAACCTTCGTGATTGTTTAAGTTATGTCAGCATTCTCCATCACGGGCGCCATGTCCGGATTGGTAGAGGCTTGCGAGACTAGTGGCTGGTCTTACTGTCAGAAGTTTTCAAGCCGCCCTGAGGCCTGTGACTTGGCTTAACGGCTGCGATCTATCGACGGCGGCCGGCACCAACTGCTTGACTTGCCTTGCGTAGCGCGGAACCGCTCGGAAAAATGCCACTAGCGTTAGTCATAGAAGTTCAACCATTCATGCACTTAACGCGCCCTATGTTGCTTAACCTTCGTGATTGTTTAAGTAAAGTAGTCTAATCTTTTTTTTTTACGTAGCCTCTATGTTTGTGTCCCACTGCTGGGAAAAGGCCTCCCCCAATTCAGTCCAGAGTTTTCTATCCTGGGCCACCTCAGACCACTCCGGCAGATGGTTGTCGAGATCATCTCTCCACCGTCAGGCCGGCCTCGATATCGATGTCCGCCACCACCCACTCGGTGGCGAGTTTCGGGTGCATACGACTGACTGAATCTAATCTTATCTGATCTTATTTCCCAGGAGCCAGACGAGGGTCAGCGGCTCCGCGAGCAGCAGCTGCGTCAATACGCGTTCTTCCAACTGCGGGTCCACCTGAAACGCGGGCAGAATCTCGTGGCGATGGACAAAAATGGTGAGTGTTCGTCGGTAGGGTGGTGCGTGTTTTGGCATCGATTGTGATGGGATAACAGTCTTGTAGACACCACACATCAATACATTCTTTTAGCACTTTTACACGCACAATTCATATACCGTATAGATTCTGTGTGTGTGTGTGTGTGTAAAAGTATTAAGGGCGGTAGGAGAATCGTCTTTATCTATAGCTTTAAAATGAGTAAGTGATAAAGACGACAGGGTTAATAAATACATGGTGTAACAAAGTTGGCAAATCTATTCGATAAGAGGAAAGGAACTTTGGCTACGTCGACAGACTGATGTAGGTTTTATTTGTAAGAACACGATTACTTTTTAAAGAAAAACTATACAAAACCAACCTTTTTTATAACCAACCATTAGTTATATATTAGTAGTAGGAGAACCACAGTTCTGGCGCACTGACCTCCCGCTCTCCCAAGGGTCCCCCCTTTGGTTCAGAAAGTCGCGAAAGTTTGGGAAGCGGGTCCAAAAAAAAAAAAAGAAAGTTTGGTGTCTAATCCCACTAAATCGGGTGCGCTGAATCGATTGCACTCACTCCCAGAGCTCTAGGATAAGCGGTTTCGGAGATAGAAATATCGTGCCATGGTGATTAAGATAATGGTATAATCACCTCATTAACAAAGCGATGTTTTCGTTTGGGCGTTATGATCGAGCAGGTCATTAGGGCTCAGGGATCGAGCAGGTCATTAGGGCTCAGGTGACTTGTTAGTCACCACAATGACTACACATTTTGTTTCATATAACTCTTTCTTCATTTATTTTTATACATCACATAAAGCATAAATTAAACCAATCTTTCAGCATTACATCATTTCGAACGGTATGCTCAGTGAAAATATTTATAAAATTATCTAAACTCCTTCCACTATACTTATGGGCTAAGTACATCACGCAGTATTCTCCACAAACTGATGTTAACTCATTCTGCAAAATTGCGTTGTTATATCGCCATTGTTTACTATTACTCAGTATAAACCTATGATAGGCTCCTGATGGCTTGCGACCGTATGAATCGAAGTATTCTCCAGTTCGATTTGCATCAATATGAATAGCCACCCAGTGAGATCCGGGCTGTGTGTCTGGATCAAAATTTCCTATCAAATACATTGGTACCTCTACTACCACAGGAATGCGGTTGGCGGCATACACATTATACCTCATCAGTGGATTTATTTTATATAAACAATCTTGTATGTCTATGGTATCCATGGTCAACAAATTGTTATACGTGTAACTGATTCAAAGATCTTTTGTATTGTGTAAATCCTGGAAGTGATTCACTTATTTTTGTGGTCCGTATTTCTCTGACCTACCTATACCATTACTTTTGATACTTACTGACGTCATTGGATGCTTTGCAACAATCTCATTAGTTATAGTGCACCGCTTCCGATGATGGCAAGTTTAAAACATTAGATGTTTGCGTAAATGCAATTAGCAATCAACTATCTGGTTTCCAAATGTTATCAATAATCATCTTGTTTCGTTCAACATCATTACTGACTAGGTTTAAACAAGATTAATAACGAGCAAAACTGACTATATAACGGCTTCCACGGGTCTGAGTACCATACAGTTTCTATCACCAACACGGTGAAGTCTTAAGTGAATCAGCGCAATTATCTCTGCACTCTATCCAACACACCATGGAGGTAAGTCACAAATTTTGTTTTTTATATGTACTCTCTCAATAGCAAGGCAATAATTTATGTAGATATAATAATTATTCATTGTTCTTTACAGAATTTTTCATCTGATCTCATCGTCGATGAAGAAAATACATTTAAGAATTACTACTATCCAACTCTTTCTGATGAGGAGGAGGACTCAAGACAAAATCGTAAGAGAAGTAACAGTGCAGACAGAAGCTTTGATAAGTTATTTGAGGTGCCAGCAAAAAAACATAAAAGCAAGAGTTCATCAACAGTCGGTCGAGCGAATAGTGAAGGCGGCGTGTCTTACATATCAACAAACGTAGATGACGGTCGAGAAGCGACTCATCTGATAAAAATTGAAATATACGACGTGAGAAAACTCGTCAAAATTCCACCCTCTCAGCACTGGAAACATGCCAATGTGCGAGTGAAATACTATTGCAAAGGTGTAAATAATAAACACCTAGGTAAAACCAAAGAGGTGGTTCATACAATCACCAAAGAAATCAGCACAACTCAAGACTGCCGGAACTATTCCTATAGTAACTAAGGGATTTTTACTTAGTTATTACTTAATGACCTATTCTTATTATTGAAAACAAATTGTAAAATATTCCTTTACTTAACACGAATAATGAAATTAATAAAACTGCACTTGCTTTTTTTCTTTTTCTTTTAATGCTCTAATAAGTTTACAATAAAAACTTTACATTTGACTTAATTAACTACTGAAGTCTACAGTAACATTACGATTCTTATCAATTTCTATAATATTATCAAACTCTGCATAAACAATACAATTAATAGTTTGTCGTAGATCATTGTCAAACCTTACTTCCAACCTTACACTGCCATGTCTTACAAGATTCCAATGAGCAGTAGAATTAGCAGATAAGTCAGGAGTCAAATCAAATGCCATCAAACAGTAACCATTTTGATATTGTTCCTGAGATATATCATTACCCTCATTCAGGAAATGAATTCCTGTCCCGGAAAACAACGTATGGTATGCAGCAGTATGTACTCCACCATTGAATGAAGGTTGCAAAGCTTTAGATGGTATTTGCTGACCGTCAATATAAAGGCTAAATGAATTAATACCATGGTTATCAAAGTCGTATGGATTTCTTACTAAACTACCGTTAAATGCTGCGTTATTTACAAACCCAATAATACATCTTTTAGGTACTTGACCTAAAAATATATTATCTAATGTTTTCCCCTGAACTCCAGCCGGTATAGTTAAAACTTTTACTTCAGCACGTGTTATTGGATACTTAGCAGTGGTCGTTGCTAATACCTTTTGATGAGCGAGTAATACAGTTGGATTGATTCGAGCTCTACGTATTATAAGTGTAGCATCGGTTATGCAAACTTTGTATTTAGCATCTGCTACAGCAGCCATGAGATTAAAGCTCTCCCTTGAACGAACTAATTTTACACACATTTCAACACCATTAATTAAAAACTTTTCTTGATTGAATATGTCTCCGTGAAGATGTCCAATCATTTCTATCTCTTTACTCTGACGAGAAGCTGTCTGTCTCTTAACGAAACCGGAATTATTATTATCAGTTGCATTCATGTGGCCCGCAGTATCTTTGTACCAAAGCCCACAAGTAAGATGGGATTCTTTAGCCGCGGGAGCATAATTCAGTAAAGTTTCTATAAATGCTCGGTAGGCATATGTATTGTTGGGTGGTGACACTAGTTTCTGATTTAAGTGCACATCCAACTGGCTGAATAGAGAATGTAACCAATTATTAACCGGAGCTACGGCGGTGTCAGCAGCTAAGTTGGTAGAGTCTTGATTTAATATTTTTGCCTTAATATGAAGTAAAGTGTGTGACAAGTCAATGTAATCATCGCCGGTACCAGGAACTTGAAACTCAATCGGACCATCATCGGTTAGCGAAGAAATGGGCTTATAATGAATCCATAGTCCACTTTCAATACTTGTTTGTGTAGATGGTAAAGCAAATAAATCTAATTCTGACTTAACACATTCACAAGAATTATTATGTAAGAATGACATTTTCAACTTGAAAATATATCTTTGATATTTTTGTTATTTAGTGCTCTTGAATTTTTTTTAACAGCCTTCACTTTCGACTGCAGTGATTGAATGAGTGCTGCTCGTTGTTTTCTTTTAGTTATATACCCAGAACCAGACATGAGTTTGTCAATCTTATCATCAGCTTTTCTTTTTAAGTTTGTATTGACCTCTTTAAGACGTTCTTTGATAGATTCATCCATAGGACGACTGTTGACCATATCTGACAAGAGTCCTACTCCTGCATTTAACGCTTCTTTACCAATAACCTTTGCTCCACTAGATAACAAAGGGAAAACACATCTAAATAAGCCTCCCAAGAAACTTCCAATGCCGTGGCCACGTTGATAAGGAGATCCTTTGAAAACTACACCAATACCGGACCCCGCCTGATGTGTATAATAGTGTTCATAGGGACAAGTTATATTATCAAGCTTGGAATACATTATATTTTTCTAAAGTGTAGTTTAACGCTCACAGTCCCAAATTGGAATGGTATCTTTTCTCCTGTGCTTGATCTTATATCTATTTCAATTGTATCAAATTCACGTCTCATAACAGGTAAGAAATGAGGTGGTGAGAATATATGCATTTTGTTTGATCCGTAGATATACTTTGATGGATCCAATGGAATTATTCTTAACAAAGGTGCCATGACGTCTCCCACTATCTGAGGTTCAATAATGTCACAGTAGACAAATAACTGCGATGGTAGTCCTAAAAATATATTTGCAGGACACCTTCGGTAGTTTTTATCGACAAGATTAGTATTTGGTTCAAATCCCATTTGAAAACTTAATTTAGGTGACAAGGTTAATGATGTGATTGAGTCATCATTGATTGTTGCCATTACAAGTTTGGAGATGTCATCAAATCGGAATGTAATATTTTCTCGCAAATTATTCAAAGCTGTTATAATATTGTTGATATTTTCATAATTGGTTGCCGGTATATGTTTTTTATACATAACTGATGATGACTTTGATTCATTAGGCATAATTATACGTTTGGTTATGTAAACAATGTTTTCATGTTTTTGTACGTTAAACATTGTACAAGGGTATTGAAACTCGACGATCCCCACTGCCCATTCACCTTCTAATTTCAGAGGTTTTGGTAATTTAGTTGAAAAGTTCGTTGTCCTGTTATCGGGAAAATACTCCACGGAGCTGTTACTCAGCAATGTTAAATAAAAACTTTCTTTAGTCATATTTTTTGTAAATTGGCTGCAGATATCCAACTGTTAAACTTATCTGGATAACCTTTCCACTTGACTAACGCTTCCTTTCTGCCACTAATGTAACGATAACAAATTATTTTATCTATTTTGTATGACGTAGTGGGGTCATAAGAGACTTTCTGTAATTCTTTTTCATAAAATGTCCCAACTATGGGTTCGTTTTGTAAATCTTTTAATGTATAAACCACCCAAGGAGATCTCTCTATTGTCGAGGATATGATGAAAACTTCATCACTCCAGTTACTTTCGTATCCTTTTTGAAAAATATGTTTGTACTTTGTTATCCTCACATGGTCACCTATATGGTAACTTGGTGGTTTCATAAAATTTGATTCATTAGATATACGAGACTTCCCAGTGTCATATAAATTGGTCCAGACTGTCATAATGTTGTTCGTGTTTACGTCACAAGGTCGCATCTTTATACTTGAATGAACGGTATGGTTATATGCAAATATTAAATCAGGTAATATAGTTACATATCTATAAGTGTTTTTATGAGTGAAATAACGCCACATTCTCATTTTAAGAGTTCTCTGAAATCTTTCTACTATGCTAGCTTTAATGTCGGGATTGTTTGTGGTATAGTAATTGATACCGCACTCTTTGAAGTACTGACGTACATGTTTGGAAATAAATTCTGTACCTTTGTCGGACTGGATGTGTCTCGGCGTTGCATTAGCTTCTGTAAATATACTCTCAAAACAATCTCGAACAGTCTCAGAGTTTTTATTCTTCATTGACCTAGCGAAAGCATATTTACTGAAAACATCGATTACACAAAGAATATACTTGAAACCATCGTTATGTTCTGAGTAAGTTCGCATGTCACTTAAATCTGCCTGCCAAAGTTCATTATAATTGGATAGTATGTATTTATTCCGAGAAAACTTTTTATTGACAGGTCTATGTAAAGTATATGTTTCTTGAGCCTGTAACCATTTTTAACATCGTCTTTTGACATTTGACCATGCATGGCTTTTGTTAACTTATCTAAACTACTATAGCCGGCGGGGTGTTTAACATCATAATAAATATCATTTATTGCTAATAGGGGCTCCATTTTTCCCAATCTATTTTGTTTCTAAGCTTGTATGAAGCAATGGATGCAGTTGGTGTTACCGCAGAATCTATTTCGCTCGCACTCGTAGACAGTGCATCTTGAAAGTCTTCAGCTTGTCGTGATTTTTCTCTTTTATTTTGAATTTTATCGGCGTATAGTTGATTAATGTATTCAATCCACTTCTTGTTTCCAATGTAAGTCAACGGTACTCTTATAACTTTTAATGCATTGGCAAAGGGTTTCCATCCAATAGGGCTATTGCTTCGTCTGAGTGATCTTAAGGCGTCATTTACCAAGTCAACAATGTTACTACCTGGAATTTTTTGCTTGTCAATAATAAGTGTACCTTCATCGTCCCAAGAAATTTTATCTTTACTTGCCAAAATTGATTCCAATAGTAACTCACCTTTCTTTGTGTAAGATTTTGGTATTAATTGGAGAACATGTTTTGCAGTATACGAGGGTTTAAATGAAATAGCATGCTCAACCGGAATCTGTTGTGCCACTGCATTCTTATCATCTAATTCCTTTTTTATATATGAACCAGTCATGTCGTTTGCAACATTAACATCGCTTAGAGTTTCGGTTATAATCGGTAACATTAACGGTTTCCGTTCTTCTTCCGCGAAGTGTAAGTATCTTTGCAGTGTTTGTAAATATAATGACCACTTTGCACGATCATCTGTTTTACTGTTCAATATTTTTTGCATTTCAACATCTAAGCGAGATAATGGGGTATTGGTATTTGTTTCTTGTTTGATTCTATCTAAAAGACACGGTTCAACAAGCAACATCTTCTTGGCGCTTTCCATTTCGGTTAACTTTTTAATAACGAACTTACTAGCCCACTTAAAACTGATCCCAATATTATGGGTAAAAATGCACCTCCTTTTTGTATAATAATTTTTTTTCTAGTTGCGTGTTTTCCTTTACGTAATAGTTTTCGGAGAACGTTTTTGTATTTACCGAGTTTAGATTTTTCTTTTGGTTGTAAAGGAACTTTACCACGAAGAACGTTATGTATACATTCACAAATGCAATTTATTTCTTCTTCTTGACAGGCCTTTAATAAAACTCTACGATATTTTGGTTTAAGAGTATGTAAAGCTCTTAACAACTCTTGATGTGTCTTGACACTATGATGCATTATTCATGAATGATTGAAATTTGCTGATGCCTTACGTATTTGAATTCTTTTTTAGGTACATATACTATGCAGTTGCCATCAAACGGAAATACATTAGTCTTAAAACGACAAATATCGTTTGTATTTTGTTTCAGATCTATCATTAAATAACCATGAGCATCTTTGGTTGCATCTTTGTATGCATCTTCGATGAACTTTAAATTCTCTGGAGAAACTTGTCTGGCTAAGTATCGAACTTGTGTTTTATCACGAGGATTTTTGAAATAAATAATGTAGCTTGAATTCAAAGATATATCTCTTTGACCTTTACCTTGATGAAATAAATTTTGTGATATGTAGAATACACTTAAATTTCTATGATGGCTTCCTTTAGTAAATAGATCAACGATGCGTCCATCTGATTCTCTCATTAAGTCATCAATAATTATAAGATATGGTTCTTTTCCATCAAACATACCCATGTCAGGTAGTCCTCGATGATAGATGACGTTACTTAAATTATACAAAGGTTGCATTTCATCATAGCACCACATTATTTGGGAAAACTCCTTGTTACACATATCTTTTATATTTTGAAGGAAATTCGTAACGAAGTTAGATTTACCACAACCACTTGGCCCCGCCACTATGGCAGTAAAAGGATGATTAAAATGAATCATTATGGGTTATACGTGTGAGTCGTAAGAAAGAAATCAAAGAAGTGAGGTGAGCTTAGTAAAACAATATATTTATTTATCCAACATCAAACTTGGCATAATATACACACTTAATAATAAATTTATACAAATTAGTTTATCTTATAAATATACAACATTACAAACTATTACTTAAAACCTATATGCTAACTATACTATCTTGTAATGACCCCAAGGTAGTGTGTCAACACGATTTGGTAGTATTCTACCGAAGTAGTATTATATTAAGTAGTATTCTAAACGACATATATGTCGTTTAGTATCATTCGATGATAAACATGTTTTATTAATTTTTTGGGTGAATATTACATGTTTTATTGACCTAAACCTGTACATTTCACAAATCTTAACATCATTATGAAACAAACAGGACTTATAGTTATTAATAGTCATAGATTTCGTAACACATTTATTAACACCTTTGGCTTTCGCTGCGATTTTATTTTCAATATCAATTGCATACATTTTCGATCTCAATCCAACAAATTCCCGAAATATTTTGCCATTATTTTCATCCTTGAAGAAACCTAACTTTTTTCTATTTATTTGAGGGTATCCAAATACATTGTCGCTCGGATAATCCGATGTATCAAAATATTCATTTAAATCGGGTTTGATGTCGGCATACAAATCATTTGTGAATATTTGATAAATCAGACTGTCTGTATCCGTATACAATAATTTTATTTTGTTAACAAACTTTTGCATCATATAAGTATAATGAAAATTATACATCAAAGTTTTTGATATATCCAAAATGCAAAAACCTAAATATATTGGTTTATTATAAACTAGCTTAATCTTGTTCATCTGAACGGCTACAAGCGAGTCCGAAAATATGGAAAGACTATGGAACTCAGGTCGAGCAATCAAAGTCTCTGCACCCAGGACTTTACCTTCATTTTCCCAGTGAGTTAATAATTTTACATTTACCCGTTTTTCAATGTTTTCCATGGTCTTTCCAAAAACTGAATTATTCATTAACTTATAAAAGTCTTTTTCAAAACCTGATTGGGATAATGATCTCAAATATGTATTCAAATCAATGTATTTCTTCAACCATGCACTTTGGTTAAACTGTAGTATTCTATGTACTTTGAGTAATTTCAAACCCATTTCCAAACACTGTTTCAAGTTTCTGTAATGAATTACGTATTTGGTTTTACTACACAAATTTGATATTAACTTTACCTCTCTACTAACTCCAAAGCAAAGGTTTTCAGGACAAAGCGGTAAATCAGAATGTTGGTCATGAAGCTCTTTGGGATATTCTAAGTCCACTTCTAATATGTAACCAACATCAGAGGTATCTGATGTATTAAAATCAACATTCGCATCCACCCATTTAAACCCTCCAGTCGGTAACATCTGTGACATGGCCCAACCATACAAATTGTTAGCATCAAAGTAAGCTAAAAATGAGCTTGGTAAATCCTTATCATAATCATCCATAAATTTGTTGTTTGCTTTAGCATGCCGATTACTGCATTGAGATACACCACCCCTTATACCAGACTTAACGAACGCAATTTTCTCAAAGTCCGTTAATAGTTCTAGTTCGATCTTTGTATATTTCAACATCGCATCCCAGCTCAATCCTGGAGCAGTATAATAATGAGCGGGATCTAAATCATAAGTTTTCAAACATAACTCGCGAAAGTTTTCAAAAACATCAGTCAAAAGTAGTACATCTGTTTTTAAATATAGGTTCGAGTAATCTGACATGTTGTGACATTCGAAGTGTTGCCACACATCTTGAGCGTGAGAGTAGTCATCAACCGAGACGTTGCAATTTGTAAGGGAGCTATAAAATTTTTCTTTGTTGGGAAGAGAAGTCAACTTCAAAGTTTCGAACGATGTCATATATTCATAAGGATAAACCCCTTTTCTTTTTAATCGCGAGAAATCATCCGGAGACGGGAAGGATTTTTTTAGATCAACAAATTGTTCATCTTTGAGATTTCTTGCTAATTTATCTAGACTACACGATAGGAACTTGAAAGAATCAACGAACCGTAAGCTTACAGTTTGATTGTTAATGTGCAAGAGTTTTGAAAAGGAAATATATTTTTCCTTGTTTTGAGGTATAATTTGAATTTCACCTTGTACTAAATTTAGAGCATGAACAATGAAGTGAGCATCATAGTTACTGAGGTTATGTAAAAATACAGGAATGTAGCGTGGCGCATGAAATTTATCGATGCATATCTGATGTCCAACACCTCTAAAGTCACCAGTGTACCAATCGTAATCAATCACTTTATTTTGATCTAGTGCCCTCTCACATATGAAACAGGTGGAGGTTTGTGATACAATGCTCTGAGTCTCAATAGATAATGGATTGGGGCACTTTTGAAAACTGTTTCTACTACATATTTGTTTAATGTCAGTCAATAATCTTTCCATAAATATCTGTGCACAATTGGGACCGCTATATGTTTCATATTTGGATAGGCTATTATCATACGAACATTTGATGTAGTAACCAAAGCTATACACTTCATGTTTTTGAACATTTGTTGTATGTGACTTAGATGGATCGTTGGAACATGAATCAATTGGATTTAAAAACGCCTCAAAATCACCGTAGACTACAAACGGGACTTTCATTTTATTTTGATAATTATCAAAACTTAATAAATTGTTTGGTGTCAGCTCACCAAACCAATTTTTACGTTTACTTTCCGGACTAGGTAAATCAGTCCGAATATGTCTGCAATCTGTCGTTTGATGAGTTTCTAATATATCACGAGATGAAAAGTATATCAAACAACCATCGCAGATATGAATTGCACCATCTGATTTTTTTACTTGTTTACTTACTAATCGAGACAAGTTTTTAATGTAGCAATAGTGACTGTTCGTGCCATTAGTAATTAATAGCAAATTAACATGAGTTGATTTACGGGATTTTGTGAAATGAAGTGGACCTACAACTGTGTGTGTCTTTGAACGTTCATTGTATTCTAAGCCAAATACGTTGATGCTAATATTGTTAAGGGTTTCTATTTTGCTGATATCTTTCAGTTTTATTGGAAGTGATACATTGCAAAATTTTATTTTGTTGCTGTGTCTGCTGTATGATGTCACCCTATCTGAACTTTTTTGTACTGGAAAAAGGGCTGAAAGCAACGCCCACTTGAAACATTGGCTATCATTATTTTGCACATTGATAATTGCTTTTTTAAGCAAAATATCCCTTGGTAATGGGATGTATGATGATCCTCGTAGGGGTGTGTATTTATTAACATTCATTTCCATATGTTTAATTTCCTTGAGGGACCAACCACTGTCTTTCTTTTCAAAGTTACTAACTTTTTCAACAATTACATCTCGTAAATTAGATATAAAAATGTCTAGATCATCAGATTCACTTAAGATGAAGTTACATGTTTGAAAATCAAATGTGTTTTTGATGTCTTTTGTCTCTTGTACAAAATCAGCATGCAAAATGAAATTGACTTTGAAGTTTCTAAGTTCTTTGGTACATTCACTAATCAAAGTTGAAACAGTGTCTTTAATGGAATTTAAAAATGCTTCTGGAGTTTCAAACTCTCCTTTTGTCTTATCACAATGTGATAAAATTTTGTAAGTTAGTATCCTATGTCTGAATGCACTTTCAACGAGTGTGACATTGGATAACGCATGATTTGATTTGAGAACATTATTTTTGTGAAGATTACTTTTGTAGTGATTAGTAAGGTACCTTTTGGTCACAAAAACCTGACAAGTGGTGCACTCCACTTTCAAACTGTCAGCTCCATCACGATTGTTGCTCACGTTTACAGTTGCAGATGTAGAGGGCTCTGGAGATTGTCTTGACTTCTTGTCATGGCTGCTCAGTTCCGCAGCATTTTTTCTTTTTTGTCCTCGACCAACTTGAGGTGTATCACTAAAACAAAGATAAAACGCGTTGAAATTTGTGTACGTTATCATTTCGAGTTGTTGAGGAAAGTCAAGGAAACTTAGAGGCTGTTGAGGGAAGAGGCATGCCTTGAGGGAGACCTTTGACCAGCAGTTGACGATTACATGCTGATTGGTTGAGGAAAATTTATAAATAAACGGTTACTTACTTGAGACTTTTCTCCACAGAGACATACAGGTCATATAGAGCTAGATCTTCCACATCAATATTGTCTTCAACTGCCGCGCAAAGATCTGCCATTTCTTTATCAAACGAGTCACTGATGGAGTTATTTTCTAGCATCACACACGCAGCAGACATTTCTTCATCAAATGGTGAATCACACAGAGCACTTTGAACATTATTAGACACAAAAAATGTACTAACACAAACTTTATCGTGACCGTTCATAGTTAACGATAGTGTACCTCAGAACAGTGATACTCTTGAACTATTGCAATATTTGTAGCTTCATTCGGCTTTTATAATTCTAGCCTAATGGAATTCAACGAGTTAACTAATCACTTAGATACGATCCACATTAGTACACTTACAATTTGTTTTCAATAATAAGAATAGGTCATTAAGTAATAACTAAGTAAAAATCCCTTAGTTACTATAGGAATAGTTCCGGCAGTCTTGAGTTGTGCTGATTTCTTTGGTGATTGTATGAACCACCTCTTTGGTTTTACCTAGGTGTTTATTATTTACACCTTTGCAATAGTATTTCACTCGCACATTGGCATGTTTCCAGTGCTGAGAGGGTGGAATTTTGACGAGTTTTCTCACGTCGTATATTTCAATTTTTATCAGATGAGTCGCTTCTCGACCGTCATCTACGTTTGTTGATATGTAAGACACGCCGCCTTCACTATTCGCCCGACCGACTGTTGATGAACTCTTGCTTTTATGTTTTTTTGCTGGCACCTCAAATAACTTATCAAAGCTTCTGTCTGCACTGTTACTTCTCTTACGATTTTGTCTTGAGTCCTCCTCCTCATCAGAAAGAGTTGGATAGTAGTAATTCTTAAATGTATTTTCTTCATCGACGATGAGATCAGATGAAAAATTCTGTAAAGAACAATGAATAATTATTATATCTACATAAATTATTGCCTTGCTATTGAGAGAGTACATATAAAAAACAAAATTTGTGACTTACCTCCATGGTGTGTTGGATAGAGTGCAGAGATAATTGCGCTGATTCACTTAAGACTTCACCGTGTTGGTGATAGAAACTGTATGGTACTCAGACCCGTGGAAGCCGTTATATAGTCAGTTTTGCTCGTTATTAATCTTGTTTAAACCTAGTCAGTAATGATGTTGAACGAAACAAGATGATTATTGATAACATTTGGAAACCAGATAGTTGATTGCTAATTGCATTTACGCAAACATCTAATGTTTTAAACTTGCCATCATCGGAAGCGGTGCACTATAACTAATGAGATTGTTGCAAAGCATCCAATGACGTCAGTAAGTATCAAAAGTAATGGTATAGGTAGGTCAGAGAAATACGGACCACAAAAATAAGTGAATCACTTCCAGGATTTACACAATACAAAAGATCTTTGAATCAGTTACACGTATAACAATTTGTTGACCATGGATACCATAGACATACAAGATTGTTTATATAAAATAAATCCACTGATGAGGTATAATGTGTATGCCGCCAACCGCATTCCTGTGGTAGTAGAGGTACCAATGTATTTGATAGGAAATTTTGATCCAGACACACAGCCCGGATCTCACTGGGTGGCTATTCATATTGATGCAAATCGAACTGGAGAATACTTCGATTCATACGGTCGCAAGCCATCAGGAGCCTATCATAGGTTTATACTGAGAAATAGTAAACAATGGCGATATAACAACGCAATTTTGCAGAATGAGTTAACATCAGTTTGTGGAGAATACTGCGTGATGTACTTAGCCCATAAGTATAGTGGAAGGAGTTTAGATAATTTTATAAATATTTTCACTGAGAATACCGTTCGAAATGATGTAATGCTGAAAGATTGGTTTAATTTATGCTTTATGTGATGTATAAAAATAAATGAAGAAAGAGTTATATGAAACAAAATGTGTAGTCATTGTGGTGACTAACAAGTCACCTGAGCCCTAATGACCTGCTCGATCCCTGAGCCCTAATGACCTGCTCGATCATAACGCCCAAACGAAAACATCGCTTTGTTAATGAGGTGATTATACCATTATCTTAATCACCATGGCACGATATTTCTATCTCCGAAACCGCTTATCCTAGAGCTCTGGGAGTGAGTGCAATCGATTTAGCGCACCCGATTTAGTGGGATTAGACACCAAACTTTCTTTTTTTTTTTTTTTGGACCCGCTTCCCAAACTTTCGCGACTTTCTGAACCAAAGGGGGGACCCTTGGGAGAGCGGGAGGTCAGTGCGCCAGAACTGTGGTTCTCCTACTACTTATATTAAACGGGTCTAATCGCGATTATTTATTAGGTAAAACGATGTTGGTTTTGTATGGTCTTTCTTCAAGAACAAAATACATATTTTCATATAAAAACCACCCTAACTGCAACCGACATGTAGTCTGTGCAACCGCCCTGTTTGAAAGTTCTAAAAGTATATAGTAAAGTGAAAAACGTAAAATTACAGATCATTTAAACGGCCTCTGAAGAGTGTTTCAGAGGGATCGTCTTTTTATAAATGACACCGCTACATAGCGAAATTTTTTTAATAACAAACGGGCTTACTCTTGTCATGGAACAAGTGATCATTTCAAAGATTTTCCCATAGTAAAAGTAAAGTGGTTATTGACGAGGTGAGTGGACTTCGTAACACCCTGTATTACCCTATGTTGGTAGCAAGTTAGTGTAAGTGGAAAGGATGTTTATTTGGGTAAAAGGTATTCTCAGTCAGTCATGGCATTCCAAAGTTGCTACCTACCCCTCTATACAGGTTTGAGGTGTTATGTTAAAATGTTCTCCTCGGCTGTAAAGGCAACTTAGGAGGATCGAGGTCGTTGGAACTCTCTCTGCACCAATCACAACCTACAGAAGAGCCGTAGAAGTGCTTATTGTAGTTTGAAGACAACAGATCGCTAAAGAGCACCAAATAAATATCAGTGATAAAAAAAAGTTCTCCTCTGACTGAAGCCGATTCCGAGATTTATATCTAAGATGCCGAAGTTACTTAGACGTGCTAAAAATATATATTTTAGAATCGCCTTCAATTGTCTTATTTTTTTTCGATGAAACTAAACACTATTAATACCTATTTCACTCTAGCGTACAATATTAATATGCTATTCACCAGTCAATGTTTTTCCAATGAAAATTGCGATGCATTCACGACGTTAACTATTTAGTATCCTGGCACAATGATGATTAAAAAACCTGGCTGCTGCTACGTCTCTAGTGCTATCTCGCTCGCACAATCCAATATTTTAAGTACGTAATTGAAAAGAAAAATATCTATAATAGTACATATTCTTCTTCTTCAGGCTATATTAGTCCACTGCTGGAGATAGCCCTCCCCTAATGAGCGCCATAGCGCAAGGTTGTGCCATCATTAGAGGGTAATGTACATAATCCCCACGCTGGGCATGCGGGTTGGGGATCGCAGTTTGGTGGACACCCACCCCCCGGTTTGTGTCCCTTAGTCGCCTTTTTATGATAATACATAGTCTATAGGATTAGCAAAGTAAAGTGGCAGTGGCTTGATCACATATGCCGAAAAGATGATGGAACCCTGTCGTTCAAAGGTTCTCAAATGGAGACCAGGAGCTGGCAAACGCATCGTTGAACGCCCACCGGCTGGCTGGACCGACGATCTGAGGCAAATTGCGAGGCAGTGGTTGGATGAAAATGGCCGAGGACAGAAGTAGGGAAATGGCATGCCATATGGTAGGCCTAGCAGTAGACGATTACAGTCTATTTATTCTTACTTGTCCAATTTAGTAAACAAGATTCTAACCTTAAAATAGAGATTAGATGCCTAAACTAGACATTTTCTCGCAAATTCATGAACTATGTTTATAAAATTGGCAGCGTGTTATCTACAAGAGTGTTCCAGGTTACTTCATTTATGGAAATATGGCAGTTTTGGACTAAAAAGTCACAGTTTAAGGGTAGAATCTTGTTTACTAAATTGGACAAGTAAGAATAAATCTTCGGTACATGCAGATTGATTGAAAAAACAATTGTATACTTTTGATAATCGTGGCCTCAGGGTTTGGTACATAGTTGTGTTCTTTTATACTTAGGTTTCAATGAAGAAAATTTGTTTCCAAATTCACTAATGTTAGTATCGAAATAGCGACACAAACCGGGGGGTACCCAGCAGCGCCCCCTGCAGTACAATTCCACCAATTATGGTCACTACCCCCCAATGATGGCACAACCTTGCGCTATGGCGCTCATTAGGGGAGGGCTAGGTCCAGCAGTGGACTAATATAGCCTGAATAAGAAGAAAAAGCATCGAAATTTCAATCAAAACTAGACGTAAGATGAGAAAAAAATACATATGTTTAAATGTCCGTAATTTTATCTATCAGACTCTCGACCCACATTCAACAAAAGTATACTTAATGTAATACAATAATAAAAAATCATTAAAAAGTGAAAATTACTTTGCTAAATTCCGCCAAAAATCCCACAAGCACCATGCGGTCAGTTAATGCACCGCCCTCCCTCCCACTTTTTCAAGCACAAGCAAGATACGAACACACCACCATCGACACCATTACTTGTGTGAGAAAACACGCGACGCATTAATCTAACACGAGGCATCCTCAGGCTCACAAGTGCTATAGTAAAAAATGTTGGAACGCGCGAGCGAAACAGCATGTCATGTCTACCAGCAACCTTAATGAAATACCTGGGCCGAGTTTCATAAAAATACAAATCGAAGTTTATTATGACAATCCGAGGTACATTGCGTAGTAGAGTGTACTCATTAATCTGTGGGTTAATCGATTAATCGACTTTGCATTGCAGATCAAATCGTCAATAAGCAACGAATTGTAGATCTATGAATGAGGCCCGCTAAGAAAAATGCTTACACCCCAGCCTAAAAAATACGCTAGTACAATATAAATTATTTTGGAATGTTCACTTGTACAGTAAAAGTTGGAAAGGAAAACAAAGGACTGGTATTCAGGTATACACTGCCTAAAACAACACCTTTATTATTTAAACAGGGCCAAAACGCATAGCACGCTCCACCTACACTGTGTATAGACATAATGTAACCGTTTATTTACTTTGCAATGTTATTTACTTTCCTCTTTCTATATTTATAAAGGCTTGCTTGCTTAGTATTAAACTTCGATGTACAGTAGACAGCACATCAACCCTTACACGCGTGCACTCTATCCAGTTACGTTACGGGTGATTTTGCAACGAAAATGTAAAAGTTGATCAGGGGTCTGTATCATAGAATTACAACTCATAGTTTACTATGACACTTCGATATATGTATCTTCTTCTTCAGGCTATATTATGTAGTCCACTGCTGGACATAGCTCTCCCCTAATGAGCGCCATAGCGCCCTGTCTTCAGCTTGCCGCATCCAGCTTCTGCCGGCAGTTTCGCAGATCGTCATCCCACGATATATGTATGCTTTTGCCCGCGACTCCGTCCGCGTGAACTTTTTTGCAACCCTATTCACTCCCAAGGTTAAATTTAAAAAAAAAACGGCGAAACACGTGTTCAATCCATTGTGTTGAAAAGTATATATTTTTAGTTTCAAGAAAATTAGACAACATTCTTTATACCTGCCATACAAATTTCGGCAACCCTTTTTGCCCCCTTAGGTGTTGAATATCAAAAAATCCGGTCTTATTCCTTGCCTACATTATATATAGACCGTTTGTGTAAAATTTCAACTTCTTAGGTCCAACGGCTTGAGTTGGGCGGTGATGAGTGAGTTAGTCAGTCAGGACTTTGAATTTTATTTATATAGATTACAAAGACGATTAACCCTCAGAAAAACAAGTAGACTTTGCTACGCGATGTAGGTACCTCGAACTGTCGTAATAAACTACGAATTGTCTTGAAACTTGGCTAGCGGTGTAGTAGTACGATTAATCAAAGAAAGATTAGTATTTTTCCTCAGATGGTTTTTTTAATAATAGGCTTAACATTCTATATTATATTATATAGAGATATTCGCATCATACGCTCTGTACCAATGTTGGTGTCCCAGTATATCATAACTAAGTGTTATGAGAAAATACTTCTAAAAAACACTAAATTAAAAGAAATATCGATATCGATATCTACCCTTGTAGGCCATACTCCACCACAAAAAAATATAAAAAAATATATTCAATCGACTAGCCCAAACTCGTCCACTGCTGGTCAGGCCCCCTCCAAGGCCCGCCACTTCCTTCTATCCTAGGCCATCCTCAATATCTATATGTACCCAAATGTTGTACAAATGGTTTCATGTCTGTGATCTAATTTGGGATCGGGACAAGACTTGATTGTATTGTGTGGGAAATCCTTAACAAAAGTTGTATTTCAGGAGTTGTGCATTTTAAAATCTATCGTATATAAACGCCATAGTTGCGCTTAAAAACCTACCCGTATAGTATTAGAGCTAAATTGTCACACTATCTGGATAGCACTGATATTACAGCACAGTAGAAGTTATAATAACAGTCCAGTCAAAATAGACGAAAGTTGATGTCTGCAAATTTCCAACAAACGAATTTAAAAATGCATCCGACAGAGAACCAAAGTTATCGACACAGCTCAGAGAATTAGCGAGCTGAAGTGGCAGTGGGCTGGCCATGTCTCGCAAAGAACCGACAAGCGTGTTCTTGAGTGGAGACCGCAACTCGGCAAACGTAGTGTAGGACGACCAGGTGGGATGACGACCTGCGAAAAACTGCAGGCAGATGCTGGTGGATGCGGCAAACTGAAGACAGGCCGCTATGGCGCTTATTAGGGGAGGTCTATGTCCAGCAGTGGACTTCGTAATATAGCCTGAAGAAGAAGAAGAAGAGTTTACAAAAGTCCACATCGATCCTGTTTGTGCGTTGTTTTTATCCAAGGTTAAAGGTCACACAAATTTTAGGTTTTTGCGTGTATCTCTTATATCTTGACCTCGAAAAACAAACAACGCATAAGCGAGATAATGGGGTTTGTTTGTTATCAAACAGACGGCCTCGACGTGTAATATGCCCGTAAATATTTATTATTATTATTATTAAACTCTTACGCAGATTGGCAAATCCGTACACTATGGTCGCTTGACATCGCTAAGAAGAATGCGAACTGGAATGTCTATTTAGTCTGGACTATAACTTCAAGGAAAAATAACTCACAGAAAAATAATTGTCTTTCCACCATATTTAGATAACTATACTCAACTCCTATTTTTATCTTTGCCTAGTATCACAGGCTAAGTATAGACTACTTAGCATAAACCTAGTCTATCAATTGCATTTCGGACTTCTCCAATCTAAATACACCAAAACTATTTCTTCCAGCTAAAATATTCCACCCACGCCACTTTGCCTTACCCCAGCCTATAGCTTAGGCGTCACCTCTAGTCATATTCTTACTCCAGTCTAGGCTTAGGTTTACCCTCGTCTTTTTACCATTCTTCAGCTTTACCTACTATCATGATAACCTATACTTAAAATACAGTAGAAATCAGTAAAGGTATGCAATCTCTGCCGTATCCTTGAAATATTTACGTACGTGTGCTTGGTTATAAATCGCTTAATAATATGCTAAATGACTGTCTCGATAAACAGCAATAATTGTGGGCGGTTTGAAAGCCAAAACAAACTGAACAATAACCATCGAATACTCTAGTATGTTTTTTAAAAGGTACCTACTTTCCAAAACTTGAAAATATGGTAATCATTAGCGCCAGCGTGCGCGATGCGGGTCTGCGGGTCATTGTTATGATAGACAGATATGCAGTTAACAGTTGCTAGTTGTTCGCGAATGTTTTAAAACCAGTTCTCAACTCCGTTTTTAGAGGTTCCGTAGATGAAAAGTAAAATCGGGTCCCCGTATAGGGTCACTTTGTTGTCCTTCCGTCCGTCTGTCTGTCTTTTAAGACCCTTTACCCGTAAAGGTATCGAGTTGAAATTAAAACCGTCGACTCGAGTCAATTCATAGGAGTTTTCCGGAAAAATCAAAACTATACATTTGTAATTGAATCATAAAAAAAGTCTTTGGAAAAAGTTCGGCAAAAGTTCAGAAAAAACTGCAAGACTCGATAATACCCTCTCATCAGTCTGAATAAATCGAAAAAGCAAACTATTGCTTAAAATTAATAAAAAAAATGTTCATATTGATAGTGTTATCGACCTTGTCACTTTATTATAGGAAGAAAAGTAGCGTTACCTAAACAAAACATTCAAAATAATATTAAAAAAATGTCTGATTTTCGCAATTTTATTCACTCATACGCAATATTATAGCTGCAAAAAAGTATTGAGTATTGAGTAGATTCATACTATTTAAATCCCGTAAAATTATTACAGCTTTTAATGTATCTAGATATAGTCCGGGAACTTGAGGCGTGTATTCGCTTGGACATAGCATACATTACCTTATTTCTACTCTGCTTTGATTTACCCCAGCCTAGATGTACTCTTATCCTAGCCTGTAGACTTAGAATTACCCCAGCCTGAATCTACTCTTACCTCTAGACTTAGATTTACCCCAGCCTAGATGTACTCTTACCCTAGCCTCTAGTCTTAGACTTACCCCAGCCTAGATCTACTCTTACCTCTAGACTTAGACTGACCCGAGCCTAAACTGCCTAGTCTATTAGTAGCTCTAGTTCTAGCCATTCTATTTATTTCGCTTCTCTTCATCTAACCCTTCTCTGGGGTCCAACGGCAGGCTTGTTGTCAGGCACCAGCGACCCCTACGTCAAGTTCAAAGTGGGAGGGCGGCTGCTGCACAAATCCCGCATCGTCTACCGGGACCTCAACCCGGTTTGGGACGAGTGCTTCACCGTGCCCATCGAAGAGCCATTCCTGCCTGTACAGATCAAGGTAAGGAGCCAGTCACCATCGCAATCAAATAACTCTTTGAAAAATAACAATAGAAAGTCAATGCATGTTATTGTTGTACCGGGTAGCGGGGAACAAAATAAAAACGGTCCCAACTGAAAAGGGTGGTATGTTATTCAGCACACACCAGCAATGCATGCTGAGTTGGTGACCTTTTTTTCTTGCCACGGAGGCACAATAATTTATAAGAAGATGTTACTGTTTTTTTACTAATACTGTTTTTTTTATTATTGATGTTCATATTTCTTATTACTGTGTTATTTTTTATGTGTGTGCATTTGCTGCAATTTAAATGTTTCCTTTCTATATTCTCTTCTTTCTTTTCATGTCAAAATGAAAGCGTAATTTATATTTTAGTTGTAGGAGCTTATCAGAGCTTACTTACTGACAGAACCGCCGTGAAGTGCAGCTAGATTTATTTATTATTTTAGTCTTAGGTTGTTAAGTTGCTAAGAATAGGTACCTACGATAGAACTGACATTGTGCCAGTAGGACAAAAGTCCCGAAATAAATAATTTAATTAAAAACATTTTTGGACGTAAGGCAGAGTTGTCGCCGACGCAGTGGACGCAATCACGAAGGATATACTTAAGTCCTCCTTTGTTAATAACTCTACAAAAGTTAACATTAAAAAAGGCATTGGAAATCAGAATGAGAGCGGGAACATGTTTAACCTTTTTTCGAAGTATAAGGCTCCTTAAAGAAATGGTCTTGGCGACGACGACCACAAAGGACGTAATTCTCTTTTGTACATACCTTTTTAAAAGTATAAGTGCCTAATACAAATATCAAAATAAAGGCGAGTGATGTCCAACCCTTTTCGACATATAAGGCGGTACCCCTCACCTGCGGCCTCACCCCTGAGACAACTGGCTGGCTTAGTAATGTTTTTTTTTTGGTAATGAGGGATTTTTCTGACAGCTAAGAAAAGTAGTTCCTAATTTGTCAGTAGATGGCGTTTTCAAGTAAGGGTTTTTGTTTTTTTAATAGGATAAGCCACTTTCCAGTTTATTCTGTGGTCCACAGTCCACAGATCACCTGGAATTTCCTCCTTCTTTTTTTTGCTCTTGCACTATTGTTAATTGATTTTCGTATTAAAATCATGGTTGATCAGTTGACGTTGATCAGTTGATCACAGATTAGATTCCTTCCAGTCGATGAAAATCGCAAAACAGCAATAAAGTTTTTACTTGTGGCAAGCAATAACAAACAAAAAAAGGTAAACCCTTGCGATTCAGCGCCATCTCATCGTAGCTTTTAGAACTATTTTTTTTTTAATAGCTGTCAGAAAAATCCCTCATCGAAAATTCTTCTATCTTAGAGAACACTCTCGTTTTTTTTTGCTCCTATTTCAACATCGCGACCGAAAACTATTGCTCCTATTTCAACATCGCGACCGAAAACTATATCTTTTTTATTTCCTCCTCACCGCTCTTCACTCGCTACAGAGCCTATTGGGAAGAGCGGGTGATCGTGCTGTTCCACTTCAAAGGGAAAATTCCCGGCAGGCAGTTCTATCCCTCTGGGACGGCCGGTCCAAATGTTGTTTGTCGGACGTTATATTTATGGTGTGTCATGTGAAACACTTTACATGCGCGATGCAGGACTGTCCCAGTTTGCAGTGCGCGCACAGTTGAAATTGAATTTGTACAAACCACATAAGCATAGTGTACCTACATTCTCCGAAACTAGAAAGAAAAAAAAAATACATCGTAAGGGTGCAGTTATATTAGCAATAACATTGCTAAGTGACGAAAAACATCGTGAGGAAACCTGAGTGTCTGAGGTGTTCAAATACCTAAATAAATGGAGATCACTTTTAGTGATAAGGCCGCCGTCTGTACCTACCTACCTACTCGTACCTACCTACCTACCTATCTATCTATCTCACCGCTTGAAGTTGCCCACCCGCAGTGGGCACCCGTGATAAGTCAGCTCACACTTTCTCTCTGAGAGAAGGTCAGTGCCCTGCAGTGGGACGATTATAGGCAACAGAGAAAAATTGCATCGAAAGTGGCATGGTACAGGAATTATATTGCCTGACAATTGTGGTCAAAATCCTCCCTCAGTGACCTTGGATTGTGGCTGTAAACGATCCACCTTGATTGTGGCTTTACTAAGCTTTAAATATGGCCATTCACCATCTGCGTATCTAAAGTAAACTGACATCAATTAAGGCATCTCCTAAAGGAGCGATCGACTGTGACAACATAACATGTTGTTTTTTTTAATTTACGCAAAACTTTTAAGGTGATCTAAACAACAGGCTTTTTTGTCAGAGACCGCGTCGTCGGTCTAATATATCTTGAGGTAGGTATCTTTGTATGCGAATTGCTACCTAAGGGAGACTGCTACGAGACCAAGACAAAAATACCGAGGGTCTTTTAGGAGGTCTTTTTCATAAATAGAAAAGTGACTGATCAGCGAATCCTAATGCTCCCGACGAATTTCCTTTTTATGCCTCTTTTTAGACCGACCGAAGGAATGGAGCGAAGGCTCTTGCTGCGCCACCAACACGGACCTGCCTCCGTGGTGGAGTACCGCCTAACCTTCCTGCGATGCAGGAAGAGACCCGTACCCTAGCAGTGGGGACATACAAAGGGTTGATATCACTTGCCGCGCCACCAACCTGGACTTAGCCCCATGGTGGAGTAAGGCCTAACCTTGCGGTGCAAGAAGAGACCAGTACCCCAGCACTGGGGACATACAATGGGTTGATATCACTCGCCGCGCCGATCTACCTATATATGGCACACGGCTAAAGGCGACAAACCACTTTATTATTTAATTTTATTTATTTAACAGAAATTAATGTTATTTTGTCATGTACTAATAATGGCAGTCGCTAAGTCATGTCAAAGTCCTTTTGGGCGGCTGGATAACTTCTGAGAGTAAGGCTCGCCACTGTCTTACAATCCTACACCAACCCGGACTTGGCGCCTGTGGTGGAGTATGGCCTATGCGATGTAGGAAGAGCCCCGTGCCCCAGCTATAACACCGCTCGTATTTACCTACTTTTGACGTCAGCGAAGTTCACTTTGCTTGAAGCACGCTTCGTTCGCGTTCTTTCCCTTAGTCAATACCCGGCATTAGGTATACAAATAATAAACGCCCGTCTGAATCGTACCGCGTCCGGAGTCAGGGGTTAGCCAGCCCGGAGGTTCGTTTTACGACAGTTTATCCATGATTGATGACCCTGTATTGGGCGGTTAACAACGTTGTTTCAACGTTGGGCTCTGGAGTTAAAGTTAATTGGAAAGTAGACGGATGAGAATTCGGTACCTGCTGCGGATTGTTATATTAGAGAGACCGCCTAACAGTCCATTCTTTATTTATTTAATTTTTTTCTCCGTAAGAACCATCCTCGTACGTCAAGGAATATTCTAAAAAAATAATTAGCGAAATCGGTTTCACTGCTCTCGAACATTCAGCGATTCATTTTTATATTATAGAGAAGACTAGCTAACCCAGCGAACTTCGTACCGCTGACAGTCGATTCTTTATTTTTTTCTCTTCGTAAGAACCATCCTCGTACTTCAAGGAATGTTCTAAAAAAGAATGAAAGACACATACAACTTTAGTTGTATGTGTCTTTCATCGACTGCTTCGTTAGTCTAGCAGTATAATCATGTGGGTACAAAAATAAAAATAGTATAATCATGTGGGTACAGTGATATCATTCCGATGTAAAAACCTAACTGCAAAGTAGGTAGTCGGGGCTATAAGTGATGCAATTTACTTAAGCCAGAAGTCGCTGCCTGTACGTAATACAGAGAATAGTGAAAAGAGGTTCGAAATTTCACTGATGCCGTTGAGTCACCCATTAGCACAGTTGGAAAGAGCGCTGGCACGGATAGCTAGGGGTCGCGGGTTCAAATGCCGGCATGGGTGGAATTTTTAGCCTCTAAATAGGGTTTTAAAATTGTCCTTAGCACGAGTTAGTGCATTAAAAATAAAACAAATGGCCTCAGTCAGGTTGCCTTTCCATGTTTGTATGTTACCATCATTCCAAGAAGCGCTCGTGGCCTACCGGAATCGAGTGATTGGAATCAATCACTTGGGTTAAGCAACACCAGGCGCGGTCAGTTACTGGAGGGGTTACCATCTCGTGACTACCGCTAGTGGCATATTTCCGAGCGTTTCCCTGCTTCGCAAGGCACGTTAAGCCGTTGGTGCCAGCTATTATGTAATGGCAGTTGTTAAACCATGTCAGAGTCCTTATGGGCGGCCTGATAACTTCTTACAGTAAGGCCCGCCACTGTCTTGCAATCCTCCACCAACCCGGACTTGGCCCCCGTGTTGGAGTATGGCCTAAGCTTCCTGCCATACAGGAAGAGACCCCGATCGATATCAACCCTTTACAGTAGGGATACGTAAAGGATTGCTATCGATCGATATCGAATGTTACCATAGCATAGGGCATCCTAGTTTGGCACCGAGACAGGTGCTTGTGTCATGTGAGAGTTATTTATTTTCTTAGATGCTTTTTTCGCTTTAACAAGGTAATTTTATAGTTCACTTTTCACACCACTTAAACCAGCCCTTCACCATCCAGGTCTTCGACTACGACTGGGGTCTCCAGGACGATTTCATGGGCTCCTGTCACCTGGACCTGACGGCTTTGGAGCTGGGGAGACCTCAGGACCTGGTGCTGTGTCTACGGGACAATAAGGGCAATCAGGACATGGGCGAGATTGTGATTAACGTCACACTGTGGCCTCGCTCCCAGGAGGACAAAGACCAGGTGGGTTTAGAATAGATTAGAAAAAGTTAAAACTCAAAGGTAAAACACACATGACACAACACTTGTTCGCGGAATGAAGAGTTTTCTAGCACTCCTGAAATAAGGGAGAGTTGTATAAATTTAGTAAAGATTTAATAATCTACAGATCATACTTATCTACATACAAGATAATATAATAATAATATAATGAGTTTATTACCATATAAAAAGCCATACAAGAAATAATTGTAACATAAAACCATTTTCGATAATACTTACACACTTATAAGATGGTACCCTGGTTTAAGTTTGTCTGAGAAGTCAGTTTTACAATAATCATAATGCAATCTCGTGTGCTATGTACGGCGTCGCGTCCTCGCAGCGTGCTCGCCGCGCAATCGGTGCGCAACCGCGGCGATCTCGCTCCGCCATACCATCCCTTTCAAATCGCTCGTAAACTGCTAGTCTGTTAGGGCTGTAATAACAGTGGTTAAGCCATGTCAGAAGCCTTATGGGCGGCTTGATAACTTCTGACATTAAGGCCCGCCACTGTCTTACATGCCTCCACCAACCCGGACCGTGGTGGAGTATGGCATAACCCTCCTGTAGTGCATTAAGAGACCTGTGCCCCAGCAGTGGAGACATACAAGGGTTGATATTGATGCCGCCTCTAAATAACAGGCTGATCGATTAGCATTGACGCTCACTAAGTCGCTACGTTTATGTATCTCCTTAATTATTTTAAGTTTCGCGAGAATATGGAAGTTTCGCAAAGTGCAGAAATATAATTTAATCAGAGTATGGCTACTCAGTATTCGAAACAAAGATAGGTGGATAATTTGTGTAGTAAAGACACGACAGAATAGAAGATGGGATCGCAAGTGCTAGAGTGGTAACCGAGAATTGGATTCTAAGTGTATTTATTTTAATATTTTAATTTATGTAGGACACAAAAGTAAAAAAAGTATGAAAAAAAAAAGAAATAATATTTTACCCTAGTTGGTGCTTCGGTAGTACTTCGTCTGCGCAGGATTAGTATTTCGAGTAGCTTAGATCATTAAAATGGTCAAAAACATTTTTTGAGTCGGATTTGAAAAAGGTCACACAATATCTTTATAAATTGTAGCCTTTGAGTTAGTCTGATGTATAGGCTATACTATTGTAAAGTTTTATTAAAATCCATTCGGTAGTTTTACGTGAAAGAATAACAAACATCAATCCATACTCACTAACTTCGCGTTTTTAATATTAGTAAAGTACTGAAGTATGGTACGGAAAAGTATTGGATGTATTCGTAGAAGTTTAGACAGAACACAAGACAGGTACGGTATAAAAAGCGCACCAGGAAAGACCATTCGAAGACAAGACCATGTTACAATCGAAATCTTCACAGATTCCTGACTTGTGCTTTCTCAATTATCAAATAATTTACAGTTTGATCAGTTACCTAATATTGTTTTGGCAGGCCTTCGAATCCTTCGAACATACATGAAATAGCTGATGCCGTGCACATCTCGATTGAACAGTTCCATATTTTGCACGATAATCTGCGCATGAAAAAGGTTTCTGTAAAGTTAGCTATTCACGAACGCTCCAACAACAAGCTAAATGGAGTAGCGCTATGCCAAAATCGGTCCGAGAATGTCAAAACTCTGTAGCGTGGAGGGCACCGTTGAACATCCAATGGGTGGAAATCCAACGCGCCGCGCCAACGAGCTATCTGAATAGAACAGTCGTGAATGTTGTAAAAAAGAAATAATTCATCTTCAGAATCGGAATTCATCGTCAGAAACACAAAAATACACAACCGGACAGCACAATCAATAAGCATTTTAGCGCGCTCGTCAATGTGACAAGAAATAACACCTATCCACTAATTTCAAACCAACTCAGATTTTTCGTTTGTGTTTAATAAGTACTCAGAGAGGGATATTTTTTTAATCATTTGTGTATTTTTTCTAAAAAAAATGCATACATAATTTTTGTTTAAATAAGCACAGGAATTAGTGACGTCACTGGTCAGTACACAAACATAAGTCAAGTCAACTCTCGTTTTTGGATTGTTCTATTTACGGAGCCGTCATTATACATTCCACCAATCGACCATTTTCGATAAAGTTGCTACAAATACAAAATTATCAAGTTGTATCACGGTTATTTGCAGAAATTATAGTTTTTTTTAGTTAAAATGCCTTTAATCGGTTTTAAAACTCGTAATTAATACAAATGCATACAATTAATACTTTTCTATTGGATACAGTCTATTTATACTATTTTTATTTTTTAATGCACTAACCCGTGCTAAGAAACAAATTTAAAAACCTATTTAGAGGCTAAAAATTTCACCCATGCCGGGATTCGAACCCGCAACCTCTGGCTATCGGTGCCAACGCTCTACCAATTGAGCCAATGGGCGACTCACGGCATCAGTGAAATTTCGAACCTCTTTACACTATTCTCTGTATTACGTGCAGGCAGCGACATCTGACTTAAGCAAATTGCATTACTTATAACCCCGACTACCTACTTTTCAGTAAGGTTTAACATCGGAACGATATCACTGTACCCACATGATACATGTACAGTCTATTTATTGTGGAGACAAATGGCGCGTGCGTGAATGACCAGCTTAAGATGCGTGCCGCGTCTTCCCGCAGCCGAGCGTAAACAAAATCCTGTAACAAATTCTGAGGAATGCTTAGCCAAGTATAAATGTCATCGGAATATTTTTTCGTTGTCACAACTCGACGAAAAGTGGATCCGCCACATCAGAGACTAAGTAATAGTGATAGCAGTGAACTTCTACCGAGGAACGTGCCTTAAAGCTTAGAGTACGGTTGATTTAGGCTTTTCCGACTTTTTCCTCATCCCAAATATGAGGAAATGACTCTGGTACTTCATATTCAGAGTGCTTAGTGCGAGTTTTTTAACTACTCGATCGCGTTAACGTAAACTCATATTTCTATGGCATCGAGGAAGCGCCACCTAGCGACACGTATGGAAATTAAATTGCTGTGTGCGAGTTGTAATGGTTTACGTTGAGAAGTGAACACGTTTACCAGCCAAAACACGAATAAACGAATAAACGCGAGTGCGAGTTGTACTGTGACAGCGTTTTGCCGGTTCGAACGGTTAACTTACTCATACTCACTACTCGATGCTCGATTAACGCGGTAGTAAAGTTATTCGATTGGATCTGTCAAACTCGCACTAAGCACTCTGAGCTTGGTGACCGAACGTATGAGAAACTGTAGTATTTTTGGACAAACAAAAGCGGTAGGGTTCAAAAAGTGTAGAAATGAAATAGTAAGGTTTTGCTCAGACTTTTCTTCTGTGTTAGTTAATTTCTTGCACTTATTATTTCAGTCATTTCATTAAAAAAATCTATTCTACTAAATCAAACCTGGTTTGGATTGCAACGTTCATTAAACCGCAGTTTCTGCACTACTTTGAATAAAACCTTCTCTTCATTTTCGATAATACTAATAATAAAGTTTTACGTCCGGTTTCTTGATTTTTTGGTCAAACCGTCGTTAGACTAGGTGCATTGTATAGATTTGGAAGGAGATTACGTTGAAAAACAAAAACAAAATTCACCGAAAAAAGTTTTTATTTCCTTTATTGTTATTAAAATTCTTTATAGCGTCAAATACAATATTGTAGAATAGACGGGCTTAATACTAAGTAGTATTTTAATGATTGGTCAACTAACTCCATAGCTAAAATTAATAGTTTCCTTATAACAATTCGCTGCTTATTGCGAGTCTTCCTAGTTATTAATCTGTTAATTTACCGACCTCGCTATGTATTCACATCGAGTAAAACATGTGTTGTGGTTCTATTAAAACAACTTATAGCTGTTTTAACGTAATTTTCTTACACATTTATTGTGTCAATGAAGTTGGCAACAGATGTAGATCTAGCCGTTTATGAAGTCACGAGTACGGTTAGTCGATTTTCTGCCCCAGCTTACCCTTTAAACTTTACGAGGGCGCGATGTTATGACGTCAATTGTGTTCCGGGCAAACTCACACTTATCTCTTCTCAAACAATGTCGCCATAATTTACCTACTATGACCAGTCAATATTTACAACGTCTATCACTGAGTGGATGAGTCATGGTTTTATAATGGACAGAGCGACGGGTTCGGTAGACATTGATACCCGCTGTTTTATGTATCGGTCGCCAACAATACGACAAGGTTGTTAAAGGTTACCACCAATTTAATTGTACAGTATAGTATACCTAAACAATGATTGTATTTTGTTGCAAATTTACCCGTAATGCTGTATACTGTAGTATTTCTTAATGATTATTTATTAGATAAAACGTAATTATCTTATTTCCCGACGTTTCGGCAGCGTTAAAGTTGCCGTAGTCTCGGGTGGACTGAAGTGTCGTCGGGAGTAAGATAATTACGTTTTATCTAATAAATAATCGCGATTAGACTTGTTTAATATATAACTATACTATATACTGCTTAGTAAAGTGCACAGTTTGATGTGTGGTCGACTGTACCGTGAGCAGTCAGAACGTCATTTATAGCATACAGACAAAGCTTGAGCTCATCGACTTTTTTTTAAGTCACCTGAAACGTAAGCAAGTAAAGTGGTTGTGGTGTATAGAGGTGAGATGTGCAGTCAATAATCGACAGCATAGGGGTGCTATCTCTAAATATGTAGGCGTATTTTGAGATAGCCCCCCTTTATATGCGTACACTCTATACGTCATGGTTAACTTTACAAATCGACAGCACGATATCACACTATTTATAAAGGCGAAAGTTTGTTAGTTACTTTTTCACGTCTAAACGGGTGGAGCGATTTTAATAAAATTTGGTATGGAGTTAGCTGCCTGGATTAACACAAAGGCTACGTTTTACTGCGGGAAAATATATTTTTATTCCCATGGGAAGATCGATAAACGATTACACCGCGGCGCACAGCTAGTACTTCCATATCCAGCGACCACTCTAGTTTGATAGCACATCGCACGTCTATATACTGTGGCCACACTACAGTTGACAGCAGAGCTCATCATATCATCTACAATTTGTAGAGTGGTCACCGCGTATAGATGTAATGTGCTGTCAACTGTAGTGTGGTCGCTGCGTTTAAACATGCGATGTGCTGTCAAAGTAGGGTGGTCGCCGGATATGGAAGTTTGATGTGCCGTCAATTTCTAAGTTTATCACAATGTATAGGGTGTTCGCATAGAGGTAAAGGTGTGCTATGTTCAAATATGCCTACCTAATTGTTTAATAAAAATAAATTCAACACAACACAACCACGCGTACTGAGGTAAATTAAGATATACTGTAGTATTTTTATGTTCTTACTAGCTTTTGCCCGGTATTTCGTTTGCACCCCGTTTCACCTGTTCAGCGCCTTGATTATGTAACTTTTCACGTATACCTACATCTGCAAACAGATTTGTAGACTTCCAAGAAACCTCTCCTTAGACGCAGTTTACACGTTCAGTCTCGCGTCAGTCAATTCCATCAGTCTGGTTAGACTGACGGCAGACTGTTGGTCTATTCAGTGGACTGATGGATCAGACTGACGGATATTCGAGCATATTGATGCTTCATCAGTCTGATATCAATCCGAGCTTCATCAATGTTGTGGACTGAACTGACGCCATACTGAACGTGTAAACTCCGTCTTAGAGATCCTTCCTAGGGTAGGTGCTCAAAAATATTATTTAAATAAAATTTCTAGGTTTGCTGGTTTAGACTGTGCGTTATTTGTTACTCTCTCTTCAAAGTGACTGACGTTAGTGTTTTATTATAAGTCTTGAAAGATAACTTAAAATTATATAGGCACTTTAAGCGGGTGTACTTATTTACGAACCTGTAGGTATTTAGTCCTTATAGAACTACATAATAGCTTTATTAATGTACCCGACACGTGTTTCGCACACCGATCAAGGTTAAGCCTGCCACACACTAGCGTCAGTGTTTCCATTTAAAACATAAGCGAAAAACTGAGCTTCGTTTAACTCTTAACAGGCCTGGGTAGTGTGATTTTTTCCATTGTTGGTCTTGGACTGTAGTTTCAAGGTGATAAGATTAAATGTAAAGTGGTATCTGCTACACAATAATCGCCAAATTACATGACACAGGGTATCCTAGTGTTGGGCTAAAAGCAATGTAGGTATGTGGCTGTATGTAAATAACATAACATTTACATACAGGCACATACATTGCTTGTGGCCCCACACTAGGATACCCTGTGTCGTGGGAACTAGAAACAACGACATCACAAACATGTAAACATCCAAGACCTGGACTTTTTTTTTGTTTTTTTTTTTGTTTAAATGTTATGTTAAATCGGCTAAAAAACAGCGTCATGGTCGCTATTTAGCACGGCATAAAGCTGAGGGTAGGCCTTTTCGGTGCCAATTCCTAGCTTTGAAATGTTTAGATGATAAGTTTTTTTAATGGTATCTACCAAATAAACATTTTATCTATCCATAAGTTGATACTCTTTTTTTATATAAGTACCTATTAAGCTTTCCGGCCATCCAAGGATTGCTTTCAAATTCATCTATCATGCTTCATAGGTACATACCGTTAGTTCTTTTGCCCGACTACATTTAGCAATCAGCCAGACAGCGCGCCCAGCCTGCCAGTATGTAACGCTTAGCGATTCGCGCGGCTGTACACACAGCGAGACCGGTCGCGCGCTTTTTTTTAAAATAAAAACAAAACCAACCTAACCTTCAAACCGGGATTTGGGCAAAAGTACTTACGTTTATAGTGTAGTGATGAATAATGTGTAGCAGACTGTGTTAAGCAGTGAGTTTATTGATGTGTTCGAAGGAAAGTAATGTTGCTCGAGTGATATTTACCGAAGCGTGGTCGTTGTGAACAAGAAAGGGAATTTATTGTGTCGAATTTTTGTACCGGGTTTGGCGCCATTTTTTGTGAATCCGCTTTTTTCTTGGTTTTATATTTTGATTTCTCGTTTTAGCTACTCCGGTAGAATTTTTAAAATATTGTTTAAAGAATTTAGATTGGGTTTTTACCTATTTTAGATACACCAGAGGAATTGCTATCATCAGACCGGTCTTAGTAACCTTACGATCTATTTATTTAGGACTATTTGCACGGTTGCCTTAGTTAGCGCAAGTTATCTAGATTAGTTAGCAATTGTAACCTTGCAAAAAGTACTAATTAGCTTAGCAAGAACTAGGTAAAGTAGGTACTTAAACAAACTTCTAGCATCACTATCGCTCGCAAATTTAAATTTAAATTTAAATGGTTGTAAATGAAATGAAATGAAAAGGTTTTATTCAAAGTAGGTAGCGCAGAAACTGCGGTTTAATGAACGTTACAATTCAAACTAGGAGTCCATTTCAAAATCTGGATAATTTTGGAGAAAAAATGGCCAAAAACTCTTAAAAACTAAAGACATGAGTATCATACTGTTAATATAATGTTAACATACTGCAAATATACTCAAAAGCCAAAGTACTCTGTAATGTCTATAACTGTATTTTATTACCACCATCATACAACGTAATAAAATGACATGAATCATATTTATCACAAGTGAAAATGCAGTTCTGATGATTTTCGTGAAAATTAGGTAATATACGCGTCGAATTGATAACCTCCTCCATTTTTTGAAGTCGGTTAAAAAAAGGCGTTTCATTATATTTTTTTAATTAATTGGAAACGGAAAACTTTGAAAAACAACGGATTGTTTTGTTTGGTCTTTTTAATAGCAATGAATAAGAGGTTTGTTTTAATATATTCAGTGGCGACGTTATTAAATAAAACCCGACTCTGATCCAATTCTAGTAGGTACTTACTTTCACCTCACCTAGACGAGCTCCCATTTTAAGACCGTGGCAAAGATTAACACGATTGTTATGTATATTTTTTTAGTAGTAAACCTCTATAGAAACTTCTAACCTCTTTACCTTTAAATATCCTTCCGAATTTAATTCTTAACCAATTTATTTCAGGTAGGTATATATACATTTTCTCTCACCTAGGCAATTTCCTAATAGAAATTGAAATGATGGAGGCAAATTGGCGATAAATCAACATTAGTTAGTTTGCTTACCCTCGTCGTCATTATGCTGAATAAATTGAACTACCGATGTAGAAGTAACCTAATTGTTGTTTGTGGCATATAATTATGCAGATCAGCAACGAATGAATTGAGAGATAGAAACGATAAACCATCCCGACCAGTCTACCTTGAAGAGCTAGCTTATTATCGATACCAGGAATAGCTGGGCCTGCCAATAGTCCAATACATCCAAGGTTAAGAAATTATCTACACTTTCAGTTTCTATTCTATTCTTAACCTTGGGCATATCACCTGTAAATTTTGTTGTGTAGCAGGAGCTCTTAATATAGAAACATCATCATTGTAAGTGTTTGAAGTGCTAAGCATGAAGTCCATACATTTTTTGATTGCGTTGCATCTATAGGCAGGAATCTATTATTTATTAGCTCTTAGTAACCTATTTCTTACTATTTCTTCTGTTTTCTGCTGTGTGGTGTCGGCTTAGAGAATAGCACCAATCCAAATTCTTCCCGCGGGTGTCGTAAAAGGCGACTAAGGGACACAAACCGGGGGATGGGCAGCAGCGCCCCCTGCAGTACAATTCCACTGAATTGCGATCCCCAACCCGCATGCCCAGCGTGAGGATTATGGATGGGCACTACCCCCTATGATAGCACAACGTGGCGTTTTTTAGGGGAGAGCTACGTCCAGCAGTGGACTAGTTTAGCCTGACGAGGAGGAGGAGGAGAAGGAACCTATGTCTTCTATTAGAATAATTATGTAAGATGATTGATTGATGACTGATGATTCTCCAAACTGTATAAATAAATAAATTATAGCAACGAAATAAAATTTAAAATTAAACATAGCCTACTTCTGTAGGACGTTAAACCTTTTGTCCAAAAACAACGCCGTTTTAACGGAAATTCGTTCGATCCAGCTCATTTTTCCGTGGTGAACGAGTTGGTAAAGAAAAACATTATTAGCAAATATACTCTTGCGCGATTATTAGCAAAAACTCTTGCGCGATTATTAGCAAATACTCTCGCGCGATTATTAGCAAATACTCTCTCGCGCTTAGTAAATGCGCAACATTAGCAAATTTTAATGTTATACTTTCGCGTAGTTTTTCTTTCTTGAAAAACTACCTCTTGTTTACTTGGTCTTTCGCAATAGTTGTTTACTTGGTCTTTCGCGGCTTGAAAACTTCTGACAGTCAGACCAGCCACTAGTCTTGCAAGCCTCCACCAATCCGGACTTGGCCTCCGTGGTGTAGGCCTATACCTTCCTTAGGGAAGAGACCCGGTGCCCTTCGGTGGGGACATAATGAGTTGATGGTGATGAGATGGCGATGACTTGCCCTAGATGTGAGTGTTCCATGTATGTGATTCCTTGCCCCTGTTTATGCGCCCAAAATCCTGTCGGAATCCTGACATAGCGAGAGCAATTAGTTACTATGGAATTTGACAGACAAATTTGATGCCTCAGGATTGGTGTGCTTAATATAGGAGATTGTATGGTTATTAAACACCTAGATACATTTTGTTAGCTTTTAGAATATACTTCGGCGACTATCGGATAGAATCGGATAAAACTCGTGTAATAGAAATATCGGAACTAATATAACACTTACACGTTTTATACAGAGCAGGAAGTAGTATTACTCGTACACCCGTGTGCTTTCGGCGAAAACCGAAGCCTACTCTAAAGCCCGAGGTTTATTCTAAAGAATAAGAATAAAGAATAGAATAAAGCTCTGCTCTGTTATATTCTAAAAGCTCTATTATTATATGGTATTCTAAATGTTAACAGACTGTAGAATATTCGAAAATTGTCCGGATTGCGATACTGGTCCCTGGACCCCCGGGTCCACTCTGCCTACCCCTCCAAGATACAGACATGCATGTCTAACAATTTTGTGCTACACATACATAGTTAGGTACATGCTTATTTTTGTGTTCTGAGGGTACATGTGTAACACAAAAATATTACATAGGTACACTTTTACGTGGCTGTTTGTAATGATGAATGAATTACCGATGTTATCGTGTTCATTACAGGGCACGGTACAAACAGGCTTTTCAAGCCCCTCGCCGTTAGCTGTTAATTAAAAACCAGTATTTAATATAGCCTAAAAACGTTCCATTGGCACAGGCCTTCTCTCAAAGAGAGAGTATGGGCATAATTATCACGCGTGCCCACCACAGATTGGCAATTTCAAGCGCTGAGGGATTTGAACACCTCAGGCACTCAGGTTTCCTCACGATGTATTCCTTCACGTTAGCGAGTGGTATTGCTACTATAGCTGCACAAATGTACTTAACTTGGAAAACAAACCATTAAATTACTCAAAACCTGAAACCAATGGTGACATGGGAAATAAAGTACCCTATCAACAATAAAAACTTAATTGTATTCATAATTTTTTTTATTTCCCTTGCATCTTGAAATTCGAAACGTTGCAGTCAGTTTGATTGAAGAATACAAAAATTAAGAATACAATTAAAACTTTCGCTTATTGACTGAGATGAGGTTTCATCGCTTCAAATTGCCAAGTGCTGAAACATATGCGGTTGGAATCACCGGACCCTCTTTTTGAGAGAAGGGCTGTACCCAGCAGTGGAACGTATGCAGGCTATTATAAAAAAACTACCGCAACAATATACGACATTACGTGATAAGTGCTCGGAGGAAAAAGTACTCGCCACACTTACACTCGGTATAGGACACGGTACGATGAATATCTGTGTTAGTAATTGCGTTCAATTATTAGTCATTCTTGGAGTACTACTCACGTCATTAATGTGGGTAATTCTGTGTTTCGTAAGTAACACGTAACTTACGACTTCACAAAGCAAGGAAAATTCCCGCTGAAAGACAGATAGGTAAATAGGTACAGTCTGTTAGCTTTTGGAATATACCTCGGCTACTAACGGACAGAATCGGATTTATTGATGTATTAGAAATATCGGAACTAATATGACACTTAACTTTACATAACTTTAAAAACCTATTTAGAGGCTAAAAATTTCACCCATGCCGGGATTCGAACCCGCAACCTCTGGCTATCCGTACCAGCGCTCTACCAATTGAGCCAATGGGCGACTCACGGCATCAGTGAAATTTCGAACCTCTTTACAATATTCTCTGTATTACGTACAGGCAGCGACATCTGACTTAAGCAAATTGCATTACTTACAGCCCCGACTACCTACTTTGCAGTTAGGTTTAACATCGGAACGATATCACTGTACCAACATGATTACACTTTTTTTTTTAAATTTTTAGCCTCTAAATAGGTTTTTAAATTTGTTCCTTAGCACGGGTTAGTGCATTAAAAATAAAAAAATAGTGTAATTTACATAACTTTTGAAAGTAGTGAAGAAACGTTTTATACAGAGCAGGAAGCAGTATTACACTCGTGTGCTTTCGGCGAAAACCGAAGCCTACTCTAGAGTGTCATGTCAGAGGCCTTATGGGCGGCTTGATAACTTCTGTCAGTAAGGCACGCCACTGTCTTACAAACCTCCGTCACCAACCCGGACGTGGCCCTTGCGGAGTATGGCCTAACCTTCCTGCGATGGGGACAAACAGGGGTTGATATCAATCAGCCAATTTTGTTTTTGCCACTGAAACGCTTTCTCACATAAGCGAAGCTGGCCGGCTCCTACAGTGAACATTTTGTGCGAGGTTAACCAGTTATCTCCAAACCGGGCAGCGTAAACAAAACTCGCAGTTTATTGAGTTTATTGTTATTATCCAGAAATATCTAACGGAGAGTTTACCTTGAACCTCATTGGCAGCATTGGTGTTTTCGAAAGATAACACTTGACTTAGCCTCCGTCATACCAATTACAGAAAGATTCTTTTAATGTAATAGACGCCATTATGTACCTATTATAATTCAATCATTTATGGAACATTTTCAATCATATTCAGTTGGCAACAGTTTATTTCAGTCAAGTGTTTTTACAACTATCTTTAACTTCCTGTTTCGAATTGATAACGGTTTTTCAACTCTATTTAAGAAACTGGCAGCTCGTTGCCAGGACCATTTTAAAACCTACTTGACACTTGGTTCGATGGGAAGTGGCTGATGAAGTAAGATAGCCACTGATTGATGGCCAAGATGTACTAAAGGACAGGCTAGGTTGGCGTGAAATAGAAGAGGTCAATTAAAAATAAGATCTGAGCTGATTAAATTGATTGACAGAACAAACCCCTTTTATATTTTCTGTTTCTTGATCTTGATGGTGTTTAATTTGTATACAGCCAGGGAAAGCTTGTCTGATATGGATCATTAGTGTCGTTACTTATGTTACACTTATTTGCACATGTCTGTTACTTACTAACCGTATTTGGAGACTTATTTGTAGCATATAGTTACAGTAAGTAACTATCTATCCATTTTTATGGGAGTTGCAAGTTTCCCAAATATAAATAAATGAAATAAACAACATGCTCTAATAATAATAGTACTTAATGTTATGTCACGAAAAGGATTATCGATTTTACGATATTAAAATTGACCTCGAGAAATAAGGTTACATTTAACGTTGTGGACCCCAATCAGAATTTTACATAAAAATATGTAATACGATTGCTAGAAATATAAAACCCAGTAATGGCCGCCCCAGGCGGACACCCGTAGACCAAACAGGGTATATTATCGACATAAAGTACCATAGAAACTACATTTTATAAACTATTTAAAAAAAAGTGTTAATATCTAAGAACTATTAAATTATTTTCAGAAAGATTTCCTCGAAAACGTTTTCCGAAAACTTTTAACTTCCCCGAAGCCAAAGCAATATTTATATTAGAGTGTATTTCTTACACCTGAGCATCTGTATATTTTCGTAACACCATAAATTCTCTATCGAGAACTCTATTTACAACATTCAGTTCACTTTAGGGAGTGATCTTAGAGTTAACGTTCGTTCAGTGACGAGCTATCTTATTCAGAGAAGAAAAGATAGGACCAGTTGAAAATTTGTTTGCAAAAGAAAGCAAAATTTTAAATGACTGACAAAGGAATAAGCAATATGACTGATTCGAAAGAGAAATTCAACATGGATCGTATAAAAGACCGCCTCTTGAAACTGCATGAAAAAATCCAAGATCAGGTCGAGAATATACAAGATCAAGTGCAGACAAGGATAGAGAAATCAAAGATGGGCAAGTTTGTCTCACACCTATCAGACGAACGAAGTTCTTTCGACTCGATTACGTCGAATTCCTTGGAAGACAAAGATATTATCACGGACGCGGATAAAACTTCAGTAAACTCATTGGAAATTGCAGACATACAAGTTTCTAAGTTGCATAGTACACCATCTGTGGTCATAGATGAATCTCCAGATCTGAATAAAGATAAGAAGGAAATATGCAATGCCTTCTTAAATGTAGAAAGAGAGAATGTTCTATTTAAAAGGAGAAGTGTCTCAGCGACAAATTTGGCGCTTGATGAGGACGCTAAACTGAAACTGTACGACAGTTCAAGCGATTCGTGTTTGTCCTGTGTGTCTTCTAGTGATGAAAGGTAAACATATAAAGTTGTTTTCGTTAGATATTTTGTTAGGAACGTCGTCTGTCCAAACACCTTTGACCTTGTTAGAGCTTTTCGTATTTCTCCTCCAGTGACTTCATAACATTTTTATGTTGACAACGAAAAAAAAAGTTCTCGTAAAATATTATGTGGTTCAGTTGAAGCTATAGTTATTGCATGCATACAAAATAACTAATAGCTATAGTTTGAAGTAAATTACATAATGTATTTCCAGACCTCTAAAACACTTCTCAGAGGCTGTTTAAAAAATATGTGGTTACGTTTTCCCTTTACCACAGACTATTTTAACTTTCTGTCTTATTTGTAAAAGACGATTCCTTAAAATACTCATCGAATGCAGTTTAAATAGACTGTGGCAATGAGATTTTTTTTTCCAAAGATTTTCTCAAGTGCATTTTAGGTACTGTGTTTTTATAAATAGCACTCTTGCCTTCAAAGTATTCCATAGTTATAATTTTGATTAGTATAATCGCCTTGTTTCAGTGAATAACTCAATATTATATTATATATTTTTTTGTTTTGTCACGCTGTATAAGGTGGTCAAATTGAACATCCAACGTTTAATTTTATATATTTATTAACTTGCCCAACATTACGGTACTAACTAATTTGTTGAACAATTAAATTTTTAAAGTATAGGTACTCTAAAAAAATATACTATAACTATGTTCTAAATAGAAAATATTAATTTTACACAATTAACAAAACTACCCTAATAGTAAACATTCAACAGAGTATTTTTTTTGACCGTGAAGCTTGGAAAACCATGAGGGAGGCCTATGTCCTGCAGTGGGCGTCAAATGGCTGATGATGATGAGATGATGATTTTTTTATATCTTCTTTGCATTCACCCAAAGAGCAAATAAATATGTCAATTTTTTCCGCAACCTTTTTATTTTAAACATTCGGCATGGAGCCCAAATAGTTACTGGTGCTAGTATTGACAATTAGAACCCCTTTTTACGGATTTATATGGCTACAGCCTGTATATTCTACACCTTTATGGCTATTTCCTTACTTATAATCCTTTTATCGCCTACACCAGACCTGCGGAGTTCCGACCGCGCTCCGGCAGTCTGCCTTACTCGCAGCAGCCTCCCAACGCGTATTCTGACATCATTGAGAGGATCGGCAGTAGGTTCCCGAAACTGGTCAGCCAAGGGGATCGTCTTCACAGGGTATTGAGTCGAGGATGAGGATTTTATGACTTTGGCTTAGTGGTGGCTGAATTGTGGACTAACAGGGCTGGTAGCCGCTTTGTGGTGGCGGTGTTACTAAAATTGTATTGTTAAGGTGCTTTATTAATTAACGGCTTTGAGTGTCTGAATTGTGTGCTTAAGTATTTCTTATTGATTCGCGATACTGTAAATAATCGCGATTAGACCCGTTTAATACATAATTATTAGGTGTTTTATTCTGGGACGAAAATATATTTGATTCCGCCAAACGAATGCGAATGAGTCAGTTTAACGGCGAAAGCAAGCGAACTTCACTGACGTTCGGCTATATCCAGGGTTTAAAGTATGCAGGTTAGTGAAGCAGAGCCAATTGAGGGCCTTTGGCCATAACAGTGTGTGGTGCCTCAGCATGTGCCTTTGTTAGGTTGGTCTGTGCCACACAGGAAAACTCGGTATCACAGAGGAAACGTAATAAAGTTGGGCTGGCATTACGTCTCTAACCTACTTATTTCTTATGTCTTTATTTCATTATGATCGTTTTCATACAGCATGAGAATTTTCTGCTTATAACTCTAGCATGAAACTTGTAAAGTAGCGTGATATACTTATTGTGTAAATGGGCACTATTGTAGCAAATTTTACGATGAAGCTGAATGAAACTAGTTTTCAAAAGTATAACTTGTTACAGTTGGTTCGTGATATCACAATTGGAAAAGATCTTTAATCCGTTAGAAAACATGACAAATTCCGAGTGTCACACATATAAACGTGGGTTTAGTTAAACAGCATTAGTAGACACAATTCGACCTTTAAAAATTAATCTTTCGAAGGACATCTGGTTTCTGATCCAATTATTTAATACGACGTTTAATTTTGAACCTGCTTTAAACGTCGTGAACCTGCTAAATCTGACTATAAACTATTGGCTAATGGTAAACATCAAAACCATCATCTGTTGCTGATGACATCAATTTCCCCTTCCACAGTACCTGCTAAAGAACACAAGACTAAGCGATGTGAACAAGCGGCTGAAGGCACAAATATGGAGTTCCGTGGTCACGATAGTCCTCGTCGAAGCCAAAAACCTTCCGGCGATGGACGTGGAGACCAGAACCAGTGACCCTTATTGTAAGTTTAGGTGAGTTGAATAGGTAGAAAGAATATGCAAGGTTGGCACAGCACGCATGATATAGCAAATATTAGAAATCGATAAATATACCTTTAGATGCTGTGTACTTGAGACTCTAGCAGACTGAAGATGGGGCGGGGGTGGATGAGGATTATTATTATTATTAAAATTCTTTATTGTACCTGTAATGATTGTACAATTGGTGGGCTTAATACTAAGGCTGACATTCAGAGACGAAAACTAAGCAAAGACTGGTCTTACAAAGGTCCAAATCACGTACATTTTGACATTTCTGAGACCGGTCTTAGCTTCAGTTTTCGTCTCTGAATGTCAGCCTAAGTAGTATTTTATTCTAGCCAACCAACAGGTGACGTGGAGAAGGTGGGGGTAGTCACAAACGGTGAGGTGATATTTTATTGTCAAATATCTTTTTTAAAATTAAACTATGATATTAATATGTACAATAATATTATAAACATAAACATATACAAATATAATAATTAAGCACATATATAAAGATGAATAGATAGACTTCATAAACATATAAATAGACTTCATAATACTTATATTCTTACATATTTACGAATGCAATTACACTTTACTGTTCTGAATATGTAGATAGTGTTCCTGTACTCTACTCTTAAAGACGCCGACTGACGGAGCCTGGCGAATGTATAGCGGCAGCGCGTTCCTCAGACGCACCGCTGTCACGGAAAAGGAACTAGAGGATCGTTTTGGCAACGCGATTGATTGATAAGTCGGTGTCTGAGGTCCGCGCTCTACTTTCTTTAATAATAGTCAAAATATTTGTATGGCTCAAGATCTCTACTTATTGATATTAGAGTGACTGACAACAGAGTAAGATGCTGGGAAGTCGGAACAAGACCAGAATTTCGGTCGACAATAAAGCACCTGTCGGTAGAGTAGTATCAGTACGAGTATATCAGTGCTTATATCTACCGAAGATAGGCAGCCCATATAGCCATTTTTGGTTACTAGTCGTAACCGTTACGACACTTAGTGTCGACTCTGACTTATTCCCGACACATAATCTCGTCGCCGTTATGTAATTGTGCAGTTGCCGCAACCAAAAACGGGGAACAGTCGACACAGGAACATTTGGTCACAAATTTACGTCGCCGTGTCGTAACATGTTACCATATTTTAACCAGAGTTCACATTCATTCATTCATTCGCTCATTTCATTTGACTTGTGTCACATGTGTTCTTTGAGAAGCTACGAGGACTTTTAAGAAATAATAAGATAACGCCATCTTAATCGAGGTAAGTAGAAATAGTTTTAAGGTTTTAATGCTTTTTTTAGCTTAATAATGCTCAAATCGTAATGGGAAAGAAAAAAGACTGTGTAATTTTGTCAAATAGGTTGAAATTGTGCAACGCGCCACATTATTATCACAATTTTAATATGTTGGTGAAATGTAAACATTAATTATTTTTAAAAACCCAGTGCTCAAATGCATTTAATTGTTTATTATAGTTAATATCGGTACTAATAATAACCTATTTTTGCAATATTAAACAATGTAATTGATAGACTTCGAAAGAAAAATTATGTTGTTTGGTACTTAAATATTCTCGTCACAATCAGTCACAAAGTTACGATAATGCGTCGACATGTTGCTTAAAGTCGTCACAAAGTTACTGAATTTATAAAATGGTTTCTTATTTGTTTTGCTTCCAGCGTTTCCCAAAGTATTGACAAGCAAAATGCCATACTGCATTGTCTTGACTAAAGAAGGCTCTTCCCAATTTATATCACTTGTTCCAAGCACATGGATAAAATAAAACGTCTATTTTAGCCAAGATTTAAGAAAACTTGTGAGTCAAGAGCTAATAAGACGAAACGAAAATAGTGTACCGGACGAAAATTGGCAAAAATTACCATGTAAAGTCAAAGCCAGTGGAATCGACACATTTACGGAACGCCTTAAAATGGAAGCGCTTTTTTAAACATGATTGACACAGACGATGAGGAGAGATACTTTACAAATCAAGAAAAGTACTGAAAACATCCCACTCTAAAGTCCGGAACAGACGATTTATTAAATTTAAACACAGAATTTGATCTCCTTAGGGAAAACAAAGAAGTGGCGGAAAAAGACCTGGAAGAAAATAAAATTATTGAAAGAGAAGCAATAAAAAAATACAATATCGATTCTGATGGCGACGACGTTACAAAAATGACGACGGAGAAAAGTACAGCATTACAAACAGAAGTTGACCCTCAAGATGATGACTGCGTTACTTCAAAATTTTCAAGCTTAAATGAAATGCTAGTGCAAAATACCCCCTTCAATACAGAAAATAAAAATCTGAAAGACATCATTCAGCGCTTCAATGATCGTAATTACCTATTTAATACGTAATTGCCTATGTACGTATTAAATATAAATAAATATCTTACTTGTACTTGAGTAATTTTGGTTTGTTATTTTGTTAACTCTCTTGTAATAAGTAGAAGTCAGTCGAAATTTACGTGTGTTTTTTAGTTCTTTACTATTTTTATTTTAATTCAAGTAAACAACGTTCACCAAACAAAGGAAATGTTTGAGACTGACTGGTTTTAGTAACGTTTATTTGTGTAAGTTAGGTTATCTAGTGTTTTGTAACATTGACGTAACGGTAACGACATAAGTTACCATCCTGCTACGACACATTGTTACCACTTTTGTACACTAGTTGCAAACTAAACGCAAAGTGTATACAATGTGTGGACACATATTATTGTGCATTATGTCGACACAGCGACCACACACGGTTACTGAAACTAAGTTCAGTAACTTTGTTACTGCACTGTTAAGACACCTTTTAACCAAAACCCGACACAGTCGCAATGTGTCGTGACAGTTACGGAACTGCTGCGACTTGTTACGTCTATTAAAAAACTGCGACCAAAAATGGCTATATGGGAGTAGGTTGATAGTAATGAGGTAATTAGGATGATGACGATACATAGAGCAGTCGATGTTGCTCGATCGTAACGTAGCCCAGTAAGTTCGGAAATTCTTACGAGCAACATTTTCACACTTAACCCTTCTCGCGTTTAGTGTACATACGTCTGTACACTAATCAGCCCGGCCGCGCGCAATCCCCCAAGCGCTTAGTGTACAGACGTATGTACACTATGCAACGCTCAGATTGGACTCTTTTTATCTATGCTCTGTGCATTCTCTATGGACAATATCTGTTGTTTTATTGGCCAATGGTTAGTAAGGATTACTTTTGCCAACCAATCAAATGACGTGACGTGGAAAAAAAATTGAATTATCATCGAAACCACATGAGCTTGCTAGGTCAGACGCCATTTTGCGTTTTCGTCGTGAGTTGCTCCGCTCGCTAAAGTTTTATAAGTTATTTAGAGAAGGCAACGCTGCGTATTTGTTTATGTGTTATATATCAAATTACTGGGAAAAGTGTGTAGATTATGTTTCAAATAATAGTTTCGTTGTATTTGATGAAAAAGAAAGTGAAAAAAGCCTCGAACGTCAGTGTCATTTTACCTCTTCCTGTTAATTATTCATTATCAAAAATTTAAGAAATATATTGATACAATGAAGACCATAGCTGTCTCACAGTATAGCTTATTCCATATCTCAGAGAGAGAAGTTAACCTCTACGCGTGCCCCCCGCAGATTGGCGCCTAAAATTTTAATGTTTTTAGTACAGTAGATAACCTTTTCTTTCCAACCAATCTTTATCTTAATTCCTCCACTTTTAACTTGTTCAAGACAGAGGCTCCAGTTTGAAGATAAGATTACTTACAACTTAATATACTCACGCTTGAGTCTCAGAGGGATAGGTAAAGACCAGGGACTGCCACTTGTCATGATCCTGATAGAACACTTTTGCTTTATCAACATTCATTAGTTGTTGGATGCGTACACACTGGTTTTAGGTAAGATTACTTATTTTTTTAATTATTAATTTAACTGCAGGTTAGGCAATGAGAAATTCAAGAGCAAAGTGGTGTGGAAGACATTGCATCCGTCGTGGTTGGAGCAGTTCGACCTGCATTTATACGATGATCAGGAGCAGATTCTCGAAGTCACCGTGTGGGATAAGGACAAACAGACCAAGGATGACTTCTTAGGAAGGTAATTGGCCAGACTTTCTGCCATGTTCCAGAAAAATAGTGAAGCAATCTAAGATGAACCTTAAAAATACAATTGACAAGAGTCATTTTCTTTTATAGACCTTTGACGACCTCTGTGCCCTCGGTACCTAGCGCATCTGCCTACTATGCGAGAGGTCCCGGGTTCGAACCTCGGCTGGGGACAAAAAAAAACGTTAGCTCTTGGATGTTTACATGTTTGTGATGTCGCTGTTTCTGGTTTCCAACCACACAGGGTATTCTAGTGTGGGGCTAGAAGTAATGTATGTGCCTGTATGTAAATGTAAAAAATAAGGTCAACTTTAGGTGTTTAATGCAGACATAAACACCAGTCTGCGAACGAGTATTACGATAATTTCGAACGAGTAGACTCTGTTGTTGTGTCTATCTCAAGACCTATGTAACATCCACACAACACAATCACTTGACCTGGTAACAAACTAGGAACCCCTGTGCTGTGGTAACCAAGCAGGGTCATCACAAATATGGGAATACACGTATAATGCTTCCATTTGTATAAAAGTGCGGCGGTCTCCAGTGGCTTTCCTATGACCTTCACCTAATCGGATATGTGCTTGATGGGGTCAGTCACGATTCCAGTATCGGTAGACACCTACGAAATTAAATTTATAGATTATACTCTTTTATAATGCACTAACCTGTGCTAAGGACATTTTAAAAACCTATTTAGAAGCTAAAAATTCCACCCATACCGGGATTCGAACCCGCGACCTCTGGCTATCCGTGCCAGCGCTCTTTCCAACTGAGCTAATGGGCGACTCACCGGCATCAGTAAAATTTCGAATCTCTTTCCAATATTCTCTGTATTACGTACAGGCAGCGACATCTGGCTGAAGTTATTTGCATCACTTGCAGCCCCGAGTACCTACTTTGCAGTTAGTCCCGGCATGGGTGGAATTTTTAGCTTCTACATAGGTTTTTAAATTGATTGATGTCAATAGGTAGCTCAGTAATATCTAGAAGAATACAAAGTATTTCGCAGTCTTAGAAATTAATGTCACGCTTCACACCAAAATTGACGAATGCCTTTCTTTTCATGATAGTAACGATTTTTTTATATTTAACTAGCCGTGCCCCGCGGTGGTACACGCGGTTTATCGATTTTCCCATGGGAATAAGATATTTCCCCGCAGTAAAACGTAGCCTATTGTATTGTATCCAGGGTGTCAGCTAACTCTATACGAAATTTTATTAAATCGCTCCAGCTGTTTAGACGTGAAGAAGTAACAAACATACACACTCAGAAACTTTCGCCTTTATAATATTAGTGTGATGTGATGATAGTGTGATGTGATGTGGTAGTGTGATGGGATGTGATGTGATACGTGGGTACAGTGATATCATTCCGATGTAAAACCTTACTGCAAAGTAGGTGCTCAGGGCTGCAAGTGATGCAAATTACTTCAGTCAGATGTCGCTGCCTGTACGTAATACAGAGAATAGTGTAAAGAGGTTCAACATTTCACTGATGCCGGTGAGTCCCCCATTAGCTCAGTTAGAAAGAGCGCTGGCACGGATAGCCAGAGGTCGCGGGTTCGGAACCCTGCATGGGTGAAATTTTTAGCCTTTAAATAGGTTTTTAAATTGTCCTTAGCACGGGTTAGTGCATTAAAAAGAAAATAATAGTGTAATGATGTGATGTTACCTATTAAGTATAAATTTTCTGTTACCTTTTCAGATGTACAATAGATCTGTCCAGGTTAGAAAGAGAAATAACGCACAATATTTGGCAGCCCCTAGAAGAAGGAAATGGTCAGATATTCCTACTCCTAACGATCAGTGGCACAACGCAGTCGGAGACCATTACAGATTTGACCAGCTATAGAGAAAACCCTAGGGATAGGGAGATTATTGAGGAACGATACGTAAGTATTTCAGAAGAAAATACCTAGTAGATTTTGTATTGAATTGACTAAGTATTGACGACTGGAACTTACATTGCCATTGTTAGATAGACAGAAATAATTATATCACCAATTTTTTTGTTTCCTTTAGAGTATTTGTACGTATGTGTTGGCTAAACAAAGCACATTTAGATATGTTTCACTAAAAAAGTATGTATCTGTTTGCATACCTAATGCTTGACAGTTGAAGTATCTCTTTCTATGAGTTATGACTGAAGTAAAAATTTTACGAATCTAGAGCTACAATACAAAAAATCTACCATCAATGTGTATCCAGTTATTATGTTTACGTTAATTTTTCAATGATAATGATACACGGTTTTGCATGCAACGCAACTGGACTAAAGGTCTAAAGCTCCTTGCGTATTGCTTCTTGTGCATAAATAGGGCCTCCAACCATCGATAAAAAACTCCATCTCATAATATAGATCTTGGTCCTCATTTATGAGGTCCTGGTTTTGAATCCCACATGTGCCTACCAATTGAAAATGAATGAAAAGAAAAATGTTTATTGAGCAGAATAGTAACTCTGCTCAATGGCAATATGGTTTATTGAGCAGAAAAGTAACTCTGAACTCATTACTATGATTTTCAAAATACGTACACTACTATAGGTAGTAGCGATACCAATGCTAATAGGGAAGAAAAACACCGTCTTTGAACTGTTCACATCGGTTTGAAATCTTCAAATCGTGACCAAAGCTAAACCAAACGTGAGTACTAGTGATGATTGCGTTCAAACTCTCTGAGGGAAGCTTTTTGCCTTATAGGAAGGGGAAGCTGGCTGCTTATGCTAGCAAAATCGTATCGTATGTATCGTATGTGCGTATCGAGTGCATGATATTATTAGAAGTTTATTTTGTAATTTTAATTTTTAATTTATTTATTTGGAAAAAAAAACAGGAAACAGACTAAAGTTTATACAAAAAATTACTACAGGACAATATTAAACTTGAACCCATAAATATTTTTCACTAAACAGCTATGATGTAGAGTAACTAGGTGACAAGTACGAGTACATCAAATGGAATACAGGGAGACAAATATTTAAAGTAAAATGAAAATAAAGCAATTAAGCAATAAAAAAATAAAGCTTTAACAGCAAGACAAGTAGGCGGGTTAACGCAGTAGTCGGTAGATGATATAGTACTAAATTAGTAATAAATTAGTATACTAATGTAGTAGTAGGTGTATGGATTAGTTGTAGAGTTCACGCTGAACTCGGTGGTCATCGTTACGTTTAGGTTAGGTAGAATTGTTAAGGATTTTTTTTACTGTTAAGGATTGTACTCAAGAAAATATCTCTTATTTCTCCAGACATGGTACAGAGGCCTCAACGAGAACTCCTCGGGAGTCGGCTGGCTCTGCGTCAAAGTGTACGGGGCCAGGGGCCTAGCAGCCGCTGATCTGGGCGGCAAGAGCGATCCCTTCTGCGTGATAGAGCTGGGAAACTCGCGCCTGCAGACGCATACGGAATACAAGACGTTGACGCCGAACTGGAATAAGATTTTTACGTTGTGAGTAACTGTTTTAGCTCCAGATGGATGGTTATAAAGTTTTATACAGAAATAGGGCCACTTTATGAATTGAGGATTTCGGTAAGTAAACACTGTCACACTCTTTGTTGGGAACAGAAGAACGAAGAAAGAAGAGAGAAGATACAGCACTACAGTAAAATTAGCGAAATTTTGAATTCAGTAAGTGGCCCCAAACATTCTAGCAGGTTTCGGCTGTGGCTGGATAAGGATGTCCATGAAGTGTATTGGGAGAAGTGAAGTGTCTGACGTCCAGCAGTGGACGAATATAGGCTACGACTACATTGATCCAGACTGTGATGATGGCACCTCGAGAACTGTTTGAGTGACGTTGAGGGTAGTCAGCCTAAGAGTGGATGAATATGGGATAATAGATTGGATTGGGATCTGAAGTGGGTCTTCTGCCAAGCAATATTCATATCAACTGTCCACTTTTTCTTGTTCACCAAACATCTTTTAATCTACTTTGACAGTAGATTAAAAGATTTTTGGTGAACAAGCTTTCATTTCACCGAAGATCCCACGATCATACAAAAAATAACTGACAGCTGTTAACATTAGATTGACAGATTGTTAGTGTACGAGAAAGTTCTCATATACAAGACTCCTATACCTCCTATATAAGATTGGTCGAAATTCTGCACAATTATGTGCAGAATCTATTTCCGTAATTCGGAGACCAACGCTTAAGTATTATTGTTTTTATTTTTTTTTAACTCTACGAATGATTCGATCATACCTCCAGAATATTTGACGCTCAGTATCTCGAAAACTGGAGATACTTCTGTGCATACACTGTGTAAAGCCTGGATCAAAAAGCAACTATAACGATTAGTCCTCAAATTGTCGTATTTTAATCATGAAAAAATGTTTTATAGTCGACAACATGTCCACCTTCACGTTTTAGTTGCAAAATCGCCCATAACGCAACGGAGTAGAGTGACTGGATGTAAAAAATGCTGTGCAGTCGACTGTAGCAACGTTACAGCAAATAAATAATTTATTTTCCTTTATGTACTACAGGTTCCTACGGTATATAAAGATAAATAAATAGAAAACACTTTATTACACAACCAGAAAAAAAGAATTACAACCATGATTTCTTAAATCTGAGTGATGTTACACAATTGGCGGGCTTATTTTATAAAGAAACTACTATTAAAATTTTCTCTTATTGAATTTGGCTTCAACGAAACCTTTGTTTCCATTTTAGCACAGTAAAAGACATCAGCTCGATTCTAGACATCACAGTCTACGATGAGGACCACGACCACAAAGTAGAGTTTCTCGGTAAACTGGCCATTCCCCTGCTGAGCATACACAACGGAGAGAAGCGATGGTTTGCCCTGAAGGACAAGAAAATGAGGGCGAGGGCCAAGGGGAACTATCCGCAGATTTGTTTGGAGATGACGGTCATTTGGAATCCTGTGAGTATCGCCCGAGGTAATTAAGAAGCACTAAAAACACATAAACATTATTGTCTTCGAAGATAGTCCTCGCGATGTAGATACAATGAAGCCGCCCACAACCAGTGGTCATACATAATATAGTAAGTAGGTTACTACAGGTAATTAATCTAAAGTTAGATGACGTACAGTAAATCAGGCGGCTTGGTTTATTTTGTTTCATGATTGAAGCCTATTGAAGGGCTTGTCAGGATAAAGCTGAAAATTGAATTAAATCGTGATAGTAGTTAATGGAGTTTAGATCCTATTATACCTACTTACATACCAAGCGTAAAACAATTTCGTTTTAACATTTTTTAATCTTTCGGGAATTGAACTCATAGTTAGAATATTTTCGGGGCTTAATCGCGCGACGTTTTGACAACGTCAGTCATCGTGGTTCCGACATTGTCAGTGTAGTGTTTCGCAACCCTAATAGTGCTTTGTGATCACAGAACATATATGTTTGTGTTTGTGATGGCTGATTGAAGGTAGTCTGAAACCTTGTCAGTCAAAGATGGGAACTGCGAAGATGCGAAGATGCGAAGGTCTTCTCGTGACCACGATGACTGTAACGTCGTCGAAACGTCGAGGTAAAATTGTAATAAATGACTACGCGATTAAGCCCCGAAAATATTCTAACTATAATTTCGTTTTTTTCCTAAAAGGGGCTAGTTCTGCCTTATCATCTTATCATATGCCCAACGCGACAGCAAATAGATGGACGGACTGTTAATGATAATTAATGAAAAATATTATACTTATAGAAATGTTGATGTCGATAAATAATGTTATAATATCATTACTTATTTATTAATTTTCCATGTTTTAACTCCTAACACATAGGATCAAAAACATAAAATAAATGCCAATTTGCCACAATAAAAAAACAGTGTAAAAGTATGAAAAAACGAAGAGAAACATAATATGCTAAAAGCACCAGAAAACTTTAAAATACGGTAATATTTACGGTTAAGTTATTTTATCGTAGTAGTGCCAATAGTAATGGTGGCAGAATTTTTTAAAAGCCATAATTTTTGTTTTGTTCTCCACAAGGTCCTCTTAATATAATGTTATGATAGTGAAGATGTTGCTGGCGATGATTTTGATAATGAAGATATATTGATTATGCTTTTTCAGCTAAAAGCGGCGATCCGCGTCGTGAACCCCAAAGAGCCGAAGTATATGCACCAGGAGGCCAAATTCAAACGACAGCTCTTCATACGAAATGTTATGAGACTGAAAGCCATCATCATGTGGTTCATCGAAGTAGGGAAGATTTTACAGTGAGTCAAAGTAAAAAATGTTATTCACCATAAAAACAAAATGTTTACTTAATGAACGTCAAAGCTCTTTGTTTCACAATTAATAGATTATGTGGAGCAGAAATTTACATAAAACTCAACATTTATTATTTTCAAAACAAGTTTTAACTTATATTCTTTTTTTAATGCACTAATGTACTTTCTGTACGTAGGTAATAAGGAAGGTATAGGCCATACTCCTCTGTCTTGACGACCTCTATGGCGTAGCGGTAATGCAAGAGGTCCCGGGTTCGAATCCCGGCTGGGGACAAAAAAAGCCCAGGTCTTGGATGCTTACATGTTTGTGATGTCGTTATTTCTGGTGCCCACAATACAGAGTATCCTAGTGTGGGGGAAGCAATGTATGTGCTTGTACTCGTACGTTAATGTAAAACTCCACTACGGGGGCCAAGTCCAGATTGGTGGAGGCCTACTATCTTATACGTTATTAATTTCTTTATCTTTGCAGAGACTGTTTCGAATGGGAATCGAAGCTGTTATCTTTCACGGGCCTGCTGCTATGGCTCGCTTTTTGCTACTACTATCAGATGTGGATGCTACCCTTCCTGATATTGGTGTGGTTTGCGAGGAACTGGCTTATTTACAGGCTTACAGGTACGATATTTTTAGATTGACGTTGGGGTCTCTTCAACGAGCTATAATTATTATATCGTGTACTAAACTAAATCGTTATCAACCCTTGTATGTCCCCACTGCTGGGGCACGGTTTTCTTCCTTCTATCGCAGGAAGGTTAGGCCATACTCCACCACGGGGGCCAAGTTCGGGTTGGTGGAGGATTGTAAGACAGTGGCGGGCCTTACTGTCAAAAGTTATCATGCCGCCCATAAGGCCTCTGACATGGCTTAACGACTGCCATTATATGACAGCCGGCACCAACGGCTTAACGTGCCTTGCGAAGCACGGAAGCGCTCCGAAAAATACCACTAGCGGTAGTCACGGGACGCTCAGCCATCCTAAACTAAACTAAATAAATATAAAAAAAATGGTGTAGACGTTTGCACCGTTACAACCGCAGGGTTTTAGAAGTCGTAACAAAAAGTAATGAATGTTGATAAAAGCCGAATTGGTAGGTACAATTAAGAAGCAGTTGAAAGTCAGATGTTATCAAGCCACTCATAAGGCCTCTGACAGGGCTTAACGACTGCCATTACATGACGACCGGCACGAACGGCGTGCCTTGCGAAGCACGGAAGCGCTCGGAAAAAATGCCACTAGCGGTAGTGACAGAACAGTCACCCATCCAGCATCTGACCGTGCCTGTTATTGCTTAACTCAAGCGATTGATTTTAATCACTCTGTTCGACTAGGCCACGAGCGCGCTTTTATTGCTGTCCGTTTTTCAACCTCAGGGTGGCTGTTTATTAATTTCTAACCTGGGTATGCAGTTTTAAATTTCCATATTTATCTACTAAATCTATGTTTTTAGTTGTAAAAGAAAGTTTTCGGGACGAATTCCGAAAGACACCGTGGGGAAGTCTTCGAAAATTGTATTCTTGTAAGTGTGCTGTTGTGATGGGTTAATCAAGTTAATACCGTTAATTTGCTTAATAACTGCTAAAGTAACTTAAAATAAAAACTAACACGGCTTAAAATGAGATGATGCTATTTACTTATTCAAAAGATTGTAAAGTTTACACAATGACAGCGCATTGTAAAAAAAGTTGTACTAACACTAGAATAAGACGCCTAATAACTTTATAAGAATGTGCACCAAGTTCATAGAAAAAAAATTAAATTAACGAATTTAATGCAAGTAACTAAACTAACGAAAACTAACAAATTGGTATAACAAATAGATTTTGTACCTAAATAAATTTTGAAAATGTTCACAAGTACAAAAAAATTAAAATACTTACACTTTGTTCGTAGTCATCCTCATCCAGCCTCAACCAGCAGTCTATCTCAGCGTTTTGCGTCCAACACGATTTTCGGACGCGCCCAAGTCGATTTTCAAACTCATATCTTCTTAACTCTACATAGTTGGCAATTGAGTGTTCTCGTTTACTATTTGAAATTACAAAGTTTTTCGGTTTATGCTTTAAGGCTGATAAAGGACGTCCCAGGCGGACATCGACCATAGACTGGATGTATTAGCAAAGAGGAAGATAAGTGGCAAGTGGCAGTCCCTGGTCTCTGCCCATCCCTCTGGGATACAGGCGTGAGTTTATGTATATGTATGTATTTATGTATGTATGTATGTATGTATGTATGTATGTATGTATGTATGTATGTATGTATGTATGTATGTATGTATGTATGAATGTATGTATGTATGTTCGGTTTATGCAATAAAAATGGGCACGTCCGAAAATCCGAAACGAAAAAAGCAAATAGGAAAGTGGTTAAATCCTTTTTTATTTTATCATAAATATCTTTACTTTTTAAACAGGGGGAAATCCACTATTAGCCACCGTGGATGACGATGATCTTCTGGCAGAAGAAGACGATGAAGAGGAAGTCGATAAGGTGACTTTATAGTTTTACATGATTACATGATCACTTGACATACTTTATACTTGTTGATAAATTTAGTCTATTTGAATTCAACATAAATGTGACTTATGGTATTAATAATGACAAAGATATTTATCATTAGAAAAATGTCACAATAAAAAAATACTTAAACTAAACAATTCCACAATTATTAGTATCATCATACAAATTATTGGTTTTCTTAGTACATAAAAGAATTTTCATTTATTCATTCATTATTCTTAAAAGTAATAGTCTAAATAGATAAGATTTTAAATTACAAAACCACGGCTTTCGAATTTCAGACAGGTTTCAGCGTGTATTTGATCACAGTCGCAATACGCACTCACAAACCTATTTCGATTTGCCTTTTTATTACAGGAGGAGAAGAAGTCACTGAAAGAAAGACTGCAAGCGATTCAAGAGGTGACGCAGTCTGTACAGAACGCGATAGGTTACGTCGCTTCTCTAGGAGAAGCTGTTAAAAAGTGAGTTACATGATCAATAAAAAATGTATTTCAACGAAAAGAATTTATATACAATCTGTCAGTCAATCACTTAGTCAGTCAGGTAGTCGATCGGTCAGTCTGTCGGTCCGTCGGTCGGTCCGTCGGTCGGTCGGTCGGTCGGTCGCATTTTGTTACACCCTGTATATTTTGTGCACGCCGATTTTGCAGGCCTGATTTCTCATACATGAACATTCTTAAGGTTGTTGTTACACCTGACTTGCTATCTCGCTTGCACATTCTAACGCTTTAATTATTGTAATAAAATGAGTATCCTTTTATAAATGTGGTCTGGGGATTTAATAGATATTAAAATTACGGATATTCAAGTCATTTTTTTTCTAATTTTCTTCAAACCTTGATTGACTGTGATAATCTTAAATTATAATTCTAGAAACAACTTCTCTCTCTATATTCAAATCTGATTATAAGGAAACAAAAATGTATTTAAAATGTCCGTTATCGTATCCTATATCAAGACTTCAGACCACAGTTAACAAAAGTAACTACTATTTTATTTACAGTCACAAAAAATATTAGATTGTGCGAGAGAGATAGCAATAACATATAGCAGTAAAAGCAGCCTTAAAGAAAAAAATGAATGAAAATTTAATATTTTCTTTTTTTTTCAGTTTAATGAACTTCACTGTGCCATATCTAAGTTATTTAGCAATAATAATGTTATTGGGAGCGATGATCGTCCTCTACGTCGTACCATTAAGATGGCTCCTCATGGCATGGGGTAAGATTTTCAATTCAACACCATCTTTCATTTAGCCTAATGTTCACATATATCTATAATATAAAAATGAATCGCTGAATGTGTTGGTAAGCGCAAATCTCGAGAGCAGCTGAACCGATTTCGCTAATTCTTTTTTTAGAATATTCCTTGAAGTACGACGATGGTTCTTACAGAAAGAAAAATTGAAAAAAAAAAAATAAGTATCGACTGTTAGGCGGTACGAAGTTCGCTGGGCAGCTAGTTAATCTATGAATCGCTGAAATGAATCGTTCGTAAGCGCAAATCTCGTGAGCAGCTGATCCGATGTCGCTAATTCTTTTTTTAGAATATTCCTTGAAGTACGAGGATGGTTCTTATGAAGAGAAAAATAAAAAAAAATTAAACTAATAAGTGATACTAAGTTGGCTGGGTCAGTTAGTGATCAATAAAAAAATATTTCAACGAAAAGAATTTATATCCAATCTGTCAGTCAGTTAGTCGATCGGTCGGTCAGTCGCTGGGTCAGCTAGTCTTCTTATAATATAAAAAATAATCGCTGAATGAGTTGGTAAGCACAAATCTCGAGAGAAGCTGAACCGATTTCGCGAATTCTTTTTTTAGAATTTCCTTGAGGTACGAGGATGGTTCTTACAGAGAGAAAGATTAAAAAAAAACTGTTAGGCGGCACGAAGTTCGCGAAGTCAGCTAGTCTTCTATAATATAAAAACGAATCGCTGAATGTTTTGGTAAGCGCAAATCTCGAGAGCAGCTGAATCGATTTCGCCAATTCTTTTTTAGAATATTCCTGGAAGTACGAGGATGATTCTTACGGAGAGAAAAATAAAGAATCGACTGTTAGGCGGTACGAAGTTCGCTGGGTGATAAACAAATACATATAAAATAGACCCTATTTACAATCTCTTAGGTAACACCATAGCATTATCTTATTTGCGTTGGTAGGTTTTTTTTTAATTGATTTTAAACTAAATTTCAGGAGTGAACAAGTTCACTAGGAAAATCTTAAGGCCTCACACGATACCCAATAACGAAGTACTAGACTTACTATCGAGAGTGCCAGACGATGAAATATTGGTAAGTTCCATCATATTATTCATCTTCCCTTAACTTTCATTATAACCTAACCCTGTAACGGTGCAAACCTCTTCACACCATTTTTATTTCTTTTCTATCTATAATTTTCAAATATTTAAATTATGTACGTCACACATTCTTCGATTTCGCTCATTTTTCAATCATTACTACTTTACCCTTTGACCAGATCTGACTATTTTACCTGTTTCTCCGTTTTTTATCCAGTTTTCTGTTTTAAAATTACTATAAATATCTACAAATAAAACAACACCTGAAGTCATTCCAGTTTTTATTATTTATAAATTATATAATCGTTCCACTGGCGCCCAACGTATCGCATTTAGAAATGAAGGAGGCGATGTCTTTATGCATGCCTGGCCAGAAATAGGACTGTTTAATACCTCAGATCATAGAAAGAAGGAGATATGCCCTAGCCGCGAAATAAGTCCGGTACCGCTGTCGCCACTTTTGAATATGTGTGCGTTTTCATTACATGCACAATATTGTAAATATAAGGTTCACGCACACGTCTGTCCAGTCATTTACTAGCGTTCTAATCTTTTAATTGGTTCGCACACTATGAAAAACTATTGTACGAATACACTCGTACACGTAAACAACAGCGTCGGTGAACTCCTTAGGGATGGAACACTTGTATCAAATAATACATCTATCGATAAAATTATCCGATGAGAGGTTATTCATTTATTAACAGTATACTTCGTGTTGGGATGATACAAAAAACAGAGCATGTTAAATTTACAAAAACAATATTATTAAAACAAATAATCCTATTTTAATTTACTGTCCTGTGAAATGTAAATATTTATTAAATACGTGTCTTTTTGTCAGTATTTGTGGCTTCAGTATATGATAAAGACGCAAACTTGGCTTTCTACTGATATAGAATTTGATTATTTTGATAATGATGATGACCCCTGTACTGTATACTAATACGATATGTTAAATTTGTTCGACAGAACACCACTGAAGCATACTTGGTAGTGACTCTGTCCGGAAAGCTGGGTCTTCTGGGTTTAAATCCTGGTAATGGAAAGAACTAATATTTGTGTGAAGAGCATGTCTACGGTCAGGGACGCATTTGTACCTGGATCTTGGATATTTCTTTGTATTTTATTCAGTATATGAATCCCAATGCAACGTGAAATGCACTTACATTACCATTTACAAATTAGCTTTAAATATTGGTAACTCTGTTAGGACTCTGTAAATTAACAGCAGTTTTTGTTGGGTGAAAGAATGAAGTGCTGACCTTTTAAGAATACAATAGCAATTACTTTCTCATTCTCTGAAAATAATTCACCCAGCTATATAAAAAATAGAATAAACACATGTATAAACTCGAAAAACAACCATTTTTCTGAAGAAATTGCCACTTGTCTGAGTAACAGCGATATATTGGAAATCAGTAGCCACGCTTGGATTATAAGGATTAAGTAAAGAATATGTTTATAGCTGTGATTGAAATGTATCATGGGCCTGTAAATAAAGTAACTTCCTAATTAAAAATACAGTAAATAGGAAGAACTTTTGTAAGCTTGTCAAAAAAAATTTCAATGACACTTTCGAAGCATATATATAGATTAAAAAATAAAATCTGCATCCGACTGAAATCCTACAGAGAATATTTTCATTATCGTCATCATTCAGCCACAAGATATCCACTGCTGGACATAGGCCTCCTCCATGGATTTCCAAAAAGACCAGTTGAAAGCGGCTTACATCCAGCGTCTTCGTTCGACTAGGATGAGATCTTCTCTCCATCTTGTCGTCCGACGCTGCACTTGCCGATATGACATATAAGCAAGTACCGACATACCATATTGTGGTCTCCATTCGAGAACTTGTCGGATCTAAAATGGTAAATAAATTATTAAAATACTGAAAATGCTTTATTTAACTTGTTTTTCATTACATAATCGAATTTCATTTATAACATAACGCTCATAAAAAAATAAATATATAAGACTATGATTTAGTACCACAACCACATCACCTGATTTGTTTCTTTAGAAACACTTTCTTTTGGAGAGTTATGCGTCGTCCATATGAAATGAAGATTAGAATAAAGTGATAATTGAATATTCTAAACCATGTAAAATTTTATCGTGATTTTAAATATACTGGTACCTCAACCTTTATGGAACTCGTTATTACTGGTATTTTCAAAGTAGGAACTGCTCACGGAAATATTTTTTCCCCCACTTTAGCATCTGGAAACACTTCTCTGTAAAATAGATGGAGCAAATTGTACTTTATTTGAGAGGAAATCAGTTATACCCTCTGTATTTTGATCCATTTTTCTTTCGTATTTTTCTTTATCTTTATTAGAAACTTTTTGAAATACATGATCGAAGCTAGGCCTGTTTTTAATAAGACAAAATCCTTCTACTAAAATAAAAGCTTCCTTAGCAACGCAAGGTGAAGTCTACGCAGATGGAGTCGCGGGCAATAGTCGACGATAAGACTAGATACCTAGTCTTACAATAATTGGTTCTAGTAATTTTGGAAGTCTGGACGAACGATTATAAATGCCTCAATAATATCGATACTTAATCAGTCTGAAAAGAAAGGAACTACCCCATCACTATGTCTCCAGCTGACCTACTGGTGAATTTGACATTTCGCGGCAAATACATGCGGCCGTACCTCGAAACATCGCATTGAACAATGATCAGTTTTGCGTTACGGTTCACTGCGGGCTAGCTTTTCCTAGTTAGCAAACCTCCACGAAAATCCTATATAGAAACAGCAGTGGAGTAACTACAATGTAATAAATACGTCCCATTTATGTTCTTAGTAATGTGATGCACATTGCACATAAAATTATTATAATTATGATTTTTCGTAGTTTATAAGACGAATATAGTGAGTAAAATAGGTTTACCGGTGAAAAGACACTCCCCTGTTTTTGAATAGCATGTATCACAGCGATTTCTGCAGGTAATCACTGCGCAATTAGGCATTTTTCTCAGATGTTACTACGACGGCTGGCGCGAAGCGATTGACGGCCATATTTTAAAGTTTCGCAGAGGTTAGCCCAAATGGGCTAACGTTGGGCGACAGTGCCACGCCCACAAGGCACTTCTCCTTATTTTTGTGTTCTGAGTTTAATACGGTGATGGGTTTTAAGGGTACCGAAATGAGCGGCCGTGGGTGTGGAGTGGTTTTCTGTTATAATATTACTATAAATATCTACAAATAAAACAACACCTGAAGTCGTTCCAGTTTTTATTATTTATAAATTATATACATCGTTCCAACCCTAGTCCGTATATATAGGGTTATTTTTTAATAAGTCATGACTAATAGCTGAAGACAGGGCGCTATAGCTTATAGGAGAGGGCTATGTCCAGCAGTGGACTAACATATAGCCTGAAGAAGAAGAAAATAATTTGCACTTTTTAATAAGTATTTTTGTTCAACCCTTGTTCATTAAAAATTAGTTTTTTACGAATTAAATGTTTTGTCCGGATAAATGAACAAATATTGATATTTTAAATTAAATTCATTCGCAAAAAGCTTCGTGAAACATAAAAAATTGGAAAATTAATACAAAATACAAACAAAAGAAAACGGCACTAATACAGTTCAGTTTGACAGCTTGTGATTTAATTATTTAACTGCAAGAATTTCTTTCTTTGTTAATAAGTAGAAATATTATGTACAGTCTGTTAGCTTTTAGAATATATTTTCGATTCAATTCAATCTTTTATTGCCATAAATTACAGTAATAACATATACCTCGGGCTTTATAAATAGTAGGCTTTGGGTTTCGCCGTAAGCACATGAGTGTAATACTATTTCCTGCCCTGTCTAAAACTTTTCTTCACTGGTTTGAAAAGTTATGTAAATTTAAAAACCTATTTAGAGGCTAAAAATTTCACCCATGCCGGGATTCGAACCCGCAACCTCTGGCTATCCGTACCAGCGCTCTACCAATTGAGCCAATGGGCGACTCACGGCATCAGTGAAATTTCGAACCTCTTTACAATATTCTCTGTATTACGTACAGGCAGCGACATCTGACTTAAGCAAATTGCATTACTTAAAGCCCCGACCACCTACTTTGCAGTTAGGTTTTAACATCGGAACGATATCACTGTACCCACATGATTACACTATTTTTATTTTTAATGCACTAACCCGTGCTAAGGAACAAATTTAAAAACCTTTAGTGCATTAAAAATAAAAATAGTGTAAGTTATGTAAAGTCATAAAGTTAAGCGTCATATTAGTTCCGATATTTCTATTACACGAATATATCCGATTCTATCCGATAGTAGCCGAGCAATATTCTGAAAGCTAACAGACTGTATCTAATCGTGTAAACACCGTCTTAATATAATTAAAAAAACTTTAATCCATTTTTGATGACTCCCTAAACGGTTACATGCAAATAGTGGCGTAACCAATGTTAGTTACGCTGTCGGAATCAATAGATTGTGGCTATTTATGTTCTGGATTCCGCTAAACACTTTTGAACCCGCCATGCTGACGTCAAGACGACCGTTTCAATACCGTAGCTTTACACTCAAACATCATCATCGTCAACCCATTATGTCCCCACCGAAGGGCACAGGTAGGTACCTACATATCATCCGTCAGGAAAGTATAGGCCATACTCCACCAGGATACACTCAATATAACTTGAGATGGACAGTGTTACCACTAACCAATTGAAACTCCAATCGTCTCAAAATAATTTGGGATAGGAAGCGTCATCAAAATGAAGCATGTATTTTTACCAAAAAAAAAATAGTTTTGAACTCGCTATAACTCTGAATAGAGCGCGTCACGAATAGTAGGTAACCAATAGAAGCTAGTCGTTACCGATTCAGAGCTATATTTTTGGGTATGAGCCGTCAGCAAAATCAAGCATGATTTTTTACCTACCCGCGGTTCTTACGTTCCCTAAATTTTTTGCTATCATTTATTGCTATCCTGCAGTCACGAATCGCCTCTTTGTGGTCTAGGCTATGTAAGAGTGCAATCCTGTAAGTCGTTTATGACAACCTCACAAGTCCTATATACATAATCACTGGATCTCTGTGCAGATGAGCGCGAAACACAAGAAGTTTAAGACTTTAGGTAATTTGTCATACTTTTGTTGTTTAGTTTTTAGTTACTAGTAATAATTATTTTTTGTGGGTCCGTTTCATCATCATCATCAGGCTGTACTAGTCCACTGCTGAACATAGCCCTCCACTAATAAGCGCCATAGCGCCCTTTCTTCAGCTTACCGTATCCAGCATCTGCCTGCAGTTATTGTGGAGTTAGTTGGGTCCCTTTGCCCAAAAAAAAATACTATTAGATATGTTTTTTTACTTTATAAAGGAGGCAAAACAGAATCAACAACAAGCACTTAAATACAGTAAACGACTTTGATTATTAAATTTCGTTAATTTCTAAGCATTCCTCACCTCTATATAAGAGCATAGTATGTGATAAGAGTAGAATACATAAGATTCATGAAGACAATCTCTTGTTACTTAAAAAGGTACTCGTAACGTTCAATAAGCCGCAGTTTCTGTGCTATTTTGAATAAGATAAGATAAGAATATTCTTTATTGTACACCAGAGCACATATTATAAAACATGTAAAGATACAAAGTACAATTGGCGGCCTTATTGCTGAAAGCAATTTCTTCCAGACAACCTTACGACGGAAAGTTGCTGAAGGAAATAAGAGACGGATAGTCGGTGCAAATATTAATAAAACCTTTTCATTTCATTTCAAGGTACAGAACAATTCCAAATTAATATTATTATTATTATTTTCCTTAGCTCGACTGTCGTGAGCTGAAGCCACATTCGCCCAACGAGCACAGACGAGACGCAAGGAAGAAGCACAAGGCATCGTAACGCTATTCGGCGGCGATCCGACAAAGGATCAAGACTTGTTACAACAAAGTTATGGAATCGGTCTACCGGCAGCACGACACATAAGTTTTTCTTTTATTAAGGTCCTATTTCATATTACTACAATTCATAGTTTACTCGTGACTCTCGTGAGGAAAGTGTGAGAGAGTCTGAGTGTTGAGCTATTCAAAGTTATAGCGGACTACAGTGCACGCGCGTTAACCTTTAAGTATTACAATGCTCGACAGGTGGCTTGACCAAAAGCGTTTGACATCGCTTGGTCTTATTTCGTTTTTAGTTGGCGGGCGACGTTGTGATGTGAGTCGGACTTCTATAGACTTAAGTTTTAGTCAAACTAACAACAATGACTAAAATTGAATATGTTTGCTCTTGCGCGTAAGTATATCGCAAGCTCATTCTGAGTTTGTTCAAGCTATTTGCCGAGCATAGCACTTTTATTATACTATTTCCAACAACATGTTAAGCTGGTGACTACTAAACCCAATCCACAGATAAACCTTGTCGGTTTCGGGGATGGGAGTCATTATATTGAATGTTATTTTTTTTTCTTACCTTAAATAAAAATATATAAAAAATAAATACCTATACCTCAGCGCGTGAAATTACCAATCCGTGGCGGGCACGCGTGGTAATGAGGGATTTTTCTGACAGCTATTAAAAAAAAAAATAGTTCTAAAAGCTACGATGAGATGGCGCTGAATCGCAAGGGTTTACCTTTTTTTTGTTTGTTATTGCTTGCCACAGGTAAAAACTTTATTGCTGTTTTGCGATTTCATCGACTGGAAGGAATCTAATCTGTGATCAACTGATCAACGTCAACTGATCAACCATGATTTTAGCACGAAAATCAAATAACAATAGTGCAAGAGCAAAAAAAAAAGAGGGAAGAAATTCCACGTGATCTGTGGACTGTGGACCACAGAATATACTGGAAAGTGGCTTATCCTATTAAAAAAACAAAAACCCTTACTTGAAAACGCCATCTACTGACAAATTAGGAACTACTTTTCTTAGCTGTCAGAAAAATCCCTCATTAAGCTCGTACTTTTACTTTACTTTTATACTTTATTGTCCACGAAAAACACAAAAAAGAAATACAATGAAAGAAAATACACGTACAAAGGCGAGCTTATCTCTGTAAGAGATTTCTTCCAGCAAACCTTAGGGAGTCGGAGTGGGGATGTGAAACGGGTCTATGCTGCACAACATACACTACATACTAATACACTTACACAGATAACAAAATCCTGCCATGATAGATATCTACCCAAATATATAAAAAATCTTATAATGAAAAGAATAAACTGCATAAACCATCAAAGAAATATACATACATACATACATACATACATACATACATACATACATACATACATACATACATACATACATACATACATACATACATACATACATACATACATACATACATACATACATACATACATACATACATACATACATACATACATACATACATACATACATACATACATACATACATACATACATACATACATACATACATACATACATACATACATACATACATACATAAAGAATACAGAATAAGAACCTACTTACATAAATACCTATCAAAGAGCTAAGATATAGACAGATAATGCTCTTTCAACCGTTTCCTGAAAGTACTGAATGAACCGTTTCCTGAAAGTACTGAATACCGTTTCCTGAAAATACTGAATGCATGTACCTACTCTCGCTCTCTCTTTCTCTATCTCTCTCTCTCTGAGAGAAGGCCTGTGCCCTGCTGTGTTGTGGGTCGTTTATAGGCTACATAGAAAAATGGTTTACTAAACAGATGTGATAGATTGATGGACATATAGATTTTGACTTGACGACCTCCGTGGCGTAGCGGTAGCGCATTTGCCTACCATACGAGAGGTCCCGGGTTCGATCCCCGGCTGAGGACAAAAAAAAACCCCAGGACTTCGATGTTTACATGTTTGTGATGTCGTTGTTTCTAGTTTCCACGACACAGGGTATCCTAGTGTGGGGCCAGAAACAATGTATGTGCCAGTATGTAAATGTTTTGTTATGTTATTTTAAATTTTATATAAAAAAAATATTCAACAGCACAATTACTGCATCACAACACAATTATTAAACAGATACAAATAGAAAAAAAGAAGCTAAACACATTGACAATTCGTTCTATCTGGTAACAACAGCTGATTAACTCACAGCTAACCGTGCTAATCGGTCTGGCCATGTTAATTGAATTACGAGTATCACAGTAAACTATGAACTGTAGTTTTATATTGTATGATGTATGACATTATGACATCATTTATTGCATTACACTCTTATATGTCATGCGTCGTAATATATCGGTTTATTTATTTTTACCGTACCAAGTTTATAAATTTTAAAAATTAAATTTGATTGTTTATTATTTTAAATTAGTGAACTAGGTAAGTGCCTAATTTCACAATTTTAAATAACAAACAATCAAAAAATCTCGTGTGTTAAATACTAATCTAATACACAAGATTTTTTTATTGTTCATTGTTTTTTAACATTGTGTGCTTATGTGATTTATGGAAGTAAGTTAGTACAGTCTATTTATTCTTACTTGTCCAATTTAGTAAACAAGATTATAACCTTAAAATTGAGATTAGATGCCTGAACTAGACATTTTCTCGCAAATTCATGAACTATCATGAACTATGTTTATGAAATTGGCAGCGTGTTATCTAAAAGAGTGTTCCAGGTTACTTCATTTATGGAAATATGGCAGTTTTGGACTAAAAAGTAACAGATTAAGGGTAGAATCTTGTTTACTAAATTGGACAAGTAAGAATAAATAGACTGTACATACCTACATTTACAATGTAAATGTAATTTTTGTAAGCAATAATCCCGATTGGAATGTCATATCTGGGATGCTGTATAATGTTATCTCATTGCAGATTTAACAATAGGTATAGAAAATGTGTAATGCATACGTCCGCTTTTGATTATAATATAGATCATGACCAGATCAGCCGTACATGAACAATGTTTTATTAATATTAGGCAAGGAACATTACTGGTAAATTAATAGGTGTGTATAAAGTTTAAATATTACAAATTTTAATGTCTGTGATTACCAAAGATCTGTTAGGAGTGTTAAATTTTTTAATAATGAAGTTTTTATGTAAAAAGTTATCGATTATAATTGTAATTATGTACCGATACATACCTAATTATTTTAATACGAAATGTTTTTCTTCCAGCGTTGTTTACTAGATGTCTAAATCTTTATACCCGTTTCTTAAGAGTCTCTTTATAAAATTTTGTCTCTTATCATGTTGTATGTACATAAGTACCTAAATTTATAGTAATAACCAAAGTGTCGCCGTCTAAACCTATCCTTTTATGAATGTATGCTGTACTTCCATTTTAATGTGTAGGATTATATTCTTATTTTTTTCTGAAAAGACTGAGTACTTACAAGGTTAATTTTCTGTCTTTTTGAGTACCCATCTAATCCGCTATTTGACACGTATCAAATTTGACGCGATAAATGAATATTTCCTATAGTAATTAACGTAAACCGAAATATATTGATTTTGCTAAATAAGTACTTATATGCAGAATGGCTGCAAAATAATTTTTTTTTCCTCGATTAATTCGTAACGGCGAAAACGCTATCCGCCATCTTGAAACCATCTAAAGTATGTAAACAAACATCTTTCAGCCAGAGCCAGTGGACATTGATTATTATAGGACTTACATCAAAGTGATCTTCACATAAATATACCCGAGTTTCAATTTATAAAGAGTCAGGGTCTCCTTTGGCAAGTTTGAGCCAAGTTTTTCGAATGTTAATTTCACTGGGTACACGAATCCACAACTTCCCGGGGGTCTTTATTGACGTGTTTTTTCATTCTCGAACAATGCAATAATGATAATTGGTGGGTATATTTTGGATGTAAATTCGATGAAATCTTGGTTGCGTTGTTGTTATTTCACTATGCTCAGAGATCACTTACAGAAAATTTAATGTCAATCTTTGTTTACAATTTTTTGGACTTCAAACCATAGACAAAAATGGCTGACCACGTTTTTGGCTGTTTAGGACAATAAAGTTAAAAATATATTTTTATGTTGCTTTTAGGTCCCTAAAAAATATACTAAAATATTTTTACGTCTAATGGAAGAGTTATTTACCGTTTAAGACATACTTGAAAAGAGAGTCGAATAGCGGATTACTTAGCCATTTTATAATTTTCATTCTTCTTAGACCAGATAGAACTGAATGAAACTTTTATTGAGAATTAATTATCTGCATTATGCTTCTATCAAGTACAGTACTACACATCATAAAAGTCCACTCGGGAATCTACGTTCGTGCAGATTAGGAAGAAGTGTAACGAAAGTACCCGAAGCTATAAGTACATTCAGCATGATCTTTAACCGATACGGTTAAGGTGCAGAATTGATTGCCGCAGTAGCGCTACCTATTTCGCTCACGCTAATATTGCCAAACTAATAGTCACCCGCATCGATGATGTTGGATCAACCAATAGCAACAAAGGCCTGCCATAAAATGAAACTATCTGATTGGTCGATCAGCTTGCCGCACATCCAAAATTTGGTCATCTGCGCAGGTACATTCGCGAGACTTATTTCTTGTGTAGCACTGTACCTACTTACTCGAAATTTCTAAGAGATTTTTCCATTTTTTAATACTTACCTATTTGTCTTACAGTTAGATAGTAATTGTGATTGGTGAAATAAATAATAAAAATATCTTGAAGCCCTTCCCTTACACCTTGAATATATCTATAGCCAGACATCACATTTCTTGCTTCTTCAAAAATATTTCTTATAAGTAGGTACCTACTTCGATTCGTCTTTCAATCACAATTCACAATAAGAGTAATGGATATAATGCACACAAAATATAATCGCTGAAGCCATGCTAAAGGTGGTTATTTTTTCCTAGACAAATACTTTCATAATGTCTTTTGATACAAAACCGCGATACAAACTACACTCATACTATGACGTTGCAACTTGAAGTAGGCATATGGAGTGCAGACTATGGGGCATTCATCTACAGGTATTCGAGTTATCTCAACAAATAATGTTTTTGTGCACCTTTAGAACTTTTAGAATTCAATGAAAATAAAGAAATACAATAAGTTTTTTATATTAGATTAATTTGATTTTTGTAGGTTTTGGAGCCCAAGAAGCCAGAAAAATATATTTTATAATTTAATTTTGAAACAAATCTAGAATGTTTAATTCTTTGTCTTTTGTGGTATAAATGCAATACCACCTCAATCATCGTTTCACGCAAGTTCCCCGTTGTTTTATCTTGGTGCCTGTTCAAATTATAATAGGCGTGACGACAGTATCAAATAATCAAATACAAAAGTACACATTATAAAAGAATTTAAAACACTGATTTAATTTTATAAAAAGAAAAGATTACCAATATTTTCAATATTTTTAATTTAGTTGTACATAGTATAGGGCTAACGAGATCTGTGTAACATGTCCATGAAAAGTGCGGTGGTAGCGGAACGGTGTAGAACGCCGGCTTCTCAATCGGGAAGCCGTGGGTTCAAACCCCGGCATGTACCAATGACTTTGTTTTCTAAGTTATGTACATTTGTGAAATTATAGTAGCAATACCACTCGCTGACGGTGAAGGAAAACATCGTAAGGAAACCCTAGTGTCTGAAGTGTTAACGTACCTCTTGCTACGTACAATGGCCCAACTATGAGGCTAAGTGCGGAAATCTCAGGGGTACTCGTAACTAACTAACATGTCCATGAATATTTATTTGTTTATTATTTTATTTATTATTATAAATAAAAGACTATAATACTGCTTTCAGCCACTTTGACTGAAACACCCATCACACCGCCCCGTGTGCTTTGTTGTGACTACCTACTAGTGATGACGATGTGGCGTGACGTCAGATTCGACGCGATGATACTGCGAGCTGTTTGCCCACGGATTTAAAATAATTTTATAGTGACTTTAACCTTCGTTAAACTTTAGTGTATTACTGAACTATGGGTTTCTTTGTAAATACTTAATGTGTCCCCAGTACATTATAGAAGAGGATTTAAAAATCTTTCGTCATGCCATTAAATATCTTCCATATCTCATCACATTCCACATTTTCGCCTAAAGCCAAATACCCTTGTGCTAAGTTAAAAATATTTATATATTGTTGAAGCGAACCTGTCTTGTAGTCAATTGCTTAAAGTACATTATTTACGATACAATAGATAGAAGAAATAATTAAAAATAATTAGGTAGGCACTAAAATTTATACATTAAGTAGAAATTATATTTTGTCTCAAGCACTGCGGATTGCACTTTATCTAAGACTCGGATAAGTAATAAGTTAAATACAAAAGATATTATTCAAATCGCATAATCTGTTATAGCATTATTTCTTCCATTACCGTCGCATACGTCATAATATTGTTATAAAATTTTGTTAATTTGTAAGCACAAAAACGATATGATTATTTACTATCAACGTAATAAATGTTAATGCCTTTCATATTTTAAAACAAATAAAAAATAAAACTTTATACCTAGTTCGTCGTTTTTGTTAACATCTCGCTTTTGCCTGGAACTATGGCCGTTTAAATAATTATTCCCTTACTAACCGTTTCACCTCGTAAATTGGCCTCAACATAATGAGATTAATACAGGTTGTCTGGAAGAAATTGCTTTTAGCAATAAGGCCGCCAATTGTACTGTGTATCTTTACATGTTTTATAATATGTTCTCTGATGTACAATAAAGAATATTCTTATCTTATGTTATCTTATAGCGTCCAGTGGTATCTTCACTCACACTAGATGAAGGCACAACTCGGTGCCTGGGATGGTTTAAGATGGTGTAGGCCTGCCCAGCACCTTTACTATCCTGACAATTTAGTCGGCCTAGCCCACAGGAAAGTGTAGTCAATACAAATAAATTAATAAGTACGTGCCGCGCCTACCAAGCCGTGGGCGGGTATCCTCACGATAGTTTCCTTCACCGTTAGCGTGTGGTATTGTGATTACAACTTTTTTGAAAGTAAACAAAGTCATTGGTCGGTCAGTCAACTTATTGTTCTAGATGTACTTATAGTATAAAAGGAAGAAGATTACTTGAATCGCTATCAACCCTTTTGTATGTCCCCACTGCTAGGAAGTTATCGAGCCCATAACGCCTCTGACATGGCTTAACGACTGCCATTACATGACAGCCGGCAACTACGGCTTAACGCACCTTGCGATGGTAGTACGTGCCTTTCGTGCACGGAGGCGCTCGGAAAATTGCCACTAGCGGTAGTCACGGAGCGGTCATCCATCCTGCACCTGACCACGCCTTTTGTTGCTTAACTCAAGTCATCGTTATCAACCCTTGTATGTCTCCACTGCTGGGGCACGGGTATCTTCCTGCCTCCCAGGAAGGTTAGGCCATACTCCACCACGGGGGCCAACTTCGGGTTGGTGGAGGATTGTAAAACGGTGGCGGCATTGCTGTCAGAACTTATGCCGCCCATAAGGCCTCTGTCATAGCTTAACGACTGCCATTATATGGCAGCCGGCACCAACGACTTAACGTGCCTTGCGAAGCACGGAAGCGCTCGGAAAAAAGCCACTAGCGATAGTTACGGGACGCTCACCCATCAGCCGATGTCAGTCCACTGCTGGACATAGTCCTCTCCCAAGACGCGCCACTGAACCCGATCTTCGGCTCTCCTCTTCCAGTCACTGCCCACCGCTTTGCGAATGTCGTCGCTCCACCTGATCACAGGGCGTCCTACGCTACATTTGCCGATTCGCGGTCTCCACTCAAGAACCAGTCCACGCCAACCAGTCCTGCGGCAAATATGACCACTGCCACTTCAGTTTGCTAATGTTGAGCTATGTCGATCACTTTAGTTCTCTGGCGAATACCTTCGTTTCGGATTCGATCCCGCAGAGAAACACTGAGCATAGCTCTCTACGTAGCTCGCTGAGCGACCTTAAATTGGCGGATCATTCGAACCGAGAGTGTCCACGTCTCGGCTCCGTATGTCATGACGGGTAAGACGTATTGATTAAAAACTTTTGACGAAGTTGTCTGAATGCTGCCCAGCCCAGCTGAATTCTTCTCTGGATTTCCCCATTCAAGTGATTGATGTCAATCACTTGGTTCGACTAGGCCAGGAGCGCTTCCTAGGTAGGTAAAGCCAGGTTTTCACGGTCTTTGTGCGCTCGGTCCGACTGCGCCATCCGAGTAGGTAAACTAATGCTTCTGATTGGCTATTTTGGTGTTGTCACGAAAAACCGTCCAATCAGAAGCATTAGTTTACTTGGATGGCGCACTCGGTCCGAGCGTACCTACTAAGACCGTGAAAACGCGGCTTTAGAAGGATTTATTAAATTCAATGCATACCTTCCGTACTAATACTGCTGCAACAAATGACCGAAACCGGCCACGCGATTGCAATCGCTTTGGTTTGTGAGTTCCTTAAGCTTCTCAAGGAGCAATAAATTCCCATACATTAGTTTTTATTTCCAAACGACACGCCGCAAACTTTGCCAATAGGTACGTTTAGAGGAGGCAAATCAAGGTTTGATCGTGCTTAGAATTGGAAATCAACTTATCAAACAGAAATTATAGCCGTGAGAATAGTTTCTGTGAAAAGTATTAAGTAGGTATACTTAATTTATTTTTGTTCTGCTTTTGTCAGTTGTAAACCCTATCAAATCTGTATTGGCAACGTTTCATTTCGATACGACGACGACGCGTCGTTATACAAATAAAAACCAAACTTCACTTGTACGAATCGCTCTTGAGGTAGACTGATTCTTATTTTTATGTAGGTACCTACCCTATAAACGTTCCACTGCAGGGCACAGGCGAGAGAGAGAGAGAGTATGGGCTTAACTATCTCACGTGCCCACCGCAGATTGGCAATTTCAGGAACTGAGGTATTTAAACACCTCAGACACTCAGCTTTCCTCATGATGTTTTCCTGCGGCGAGCGGTATTGCTATTATAACTTCACTAATGTACTTAGGTACATAACTTCGAGAACAAAGTCATTGGCACAAGATCTCTGTGGCGGTAGCGCATCCGCCTACAGTGAGAGGTCCCGGCTTCGAATACAAGCTGGGGACAGTTAAAAAAAGGCCAGAAGCATGTATGTGCTTGTAGGTAAAAATGTTCTATGCTACGTTATGTTACATGCCCGCACTAGGAATCGAACTGTTCCAGCCGAGTCTCTTGCTTCCGAGTCTATTGTTCTACCCACTGGGTTACCGCTCTGCTCTGATGTCAGTGCCGGCTACTACTAACGTAGCCGGCTCCGGTAACCACTATCTAAGCCGACGACACCGGTAATTTATTTCAGATTTTAAACAAAGATTTCGGCGCACAGGATAAATCAAAATACTTTCAAAAATTTGTGTTCGTTTTCTATAAAAAAAATCCCGGGTCTCTGAGCATTTTTTCAGTAAAACTCGGGTAAAACGAACCGAGAGAACGACAACACAGAAAAAAAAATATGTCAGCCATTTGTCAACGAGTCGTGGCCGAGGAGTGTTCGAACCGGTTTCATTCAACACAATACCAACGCGCAGCCAGAAACCATGAGTGCCAAAGTCCAGGAAATCCGGGACACCCTGGAGCGCCAGCTGAACGACAAATCCAAGCCGTGGACCAAGTATTTTGAACTAGCCGAACAGAAGTCTGGCGTGAGCCGAGTGTACATCTTTGTCGGTATGGCGAATTTTTCCGCGCACGTTTATTTTTATCCTTAGCGAGCGGTGGTTTCTAACTTGCGTTCCGTGTGTTGGCAGGTCTGGTGGCGTTCACCGGTTTATATTTAGTCTTCGGATTTGGTGCTGAGTTGATCTGTAACTCGATTGGCTTCGTGTATCCGGCGTATATGTCGATGCGGGCCCTGGAGTCTCCACAGAAGGACGATGACACGAAATGGCTGACATACTGGGTGGTGTATGCTTGCTTTTCGATCGTGGAGTACTTCTCAGACTTCATTGTTGGATGGTTCCCACTGTACTGGCTAATAAAGGTGAGTATTGTTACCTCCTCAGAAAGGGTAGGTACTGTGGTATGGGTTTGTAACTAATATAGGTTAAGATATTTGCCAACTCTATGCTTTTATAACATAACAGTTGCAATAACTTTCAACAGTTGTAAGCAACTCAAGTACAAATACTCTTTAAGTAGCTCTATTCGTTTGTTTCACTATTAGCATGTAATAGGCTGGATAATTCCTGCAATAATCTTAGTCTGCTAGAAACTTATCTAAATTACCCCTCATTAACACTGTCAATATTAATTTACAATATTAAGGAATGTATTGAGTAAGCAAGCTAGCTTAGCCCACAAAAAAATTAGGCAGAAATCATAATAGCCTAGTCTGTAGGTAGATAATGTGCATGACAACTCCAGGTTAATCATTAAGACCTTGATCATTGTTGAAGATACACTAGCTACCTATTTACTCATATTATGTTAGGTTATAGATCAAGGTCAACATTATACAGAGTCAGTTAATACTGATTAGAGGCAATTTTTCTTATTTATTAGGTTTCTCAGTAGATGCACACTGCTCAAGTGCACAATATTTATTTACTAGCTGTGCCCCATGGTGTTACCTGTGTTTTATAAATTTTCCCATGGAAATAATTTCCCGCAGTAACATAGCCTTTAGTCCAGGGTGTCAGGTAACTTCATACCAATGTTATTAAAATCACTCCAGCCGTTTAGATGTGAAATAATAACAACATACACACAAACTCTGTTACGGTGACGGCCTCGGTGGCGCAGCGGTTAGGCACGCTGACTGTAAAACCGAAGGTCTCTGGTTCGATCCCCGGCCGGGTCAAACTAGGAAACGAACTTTTCTAGTTTGTTTCGGGTCTTGGATGTTATCTATGTATTTATTGTATTAAATCTATCGTCGAGTTAGCACCTATAACACAAGTCATTTAGTTGTACTTAGTATAGGGCCAACGAGATCTGTGTAATATTATGTTCATGAATATTTTTTGCCTGTATAATATTAGTGTGATTTCATTTTATTTTGCTTCTTAGTACATGCCTAACAGGGAAAGATCTTACTATAACATAATATTGTAAAAAAACACAAATAAAACTGCACTACAAATTACACTTTTTTGTGGTACAATCGTTTTGCATACATTCACACTCTGTGCACCCCTTAGAGATACTCGCATGAGTTATGTCATGTACACAACTAATATCATACATTGATTTGCCTTTTATCTGCATCAGTCTCAGTCTGTTCTGTGGTTGCGTCCTAAGCTGCCTTTCCAATCTCATCTCCACTTCACAACCTTTTTATCCCTCCCAGCTACTGGTAATTCAACAGATGCGACAATGAATCTCGACTCATGGCTTATGATAATTTCATATTAAATGGGAATATTGATGTGTGAAGTGTAAATAAATTAACTGAGACTGAGAACCAAACAACACTTCAAAATACATTACAGAAAGTGACAAGTTAGGGCCCATAAATGCGATACTAATGATAAATTCGAAATTATATAAGAACTCTTTTTGTACACCAGAAGAAAACATTATGGACATAATGGACATTGCTCTTATTTTTAGAATTACAGTAGGGCAAGCGTGGTCTCATATAAATTTGATAAACATTATGTTTATATATCTATGAAAAAATCATCAAACTAAGAAGAGCAGAGATCATGTTTTAATCAAAAAATAGTTATCTCCTATTGTTACTGTTAAATCACTGCATGAAATAACTTATCAAACTCGTCAAAGTTAGCACAGTCCACAGGGATGTCACATTGTTATCGCAATAATTGATTGAATTACAATTCATTTTAAACACAGATGTTCACTTGCTTTGTGGTCCTATTGAGTTAAGTCTAAATAAACTTTGTGCAAGTAGACCTTAATATGAGAGAAGATATAAATAGAGACATATGGGTAAATGCATTAATAAATATTTACAGCATTCTAGAGTGACCAGACATTTTATAGTATATCCGTGTAATTGATAAAAAACAGCTAAGTAAGTGCAAGTCGCACTCGCGCACCGAGGGGGAACCCCTCGGTGCGAGTGCGACTTGCACGTAGAAATTTCTAGGTAGGTAGAAATTTCTAGGTAGGTACTTACATAAGTTACATAATTATAGTATAAATAGTTCGGGAATCGGGTCTCCCAGTTTTTTCCTAACTTTTCCCGCACTTCAAAGACTATTTAATTTTCTTACAAATGTATCGTTTTCAGTTTTTTCTCTGTACTTATAGTAAAATATATTACTTGTCAAATTACATAGTTCTAGGTCAGTGGGAAGTGCCCTTCAAAGTTTTTATTCCCTTGAGTTTCGGCCGTATCATTTTTACATTAACTTTTAATTTAATTAAGTTACATCATTCCACAGTTTCAAGGAACTGTAGACCTGAGTAAGTATAGGGTTTTTATTTCAACTCGCTACCTCTACGTGTTCCCAAGATTAAGGGTCTTGACAGATAGACGAACGGACCGTCAGAATGGTACTATAAGGGTTCCATTTTTTTCTTTTGTGTGTACTCTGACACTCAATTCTGTTAGCAGACGCTTTGTTTATTATCTATTCCGCTAGAATAAAATGGTTCTCTCGCAGACAATATAAGCTAGCCTACTCAGTTATCCATTGTACACAACACACCACACATCTTTTGTCTGTAGCTCTGCGCTGATCATGTTTGATCATGTTCTCGTGCCTTGTACACTCGACATCAGGTCAATCTTTATATTTTAGTTGCAGTTGCACCCGTAACTTAACTGAGCAGAGTGCACGCGGTGAAGGTTGATGTGCCGTCGACTGTACAAGATGAATAGAAAAAAAATCGTCCCATTCCGCGCTTACGTATGGGGTGGTAGTAGCATGACAGCGTGAGGCACGCGTGGCGCTAAAATTTCAGAATTAAGAAATTAATGTACTTTAAGGACTCCCTGTCCTTTTCCCGATGTCGATTTAAGGCTAATTCCAGTCTAAGGCTGACTGAAAAAAATTTCTTTACCAAAACCACTAACCAGGGAGCCAATTCTCACTTCATTAGCAAATAAGTCTTATACGACTCAGGCTCGTTTACGCCGAGGCAACAACGTGCGACAGTGCCGCATGCTACATATTGTGGCATGCGGCACCTTAAGGCATGCAACAACTTGCGGCATATGTGGCATACGGCAGCCTACATTACGCCGAGGCAACATCGTGCCTGGATAATTTCCCAAGCATCGTGTTTATGGAGTGTTTTGGTTTACCTACTTGTTTGATCGCGGGAATACACCATAGAATATGGCTGATCAAGTAATCTTATTAGCAGCTTATTTAGTACTAAGCCATGTAGCTAAACAACGGAAGAAGAAACGTTGGTGGAAAAGAAGATTACTTCAGAATAGCCCACGTACTATTTAATTAACAAAATTAAGGCAGACAATGGTGCCTTATTTAAAAACTGTTTGTGTGTTACCCCGGTGTAATATAGCCTTTAAGGCGTATGACTTGACATGCGACGTTATGACACCTCAAAGCGAGCGAAATTTAGTAGCAAATTTTCGCATACGACTTTGTGGGAATCGAGAAACTGAATTTTATGCGAAAAAGGAATCTAATCCTTCGAATATTTTGCGTTTACGCTTGCAATTCGCATGGGTGAGAATCGGCTCCCAGTCCGCTTTTGCCTATAATCCTGTTTTTAAGTGCTCAAGTTTGTATTCTGTACAAAAAAGCGGGGCAAGCAAACTTTTTTAAAGGGACTTCTAAACGGGTTCTAAATTTTTACTGCAATACGTGGCCGACAAATATTGGTGTCTTTCTCTAACATGTGAGTAGAAGAGGGACATCAATAGTTGCCGGCCACATATTGCAGCGAAAATATGGCCCGTTTAGAAGTCCCTTAAAACCAAACATTTAAAACGTGCCGTCGCGTCTGCCTTTGCTGGCTGGCCCGAGTCTGTCTATTTCTCGCGTGCTCATACCACACCGGTGCTGGTCGATATCTGTCTTGCCTACCTGAGATGCAAATAAACGTAATCTTCAGCAAGAAATCGTAGTATGATCCGCTATCTACGCGAGAAATAGATAAAAATGTTCTTTTCCGCGTTCATGTAGTGGATGATAAAAGTATGACGCGAGTAACTATTTTCTATTTCTCGCCTGCGAGATATAGGGCTTAGGCTACTGATACTGTATTAAAGATAAGATAAAGAATTAATTTAATTGGGGTGCACAATTAATTACACCAAAAAACACATCATAATTACGTTTTTTACAATTCATAAGGGTAGTTTTATGACGCTAATATATTCTCGTTATCAACCCTTGTATGTCCCCACTGCTGGGGCACGGGTCTCTTCCTGCATCGCAGGAAGGCTGGGCCATACTCCACCACGGGGGCCAAGTCCGGATAGGTGGAGGATTGTAAAACAGTGACAGGCCTTACTGTCAGAAGTTATCAAGCCGCCCATAAGGTCCCTGACATGGCTTAACGACTGCCATTATATAACAGCCGGCACCAACGGCTTAACGTGCCTTGCGAAGCACGGAAGCGCTCGGAAAAATGCCACTAGCGGTAGTCACGGGACGCTCACCCATCCCGTACCTGTCCGCGCCTGTTGTAGCTTAACCAATTGATTGATTCCAATCACTCGGTTCGCCTAGGCCACGAGCGCTTCACGCCAATATGTTAGAATTTGAAAATTACATAATGTACTGGAAAATCGACACTTTTAACATTAAAAAACGCGACTTACAGTAAGACCAGCCGCTAGTCTTGCAAGCCTCCACCAATCCTCCACCACCAGTGGTGGAGTATGGCCTATACCGTCCTCAGGGAAGAGACCCGTTCCCTCGGTGGGAACATAAATGTGTTGATGATGATGATGATCAAACGCGACTCGCGGCATAATGCTACCCATGCTGGTCGTTATCAGCTGTGCCTGCCTAAGATGTGCAAGTTGACGTAATCTCTAGGACTTGTAACTTTTTCTCTTATTTGTGATGTAAACTCAAGTTGTACTGTGCTCAAGGTGAGCGTTGTCTGATACGTCGGAGCGATTGGATGTGATGTCACAGTCGTATATAATTAGAATCGAAGCTATTGTGTTTATACGTATGACTCTGGTTTCATATGAGTCTACAACTACGAAACAATCATTGATTCCAATATTAATGTAGACTCTGCAAGTTGTATGTATTATGTGTCTGCAAGTTGTAAGTATATTATATTGATTGATTGATTAATCATTTATTTACACTTACACACACACGCAATAAAAACAATATTAAGCAGACTATACGTACAAGAGAATAAAAGCAACAACACACACAATGAAACACAGACACAGAGCATTTTCCAGTGTGAGTACTGTGGGTGTGGCAAGTGCAAAAGGGCTCTGACTCAGCATAAGCTGGAGATATGATACTCCAGCGCTGGTCTTCCGTTAGTACCCGTGAGGCGGCATGCAGGCCTCGGAGAGATACCTAGTACGAACCTGAACAAAATCATAAATAAGATTAAGCAAATCGAAATATATCGAAACTAGGTAACTCTGCAACGGTTGTTTTGTCATATTAATTAGCCGAAAACCTATTCTTAGACCTACCAAAAATACACAAAAACGATATCATACGATATCAACCCTTGTATGTCCCCACTGCTGGGGCACGGGTCTCTTCCTGCATCGCGGGAAGGTTAGGCCATACTCCACCACGGGGGCCAAGTCCGGGTTGGTGGAGAATTGTAAGACAGAGTGGCTGGCCTTACTGTCAGAAGTTATCAATCCGCTCATAGGGCCTCTGACATGGCTTATCGACTGCCATTACATGGCAGCCGGCACCAACGGCTTAACGTGCCTTGCGAAGCACGGAAGCGCTCCGAAAAAATGCCACTTGCGGTAGTCACGGGACGGTCACACATCCTGCACCTGACCGCGCCTGTTGTTGCTTAACTTAAGTAATCGATTCCAATCACTCGGTTCGACTAGACCACGAGTGCTTCAAAATACACAAATAATTTAATAAAAATAGGTGTAGACGTTTCGGATGAGATTTTTATGTTTTAGACGTACACAGTTGTAGGTAACGACCTCCTAAATAATAAGCGGATGTTCTATCGCTTTCCTACGATTCTTTGGTGAGATTCGTCATATATTTTTAGACTTAAACTTCTCGCTACTTTAAAAACCTATTTAGAGGCTAAAAATTTCACCCATGCCGGGATTCGAACCCGCAACCTCTGGCTATCCGTGCCAGCGCTCTACCAATTGAGCCAATGGGCGACTCACGGCATCAGTGAAATTTCGAACCTCATTACACTATTATCTGTATTACGTACACTTTTCTCTGTATTCACGCTACTTCCTAGGATGCTTGATAAGATAATGCTTTATTCATATACAAGACACACATTAAGCATTTGGATGAAATTAACACTAAACACAAAAAACGAAAACTCATACACAAAAACACATTAAAACATTTGGGTGAAATGAAGATTTAATCCCAATATCAATTAAAACACACTTGCATCAAGATGGGTGACCGTCCCGTGACTACAGCTATAGTGACATTTTTTCCGAGTGCTTCCGAGCTTCGCAAGGCACGTTAAGCCGTTGGTGCCGGCTGTCATGCAATGGCAGTCGATAAGCCATTTGCATTTTTTTTCCTTTTGGAAGTTAAGTCTCCCCGGCTGAAATTCCTACCAAGCTAAACACCGAATACTTACTTTTACATCCTCTTCCCTCCACAGTGCATCTTCGTCATCTGGTGTTACCTGCCCTCGGACTTCAACGGCTCGCTCATCATCTATAACCGCATCATCAGGCCCTACTACCAGAAGCATCACCAGCGCATTGACAACATGGCCAACTCTGGTAAGAACCTTTCTGTCATCCATGACTACGCCGGTCAATTGACAACATTTCATATTTTACAACGCGCAAAACTAAAAATACCGTTTCTTAATTTTGCTATCTTGATAACGAAAAAAATATTTAGAACTTTTATTATAGCTTAATTTTAGACAAAATAAATAAAAACCAAAAATTGTGTGATGACGTCACACATACGGTGGAATGAGGAGGTACCGTTGCCTAATAAATTAAAAATGATATGACAGATGTCATTTTCAATTTCATTAAAATGTCATGTCTGAGAAATTACTTTTCCTTTCCTTATTCCAATGGTTTTAGTATTATTAAGGCGGCAAAAAAGGCGACAAGGGTGTTAGTATTATTAAGGCGTGTGTGTAACGTTATTTGGCGGTTACGTACTTTTAGAATAAGACGAAATTCAAACAGAAAATTATAAATGAAAATCATCGAATTTCCGAAAATAAAAAAATATGGGTCGTTTTATTTCGTATCTTGTTTCCTTTAAGACAGTAAAATACGTATGCTAAAAAATTAAATGTTGTCAATTTAATTGAATTTATTTCAACGTAAAGAATATTGCATTTAACATTGCAAAATTTAAGCCGCTGCCTGCGGGCCGTAGTGGAGGAAAAGGCAGCGGGAAAAAAAAACTCCACTCTGACCATCTTTTCTCAAGTCATCTTAAACCAAATACCTACATGTATTGCCACCTATACATATGATAACATTTCATGATTGCCATCAATAACTTTAAAACTAGCGTCACCACTGGAACAAAAATCATAACTTGTTTTTATAATACATTCTTTAAAAAAGAAAACGTGCAAAAGCTTTGTCTGTGGGACCTATTTTTAAAACATTCAATATTTATAACGGCCGTTTTTGGCGGAAATCGATTAAAGTCCTAGATTGTTGATCCTAGGTTCTTGACTGTAGATTCTAAAAATAGTTATCACAGTTCACAGTATCACGGTTCAAAAAATGTTTAAAGTACACTTTGTGCCGAAAGAGCTACTATAATATTAAGGATTATTTAGATGACAATGATTTCTGGAATTCAAGCATGTAAAATTCACGAGTTTGTAGAATCTGTGTCAATTCTGTTAATTAAGGAATTTTAAAAGACTAAGTTTGGAGTTTTTTTGTCCATTTTTTCTCCAAAATGATCCAGATTTTGAAATGGACACGTAGCTTGACTTGTTACGTTCATTAAGCCGCAGTATCTGCGCTACTTTGAATAAAACCTTTTCATTTCATTTCACTTTTAGACACAAACGTATTATAAAGCAAGTTATGACTGCATTCCTATGGTGACGCTAGTTAGCGCCTCTAAGCGCCTTAAATTACTTCCAAAAGTAGGGAAAACATAAGTACTGCCAGACACTCGAACAGCACACGACATAGGCCTCTACAAAGGCACTCCACTTCTTTCTGTACTTAACCAGCCGCTACCAGGAAGCAGGCAGTCCTGCAAGCTGGTGCGGGGACTACCCTGCTATTGCCAGTTCGCGGTCTCCACCCATCAACTTTCGTTTCTTCAGAAGTTGGCAGTCATTGCAACTTACTAATCGTATAGGCCAAGTCATTGGCCTCTCCTCTGTAACGTGTGCCAGCTCAGTCCTCTGCCAACTTCAACCTTTGTGTTCCGGTGGCTTTAGTGATGCCATAGTCTGCCTACCGATCCGCTACCGAAGACGAAAAATTCAAACATTTTCTAATTCAATCTGACAGATTTCCGGTTTCAATACAATGCAATTTGTTTTCAAAGTTACGAACCTCTTGGATGTGAGGCGTTCTACCGTTGCGCCCGTTTCTACTACCAGTGAATTTACTGCTCAAGACTAGATGATTTTTCTGTGCTGGTGGTTTTGATAACAAAATTGACCCATTGCGTGTCCGTGGGAAATTTAAGTTTTGCATATGGTCAGACTGGAGGAACAGTTAGGATGCCTTAGTCGTAAATTACTGTCGGGGTAAGCTAATGTTGGAGTTAGCGAATATAATAAAGAAATAAAGTTTACACGGCAAATACAGGGGCGTACTCAGGCGATGGGGCCCATGGAGAGTTTCTATGATTAAGTACCAATACCTCCTATCTCATTTCTGAAGCTACTCCCTCTATTTCAGCAAATTTATGCATATAAAGCGATTTTTTTTTTTTGTAATTATCGCTTAATGCAATAATAAAATATCGAATGTTGTAATAAAGGGAGATGCAAGAGGAAGTATTGGTAATTCGTCGATTATTTGTAGAGGTGTCCTTCCTACATGTGATATAATGTGGCAAATCCCATAAACATTTTTGGCTAACGTAACATTAATATCTACGAGGTAACACCATTGTAAAACATGTATTATTATTATTAAACAACATTATTATTATTATTATTGTGCAATATATCTATCTAGGTATTTACCAACGACATAGTTCAAAATTCAAGGTCATACGAAAGATCTTAACTCCACTCTTGAATATCCCAAATTGCTAGTTCGTAGTGTGTAATATTTCCATATATCTTTTCTGTATTCTAGACCTCAAGGACCTGGTAAAGGACTTCACGCGTAAAGTAGACAAAACCATTGACAAGGGCATCAAGGTCGTGAACAAAAAACTCGATCAAATTACCAAAGATGATTAAAAAAAACAATCATCAGAACATACCAGTACGTATCTTATATACTGGCTTAGTTGCATGCTTATAGTAACTTGCAATAATGGTGTAGGTGCTGAACAAACTACAATACTTGTATACATGTCCTTGGTGTCTCCCAATTTATAAAATCATCTCACGTTTCGTCTGTATTATATTCATTGCGGTGGGTAGTTCGTCAAGCTTTGTGTTTGTTTCTTTTACTTTATTCAAGAGTGGAATCATTATCGGTACATATAAATGTAATGAGTGTACTCGTTACTCATCTATTAGTTTCGTCGTCTGTTATTGCCGGCCATATTGTATCCAGAATGTCACTGAATGCTGACCAATTGGGCATGGCTCACTGACTTCCATTATTCCTAGTGGCTATGGAGATCAGTGGAATCACTACATACTTTCTAGAACGCTTACGCTCTTTTTTGCTTGTTCAATTGTGTTCGAAAGTTTAATGTTCAAGCAAGCTTCAAACAAAAGGTGCAATGCTCGTATATTTTCGTGTACCTCAGAGTCGTAATCCGTAAAATATTTATTTATAATGTCTTATCTTTTATCTTAATTCTTCTTATGTTTAATCGTTAGTAACTAACCGAGAGTTGGTGCAACGGGCAACTTCAAACGTAAAAGACACTATGCAGAAAATAACGCAGAGTGAGAAACCTCGCGATACATAAACGGAACCGTTCTGTGGACCGAACCGCTTCTGTAAATAAAGTTTTCTATTAATTTCTAACGTAGATTTACCTTATTTATTTATTTTGATCTCCAGTAACTTAAGTTTATGGTAACTCATGATGATTTTTATATTGTAGAGTGATTTCACAGTTTTCAAGTAGTATTATTTATAGAATTCGTTTATTGTATATGATTCCTTCCAGGGGTGTTCACCATATCAGGCTTTTCTATCAATAGCTACAGAAGGAGTTACAATTATTGATACACCATTCTCTATTTCGAGCCCTATAAGCGCAACGCAATTCAAACACACGTACCTAATACTACTGAAAATACAGTTGTGTTGGTTAAAGCAACTAGCTAATTCCGTCTTCTCGTCTGGCCTACGAGACAAAACAGAAAAGCAAGTCTCCAAAGGTCACGTGTCTACTCTCGGCTTTACTGCTAAAGAGTTGAATCCATCAATTTCCACTACCGACTCTTAACTCACATTTCGTTTGTTTTATAGATGGTAAGCAAGATTAGAGCCGTCAAATAAAAAAACACAAATAGTTACACCAATGGTGAGTAACGGGTGTAAGACACTTATAGCTTGGCTTTGAAATAACAGTTGTCCTTTTTATCTGGCAGGAACGATATCCATACTTTCATGTAACATTATTCTGCTTAATCGTTTAATTCATATGCAGCTTTTCTCTTTGCCTGCTATTGTAAAATAATAGTTCATTGTCAGCCCTAACCATGGGTTATCATTTATTATCACAATAACACCCTATTAGTTTTTGTTTTACAACTACTTTTCTTACGTTAATTTGTATCATTTGCATTAAATCTCTGGTTTACACGCCCTACCAATATCGTAGCCTACTTTTAATCAATGGCATTTTATAAAGTTTTTTAAACAAACATAAACGGCGCCACCCCAAATTAGGACAAACGATAAAAAATATTTTGAAAAGATGGAAAATTGTGTGAATATTTTCAAAGGTGTTAAAACAAAAGCAGTTGTAAATTACAAACTTGAATAGACATGTTTCAGGAATTGTGTGAGTGAGAACCCTGTATACATTTTAAGCCATTCGATTCTTCTGCACTCAATGACATAAAGGTTGACTTTGCAACTAACATTAGGTTAATGTGACAAAGAGACAGTCGGGAGTAAATGAATAAAAATTCTAATAAATCCTGAACCTGGAATAGAGCAATATGCCCCAATATACAATTCAATTTACTTTGGAGTTACTTCAATAATGTTATGTTTTGTTCCGCTTACTAAACATTTTTGATTTGATTTTTTTTGTTACATATTAATTCTACTATTCCCTTAATATTATTTTTATCAGAAGCCTACATGTTTGAGTTATTTATTTACTACGTTTTAGTATATTTTTAAGTTTATACTGATATTCATTTTGTATACAACGCTGCAATCGAGCTATAAAACCTTCCAGTTGTTTGTTGTAGTAACTATTTGGCTTCTGTTTTCTGCCAGATGACCCGTGGACTTACGCAAGTGTGATCTCAAAATAATTATGCACTAATTTACTCAAAATGTACTAAACACAAAACCATTAAAATACCAGTTGCTTACGATGTTTTGCGCCAACATCTCTACTGTTGAAGTAAAGAAAGAGTATTCTAAGAGTATACTAAGTATTCTGCTATTTTTAAAAACACGATTCCCTTAAAACACTCCTCAAATGCAGATTAATACTCTGCGGTAAAGGCTTTGCCACTGCCTTACAATCCTCCACCTACCCGGACTTGGCCCCTGTAGTGGAGTATGGCCTAACATTCTACGATGTAGGAAGAGACCCATGCCCCGGCAGTGGAGACATACAAAATGGTTGATATCAAAGTCTTACCAAAGCATTTCAGGAGTGTTTTAAGGAATATTGTTATCATAACATTTATAAACCGGTACCTGCAGTGAATATATCATTTTACTTTTATCAGATTTTGGCGAAATCAGTGTCTAGTTGAATAATTTATATATGTGTGCTTTCTTTACAGATAAATCTAGATAAAAAGTATAAAAAAATAACAAAGTTTCCTTTATTTCAGCCACACGCGCGGTAGCGGACGCAGTCAATAGAAAGATTGAATAAATGCCAAAACATCCCCGAAGTAAAATATACCGTTTTACGGGGGTGTAAAGTACAAAATTATCTTTCTACTCTGCACCTGCTTCTAGCTTGCCACACAATCAACAAAAAAATAAAAAAACAAAGTAAAAATTGCGAAAAATCTAGTATAAAAAGACGAAAAACGTTTGTTTTGCGATATTTTATAGAGCTGACTGTGTTTTATAATAATTAAATAGTAAAAGACTTGACGGTAAATTTATAAGTAAGTCTTTTTATTTTTGCCCTCAAATTATTGTTATCCAACACACTTGCTACAGTCTGTTTTATCTCGTATTTAAAATTGTATGCGTAGTTCTTCACGGTTTAGTACAATCTCATGTTTCTCTACAATTTCTTGTAAACCCTCTTGGTTTATTTGAAATTCTAACGCTTAGTTCTTGATGTTTCTTCCCTTTACGATCTCTTGTTGATTTGAACAATTTTGTTAGGTACTTTACAACAAGTACCATAGCGTCGGTATGTTGCTCAAGGAATGTTAGTAACATTTTAAGCATGGTTGTATTTCTTAAATTAGATTTCATAAATTAGAAACTTGAGAGTCGCCGAAGGGAGACTATAACCTCACTAGAAAGTCGGCTAATAATATTACTAGTAATAGTATTGTAATCTTTCGGGGACTCTACAGTAGTTTTTATTTTGATGTTGTAATTTTGTAAGCTTGTGACACCATTGTAAGCACTACGGTCTACGCATTTATTCTACCATTCGAAAATAACAATAATAAGTGTTCATATTTTTGTATGTACGATATGAAATTTGTATACTTACAGCTTCAGTACAAAAATGCAAGTGGAAAATAGACTAAAAATACCGTAATCATGTTCAAATAAGTTTTAATCTCGGCTTGTGGTATTGAATAAGACGTCGATTTAGTGTGCCTTCGTTGTATTGGCTGCCAGTAAGTTCACGTAAGGAATTGTTCTTTGAAATATTTCACGTAATAAAATGAATTAATGTAACGTTCCGGCTTTTTTTTGTAATTCCTCGTTTCATGTAGTTTCTTGTCATTAGAAATGGCAGTTAGTTACTTATGGCATTTTAGAAATCCATCTGTATGTAACATAATTATTTCTAATTGGCTCACTATCTGACCTCAATTATTGGGCAATAGCTTATGTTCTTTTTAAATCAGAAATATAGTTTTTAAATATCGGGGTTTACATAATTTTATTAAATTCGCCCTCTCCCACTCTACCAATATCGTAGGTTTCAGTGAGTCTTATAACAAAGAATGATCATTCTTTTTAGAACGTAGTTTAGAGCCTAGATATAAAAAGGCTACTTAAAAACAAACAAAGCAGAAAAAACTGGCAAGTGTGGACTCGCGTAGCGTAGCGATGGTCCTAACCTTATTTTTTTAGAAATAGGTATGTATATAAAATTTTGTAAGGAGCTGTTATTAGGGAATAAGATATTTTCCCGCAGTAAAACGTAGCCTATGTGTTAATCCAGGGTATCAGCTAACTCGATACCAAATCACTGACGCCGGTAACTCGCCCATTAGCTCAGTTGGGAGAGCTCTGGCACGGTTAGGGAGAGGTCGCGGGTTCGAGTCCCGGCATGAGTGGAATTTTTAGCCTCTAAATAGGTTTCCATACCAAATGGTATTCCGGTTCTTCTATGGCCACGCCTGTAAGCGCCATCTGTGAATTGCTTTGTGAATTTGTGCTGAACGCCTCATTACGCACTTGAGAATTAGACCCACATCATAATACCTACAGTCTATTTATTCTTACTTGTCCAAATTAGTAAACAAGATTCTAACCTTAAAATTGAGATTAGATGCCTAAACTAGACATTTTCCCGCAAATTCATGAACTATGTTTATAAAATTGGCAGCGTGTTATCTACAAGAGTGTTCCAAGTTACAGTTTGGCAGTTTTGGACTAAAAAGTCACAGTTTAGTGGTAGAATCTTGTTTACTAAATTGGACAAGTAAGAATAAATATATAGATAGAATATTCTTTAATGTACACAGAAATTACAGTAACAGAACTTATATAAAAAATAGACTGTACTTACCCCTGATATATATTTTCCTAATTACGACCTTCCTATATTTGTTTGTGTCATATACTATCTATTCGTTTAGTTTAGCGTCTAGTTAGGTACCTATTCATATTCAAATTAAATCTCACGGTGACCTTACTAACTACTTGCCATGAACTTAATTATAAATTTTAATCTGGTACGTGTAGGTACTTACCTACTTAATAATTCTTAAATTTACTTTAAAATTAAGTAGATACTAGCCGCAATGTCTCGATGATTTAACATCCACATTCCGGTACTGTGAGCAACTACATAGAATGACACAAATATGAGGCTACATGGAAAAATCACGCGAAATAACGGTGTCTAATAAAATAAACCATGAGCACCACAGGTGCTATTGCTAGAAATGGGAAACAGGAAGGGCATCACATTCCAGCAAGATGCACGGATATTGAGACCATATTATAACTATACATTAATCAGGGAAAACGAAATCCGAAACCGAGCGCTGGCACGGTTAGCCAGAGGTCGCGGGTTCGAGTCCCGGCATGGGTGGAATTTTTAGCCTCTAAATAGGTTTTTAAAATTGTCCTTAGCACGGGTTAGTGCATAAAATAAAAAATAATCATGTGGGTACAGCTATATCATTCAGATGTAAAGCCGATCTGCGAAGTAGGTACTCGGGGCTGCAAGTGATGCAAATTACTTCAGCCAGATGTCGCTGCCTGTACGTAATACAGAGTAGGTATTGTAAATAGGTTCGAAATTTCACTGATGCCGTTAGTCGCCTATTAGCTCAGTTGGAAGAGCGCTGGCACGGTTAGCCAGTCGGTCGCGGGTTCCAGTCCCGGCATGGGTGGAATTCTTAGCCTCTAAAGAGGTTTTTACAACGAAATACATTAATCAGGGAAAACTCGGCCTTATGGGCGGCTTAATAACTTATGATGACCGTTAGGCCTGCCATGGTCTTACAATCCTCCACCAACCCAGACTTGGTGTTGGAGTATGACCTAACGTTCCTGGAATGCAGGAAGAGACCCGTGCCAGCAGTGGGGACATACAAGGGTTGATATTGAACATTAAAACCAGCCCATAAAATTAAATAACCATTATATTCACGCACTAAAATCTAACCTTAAAACTACCTAACATTAGAGTCCTATTTAGTAGCTTCAACGGTTTGGGTCTTCGCTTCTTCTTCCTGTAGTTTGGCAAGCTGCTCGCGCTGCTTCTGTCTGTTACGCCAGGCTGTCATGTAGGAGCGAGGGTGAATAGGGAAGAAGCCAGCAATACCTGAAAGAGGTTGGTACACATGACAAATACAAAATAAAATTGTTGGATTATCAAAGCCAACAGAGTTATATTAAAAAACACATGTGATTCCTTGAAACAGTCAGAAATTGTGTAAATAGTCTGTGGTGAGCCTTGGAGGATAAAGTCTTTGCCACAAAATATGGGCACATCATTTGAGAAGTGTTTTATCTATAAAAATTAAGTTGTACATTTTTTAAGCTAAGATGCATGGGGATTTTATTTGTATTTAAGTGTGGTCCAATAGACTTTTATTTCAACTCCATGAGAAGAGTTTTAGAAGAATCTATTGTCTATAAATAATTGAATTTACCAAACAATTCTGCAACAGGCGGAGAAACATGGGCACCCTGCCCAAGCCAGTACTTGATACGCTCCAGATTTAATGCCACTAGCTTCTCATTGTGGATGTTAGGCACTGGATCGTATGAACCCAGCTGCTCGATCACCGGCTGACTGTTCAAGCGTCTGCGCTGGAATTAGAGAGAAGAAAGTATTTTACCGACTTAGGATTGTTGATGTTGAATTTCTCAACCTGTTGACTTTAATTAGTAATGATCAGACAAAATAACCTTTTATTAATTTTCAAGTTCAAACGCAACACCTACTGTCATGGGAAGAAATATGCACTTGCCGTCTTCATAAACCTAACGTGGAATAGTGACCTTAGATAATATAGTTACTATTGAAATTGGTCATGCCAATCTTAGCCACTTTATGGAAATCTGCCAGTTTCTGAAATAAGAATCTCACTAAACAAATAGTTCGCCCCCAACTTTACCCACCAACCGAAACATTGAAGTAAACTAATATTTACATAGACCACAATGGTAAATTATTATGCCAAATACAGGAGATACCGCGATTACAAAATATAATATATCCATCCTATGTAGGAAAGTATTGAAGGGCGCAGAGGGAGTAAAGATATCTCTTCAATCATAGAAAATGTAGTTTTGGGTTGTTTTTCTAACCTCTGACACTTGCGCGGTGTTAATACACTGAGGGAGTGGTAAACAGCCATCAAATTTAACTTTAACAACTATGGGCGTTTCGAGAACAGCAGCCTTCTTAATCGTGATAAAGTACAGTACCTACTAAGAAAAACTTACGTGGGTAACTGAAATATGGAAAAACGGCCTATTAGTGCATCCATGGCGAACTAAGCGAATAGATTTCGCAGCTCTGGCGAAGAATTGGCCTGTCCCACTCGCTGGCGGTAAAGACATTTCGGGATAAGCCCGAAAACAGCTAGTTTTTCAAAATAAATCTAATAAACGAATCGAAAAGTGAAAACTAACCTCAAAAGTCATAATAATTCTGTCTGACATGTAGGTGACAGTTTAGTTTAGTTCCGAGTTGAAATCTAGGTACACAGATTTCCAGATTTCATTATTGCGGCAGTTAAAAAATAAAATAAAAATGCGTTTTAATTATGTACATTATGTCAACACTTTAGAAACAAAATGTTTCTTAATTATGTAAACTTATTGATTCAATCAATAAAATTGTTCTGAGGTAGTCCAATAAATTACAACCTCAAAACGGAAAACCGAATATACTTTTTTTGAAGCCTAATGTTACCGCTTTCTTTGGGTTTCCTGTTTCTGGGGAAAATAATACTTTCTAAGTTAAATAGGTACCTAAATCTAATTGACAATAATTCTGAGAACGGCTGGAAAAGTATTTTCTCAAAAAAAACTAACTAAAATAAATTAGGTACCTATTAGGTATATACGTATTTATGATTTAAATTTTAATATGTCCTCCAATACCTACCTACCACATAAAACCGGAACCACTCAGAAATCTTAATCTAAAAAGCGACGGATTTCCTAAAATTATTTGATTAAAAAAAGAACGAAAAGGCAGTGTGGTGTGCATTCACTCCTCCATTTTCCCCGCGTTTCCGTGGTTTATCGACCCGCAGAGTTGCGGGGCGTGTAATTTTTTACGACCACGCGTCTCTAGTCCCTGCTTTTCATTCATCGTTGGTATTCCTCGTGGGGCCGGTTCACCCGCGGAATTTTATCGACTATCGATGTTTGAATTTAGTATCTTTGGTTATGGGGTAGGCCATCTTCGGAGAGACAATTTGCAAAACTACTGGCTGGGCATACTGTTTCTTCTCTACTCTATAGGTACTAATAAATCCAGTTACCCCATCCTGCCTAAAAGAGCTATTTAATTATCTCCATTCCTGTGATAGCTATCTCTTCGCCCATCTTAAATTGTATACTATTAGATAAAGGTACCATCCGTACTGTACATACTTCTATGACTCTTCTTTATCTGTGCAATGCATTCGACTATGACATGCCTTGCCGGAGAGAGGGCGAAAATCAAAAACACTTCCTATTTTTAAAGGTCTGGTAAAAACGGAGAAAGAGAGTATTTAAAATAAAAATGAAGAAGCAATATATTGCTTTACATACTTCTTAGGTATTTGTAAGTCAGTTTATTTAAATATCCTACCAAGATATTTCATGTACCTACGTACCCTCTCTCTTCATCGTTTTGTTCTATCCAGCCCATGATTTTCTGGAAGAGATTGCTTTTAGCAGTAATCAAACTTAGATATTATGTAAGACATTTAATGTACTAATTATGTTTTATCTAGTGTGTACAATAGTAGTTGTAATCTAGTCATTCAGAAGTCGTAGGTATATAATGGTCCTGGTGACTCCCTTGACGTACGGAGCTCTAATAGAGAGACACCTGCGCGTACTCCTATAGTCAACTGGCGAATGAAAATGAAATATGGCGCATTTTGTGTCCCAGAGCCAGCAAGAACAAATGAACCGAAGTTTGGAAAAGAAGGTTTTTTTTTTTTTAAATTAAGTCCATAAAGAGATTGACTGAATAAAAGTCGCTATGCTATCAACGTTATGAAGGTACCTTCTGAAAATATAAAATTCCATAAAACTTAGAATCCAACATGAATGATTATGATGAAATTCGTGGAAAACTTATAAACAATCTACTAACGATCAGTTAATGTTTTTTGTAAGCTTTTCCCAGACGTAGAGTTCAGATTAATTAAAAACTTTTTTCTTTAATTTTAGGGTGAAAGTTACTTTTATTGCCCACGTAATGTCATCAGTGTCAAATTCTCGATAACAACCCATTGAACGCGGATAAAATTGGCCAATCACTACGGTCTTCCCGAGCACAACCCGAGCTATGACCGACTTCTTCACGACCTTACGCTAGAGGGGGACGGCCGTACAGTTTTCCGCTTAGTGGGAAAAAGACAGACGCTATAAGTGGGTCACGGGATGAGAGCGTCTTGAGGCCGGCGCGTTTTCAGCGCTGAGCGCTGAATGAGGCCGCGCCAAGGAAAATATCACTGAATTTAATGCAACAGAAGAACCGCGTGAGCATTTGGATTAGATTAGATTTAGACTCTTGCACATTTTGGTCGTACATGAAAAACTTGAATGTCTTAGGGCCAGTTTCTGAACTCAGAATTTCGCTAAGTAGGTAAATAGTTAACCGTAGTGCTGTCCCTTGGAATTTCCCAGAAAAAAAAAGTGACAGAACGTTACCTAAGTATTTACTTAGTTAAATTCAGAATTCAGTAACCGATCCAAATTACACAGCATTTAAAACAGTTTATGAACGTTCCACTTTGGGAGCAGTCCAGGAAATTCTACCGTCCTATAGGTAAAGGAATCTCATAAATATCGACTCTTTGTAGGATCCTTTATGAAAAACTAGTTATGGTATTTTCCTACTACAGAAAGTTCGTCATTGTACCTTTAAGGAATTTATGATTATCAGACTGTACTTTTAGGTAATATCATAGATCTTTGCATCTACTAGTAATTTCATTCGGTTATATGGTGGTAGCGCAGCGGTAGAATCGGGAGGTGGTGGGTTTCAATCCCTATATGTACCAATGACTTTATTTGTAAGTTAAGTACATTTGCGAAGTTATTGTAGCAATTCCACTCGCTAACAGTGAAGGAAAACATCATGAGGAAACCTGAGTGTCAGAGGTGTTCAATTACTTCAGCACTTGAAATTGCCAGTTAGTGGTGGGCACGCGCGGTAATTAAGTCCATACTCTCTATCTCTGTGAGAAGGCCTTTGCAGGCAGTGGGACGTATATAGGATACAACAAAAAAAAAATTATGAAGCCTTCACTAGCTCACATTTTCCGAAAGATTTTAAATGAGGTCAAGAAGCCAGAACTCAGTGTAGGTACCTGCACTGCAGCAGACATTTGATAAAAACCAATTCTTCCACTATTCTCTCTGAGAAAGAGCTTCGCTCTGCAGTGGCATGTACAAATGTTACGTTCTAAAGTTCGGCTACTTCTAAATTTAAACCCGTCCTTCCGTCATTTTTAGTTTGGCTGTGAAAATAGGCTCCGCTTAAAACTGGAGGACTATAAATAGAACTTCGCTAGGCGAAGTTATAATGGATGGATTAGACGCGACATTTCGAGCTTCGTTTATTTTGTCATAAGATGGACTTTTGTGACTTCTATTCTTAGACTGATAGCCGGAGTATTTTGGCTTGAAAACGCAGCACACAAGAATGCTGCCAGAAAAGCGTCCCAAATCCTTGTGACCCACATCCCTCCCCTACATATGACACCAAACCCCATGAGATTGATGGTTATCGAGGCGCCATAATTGAATTAAAAAAGCCCGCGCCACGAATGACAATCGGTTACCCACATCCAGCTCAATCAATCCGCTGCAGCCGCTTCAGCGGCAGGCGCGGGGCGCACGCGCGCCTTGGCGAATCGATGGCGGCGGGCGTAACTCGCCAGTGGTGACCGCGCCGCCGCGCGAGCAACATGTGCGCGCGTTAACACAGCCGGCAAGCTGTATCTACGCGAATATGCTGGTGAAGAGGAGCGGCCGCGCGAGGAGTGGCGCCGGCAGGAGTGGTCGGGCGGTGCGCGCGGCCGGCTCCCCCAGGTGGACCGGTCGCCCTCGCGCCGGAGTCCGTACCTCACGCGGGACGACGAGCCTTCCCCCGCCCCGGACGAGCGCGGCCGGTCGGCCTCCGCCGGCGCCCACCATCGCGCCCGGCCGCGGCCGCTCCGCTACCAGTCCCTGGAGCGAGACTACGACCGCAGCTATGCCCCTCCTCCACCTCCCGAGGAGGACTACTACCGGCCCAGCCGCGAGCCGCCGCCTCTCTTCCTCGGCGAGCTGCAGTCCCAGAACTCCGACCTGCAACGGGAGCTGGGCAACCTCAAGAAGGAGCTGGAACTGACCAACCAGAAGCTCGGCTCCAGCATGCATAGTATAAAGACCTTCTGGAGTCCGGAACTGAAGAAGGAGCGGTCAATGAGGAAGGAGGAGAGCGCCAAGTACAGCCTCATCAACGACCAGCTGAAGCTCCTCAATCAAGAGAACCAGGTCAGTGGCTCTTTGTCGCTTCCGTATAGTAGTGGTACGCGTCTGAGTGAATGAACGATGCTAATGAGTGAATGAGGTGCAGTTTTAGTAGTTCCTACTACAGCAGTCCACTACAATTGTATGACGTGACGAATGGAGTGAATACAGCTGGGTGCTTGTGGAGTGGTAGAGTAGGCAAAAAAATCAAAACGTTCATTTCGGAGTAGAGACAATTTCCAGGTCTATAAATGTGAAAGTGCCTACTGCATAAACATCCACCATTAGTTCTGCTATGGTGTTTTCCCTGGGATGATTCCCCTTTTGGTATAATTATAATCCTGATAGATTAGAACTCGTTATAATCCTAATAGAATAGATTGTACGCACCAAAAAACCAATTACGTTAAAAGGCTTACCTGAATATATAAGTTTTGCCGTACACAATTGGAAGTCTTATCGCCAAAAGCGATCTCCTTCGTTCGAAATAGATTGTATCCTAGCCCTTCACTCATGTGTAACGAAAACGGTAGGCGGAGACTAGCGATTAGCCTCTAGCCAAGTTCCATAATAACTACTTCGTTCGCTTCATTGGCGTTCACCCGTCGATTGCAAGAAGGTTTTGTCTTTCACCAAATTATATTATCCCTTGGTATGTCCCCCCTGCACGGCACGGGTCTCTTCCTGCATCGCACGAAGCTTAGGCTATACTCCACCACGGGGGCCAAGTCCGGCTTGGACTTGTACTTGGTCCTTCGCCAAATACTTAAGTTAAACTCTCAATTTGGTCGACGAATGTCTGCCTGGGGTACATCCAAGCCATCGGAACCTTTTACTGATTCTATTTCTTTTTCAGATGACATTTTAACCACAACATACTCTAATCATAACAAACTAAATTATCACAAAGTCATTTTCAAAGAGATGTTTTCAATAGGTGTCTGGTGCACATTTTTTCGTTAGGTTTTGGAACAGAAGCTCTAACATTTGGAAGTAACGTTATGATTGACGACAATTAACACCTGGCTGTCCTGTGAGAGGTCTCGGGTTCGATCCCCGGCTGGGGACAAAAAAACCCCAGGTCTTGGATGTTTACATGTTTGTGATGTCGTTGTTTCTGGTACCCACGACACGGAGTATCGTAGTGTGGGGCCAAAAACAATGTGTGTGCTAGTATGTAAATGTGTTATGTTATGTTAGTTCTCCTGAAAACAGAGAAAGAAGTCCACTGGAATTATTAATTCATCATCATCGACTGCTACCCTGTAAGTCCCCACAGCTGGGGCAGGGGTCTCTTCCTACATTGCAGGAAGGTTAGGCCATACTCCACCACGGGGGCCAAGTCCTGGTTGGTGAGTACATCACCATCATCATCATTATTATCATCATCGTTTTTTACTGCTGCTCCGACTCTCCAAGGTTTGCTGGAAGAAATCTCTTACAGAGATAAGCTCGCCTTTGTACATTTTATTTCTTATGTTTCGTGTGCAATAAAGTATAAATTAAAATTAATTAATTATATTTAAGAGTTGGACTCGGGCCGGTGCAGCATACTCCACGCGCTCCGTTCACAGGTCACAGACCGGCCCAGAATTATCATCATCGTCAGCTCACCGCTGCCCACTGCTGGATATAAACTGTCGTGAAGGAGTCTGCTCTGCTCCCACAGTAAAACCAAGCAATTGGTTTTGTGGGACCTCTTTACAACACCTCGATCGATATCAACCCTTGTATGTCCCCACTGCTAGGGCAAGGGTCTCCTTCTGCATCGCAGAAAGGTTAGGCCATACTCCACGACGGGGGCCAAGTCCGGGTTGGTGGAGGATTGTAAGACAGTTTCGGGCCTTACTGTCAGTTATCAAGTTATCAAGCCGCCCATAAGGTCTCTGACTTAACGACTGCCATTAAATGACGGCCAACGGCTTAGCGTGGCTTGCGAAGCTGCCTAACAACACCTAAGCCGCGGATTTCGTCACTATTCCTTCATAGTTAGCGTGTAGCGGGTACTACAAAATCGCAGATGAAAGTAATTTTCAAAATAAAATATGTCTACGCCCGCATTGGGAATCGAACATGAGTCTCTCGATACGAGATTATTGTTCTACCCACTGGCCTACCATGGCTTGCTCACTTATGAATTGACTTGTCTTTCCTGTGAGTTAGGCTGATTAAGCCGTCAGGGTTATTTTATTTTATTTATTAGGCACTATCTATATATCTATAATCAGCCCACATCAACCCACGGGGCACCTCCTTTTTATTGCGCCATTCCTCACGGTCCTGTGCTAATCTGATCCATCTCTGACCCGCAATCCTCACGATGTCTGACCATCGTGTCGGTGGTCTGCCTACCTACCTCCTTCCCTCCCTTGGCCACCACTCCGATACTGCATTTATTACTGCATTTATTAAGCATCCTGATTTTATTAGGCACACAAAACAGATATTAGCCAGTACTTCATCAAGATAACATTAATTAACATGTAACATCCAGACGAAGCGCTCGTGGCCTAGGCGAACCGAGTGATTGGAATCAATCACTTGGTTAAGCAACAACAGGCGTGGTCAGGTACGGGATGGGTAAACGTCCCGTGACTACCGCTAGTGGAATTTTTCCGAGCGCTTCTGTGCTTCGCAAGGGACGTTAAGCCGTTGGTGCCGGCTGTCATATAATCGCAGTCGTTAAGCCATGTCAGAGGCCTTATGGGCGGCTTGATAACTTCTGACAGTAAGGCGCGCCACTGTCTTACAATTCTCCACCAACCCGGACTTGGCCCCCGTGGTGGAGTATGGCCTAACCTTCCTGCGATGCAGGAAGAGACCCGTGCCCCAGCAGTGGGGACATACAAGGGTTGATATCGATCCAGACTAATCTCCAAAACATGTGTACACACCATGGTCACAATAATATGAAACTTAGACGAGTTACTTAAACTAACATATTGCATTTTATGTATTCATTTACATTAATTCAAGCCGAGAACAAAGGAAAATTGTTACAATGAAATTAGAAGAATATAAGAATGAGAAGAAGGAGGCGACTATTTTTTCGGGCTGGTTGAATTCGATATACATATCCGGCCATGTGAACCGATTGATTTGTACCACTATGAAATATGACTATGACGACCTCTGTGGCGTAGCGGTAGCGCGTCTACCTACCATGTAAGAGGTCCCGGATTCGAATCCCGGCTGGGAACAAAAAAAAAAAAGCCCAGGTCTTGGATGTTTACATGTTTGTGATGTCGTTGTTTCTGGTTCCCACAATACAGGGTATCCTAGTGTGGGGCCAGAAGCAATGTATGTGCTTGTATGTAAATGTTAAAAAAAAAAATGTTACATCAAAGCCAATATTCAGGTGTCGCGAATACTGTTATCTCTGCCTACACATAGGCCGATCCCTCACATTGCTGATTACCATATCGCGTGGGGTGAAAATCGTGCCGCGAAAGGCAATAAGCTAAAGTTCCAAGCCCTAAGTTCCTGGGACTCAATTTCGCTAGTCGTGCAAGTAAAGCACTAGAGCAATCGCACATTACGCACGTCCGTATCAGACAAACTGTCTTAAAAGAGATGTTCGATAACTTTTCAAGCCATATTTTACTGCTACCCGCCTCAATTTCACCTTCGGAAATCTTTCCTATATAGGGTTGCCTGGAATAAACTGCTATCAGCAGTAAGGCCGTCATTTGCACCTCTTCTTTTGTAACTGTTGTCTCTGTAATTATTTTCTGTCGTGTACAATAAAGAATATGCTTATCTTGTAACGGTGCAAACCTCTTCACACCATTTTTATTTCTTTTTCCATCTATCCTATCCTTTTCCATGAATTCGAAACTCAGTTGTTTTGTCAGCTGTCGTCCAAGTGTACCGTGGCTCTGGATTGGCCTCTCGTATCACCTCCACCTTCACTCATGCTTTTGTTTCGTAACTCTCAGTGTTCTGGCGCTTTTCTTTGTTTACTATAGCTGTATATATATTGTTTTTTTTGTGTCTTAGTACAAGCATTGCATATAATTGTAGATTAACTGGCATTATTTAATATAAGGTCTGCACTGTCTTAGGTTTCACAAAATACTAAACTCCTACCTAAAGGTAATGTCTATTGATTTGAGTTTGGTAGACTGAACATACTGTGCAGATAGGAATACTAATTATTTTTAAGTTCTCTTTTCACTTAAATTTTTCTATGTGTGGTGTACTGTAACTACTTATCAGGGCCGTATGTGCAACATTCCGTGAGATGAGGTCCTGTTCGTCGCAAAACATTGATCTTCGTAAACTACAATCAGTTGTGTTCTCAGTGGGATGCTCTAAGGGATGTGTTAATTTACCTTATTCACTTGTGTATTTTACTATAAGATTATTTTTATGTGTAACTCATCCTGTTGTAACCCCAATAAATAAAATAAAATAAAAATAAAATATCATTTTCAAATATTTAGTTTTATGTACGTCACACATTCTTCGATTTCCCTCATTTTTCACCACTACTACTTTACGCCTTGACCAGATCTGACTTTTTACCTGCTTATCCGTTTTTATCCAGTTTTTTCTGTTTTATTAAAATATTATACTAAATATGCAAATAAAACCACACCTGAAGTCGTTCCAGAGTTTATTTACTATTATAAATATATACAACGTTCCAATCTTATCTTAGCCTTCTGTTTTCGATTAATCGCCATTATTTAGTTTTACTTTTATTTTGCTTTTCGCTGTTTGGTCGAAGTACGTCTGCCTGGAACGTCCCTTACCGGTGTCTCCACCCAAATTGACTCGATATACGATAGGTATATTTAACAAAACTTTCTCCCTTCATCCTCACCATATGTCCAAAATAACGTCACCTATACCACAGAAGATATTGAGTTGCTCAATATCTTCTGTGGTATAGGTGACGCAACATGTACCTATATTTTTTATCTAACTCACATGTAAACGAATTTAAAAACCTATTTAGAGGCTAAAAATTTCACCCAGATTACGGATAGCCAGAGGTTGCGGGTTCGAATCCCGGCATGGGTGAAATTTTTAGCCTCTAAATAGGTTTTTAAATTTGTTCCTTAGCACGGGTTAGTGCATTAAAAATAAAAATAGTGTAATCATGTGAGTACAGTGATATCGTTCCGATGTTAAACCTGACTGCAAAGTAGGTAGTCGGGGCTGTAAGTAATGCAATTTGCTTAAGTCAGATGTCGCTGCCTGTACGTAATACAGAGAATATTGTGAAGAGGTTCGAAATTTCACTGATGCCGTGAGTCACCCATTGGCTCAATTGGTAGAGCGCTGGTACGGATAGCCAGAGGTTGCGGGTTCGAATCCCGGCATGGGTGAAATTTTTAGCCTCTAAATAGGTTTTTAAATTTGTTCCTTAGCACGGGTTAGTGCATTAAAAATAAAAATAGTGTAATCACATGTAAACGATCAACTACGGTATGTTAATACCACAGAGTTGGTTATCACATGACTAGTCTGTCCGCAGACAAATGCGCTTGCCTTGCAGATTTGGACTGTCCTAATAAATTACCTAGATAAGCCTACTTAGGTAGGTACTTTCCAGTATGTACATTTGGCTCTTAGACCTGCAGCATCTGAACGGTAACTATCCTCATCCAGTATACCCCGGTAGGAGCGGCCACAATAGTTCACTAGACGCTCCATAAATCATATAAGGTAGAATGTACCTCTGGCCTACTAGTCCAACAGCATCTGAACGGTAACTTTACCCATCCAGTACAGGAGTAGGAGCGGCCACAAAATTTCACTAGACGCTGCATAAATCATATAACGTAGATATAAAGACGTCCTACAATGCAGCCTATGTAAGTCATTTTAGGGCGCAAGCCTTCTCTCGGAGAGAGATTATGGACTTAATCACCACGCGAGCCCATCGCGGATTGGCAATTGGAAGCGCTGAGGTATGTGAACTAGTCAGATACTACGGTTTCTACACCGCTAAGCAAGTGGCGTTGCTTAGCTTCACCAATAACTTAACTTCACCAATGTACGTAACTTACTAAACAAAGTCATTGGTACATGCCGGGATCCGAACCTACGACCTCTTGGATGAGAAGCCGGCCATCTACCGCCTACTGTACTTTCCAATTGCATTATGTTTAATTCCTAGAATACGCCACCCAACATAACATCGGAATTTGCTGGATCAACGGGAATAAAACGCGTAGGTTGGATCATACGAGACGAGATATGAATACAGACAAAATATAGAGGATTCTACTCTACACAGTACAGTCACCAGCATTAACATGGTATGCACTTCAGTACCTTGTCAACGTAAAAATAGGAATTTTCTCATACAACAGGCTAGAAGAGGTTAATATGACAAGGTTCTAAGGTGTTTACATGTTAGGGCACGCGACTGTACACACACATACCTCTGGTAGGAACCTTTGTGATAACGAATTCCAACAATTCGATTCACTTTATGTCAATGTAAAGAATTTACATTCTCTTTGCTGACTGTCAAAGTACAATGTAAAATGTAAGCCGCTGCCTTCGGGCCGTATTGTAGAGGTACTACGAGAGACCACCATTCGAGTGATCGAATTGCCGATGTATCGGGCTGGTAGGCACGCTATGAAGCATGTAGAGAGCAGGGCTGGTCAGAATTCCGTAATACAAATTTGCATCCCACAGTACGGAAAATTGTAGTTACGGCAGTTGTAAAACTGACATGAGATACCTCGAAAACAAAAAAAAAAATACTGAAGTCACGTTAGGTTATTCTTGTGAGTCATGAGCTGGTCTATCAGCCTTCGAAGGTACGACGTTGACTTCTGGGACACCCTGTATACTGAGCCCTAACACGCACAAGGTTTTTGTGCGCCCCAAGAAGTATGGAAGGGCGGGACGATTAGAAATACCGTAATCTATATGACTCTACATAATCAGATGGTTAGGCAAGAAGATAACCCCAAAAAGGGATTAAGCTAAGACAGTAACTCCTCTGTACTAAGTACTATCATAGCTATAATCATCTAGCTTAGTAATTTATTACCCACAATAGACGCGCTCGTGGCCTAGTGGAACCGAGTGATTGGAATCGATCACTTGGGTTAAGCCACAGCAGGCGCGGTCAAGTACTGGATGGGTGACCATCCCGTGACTACCTCTAGTGGCATTTTTTCCGAGCGCTTCTGTGCTTCACAAGGCACGCTAAGAAGTGGGTTCCGGCTGCCATGTAATGGCAGTCGTTAAGCGATGTCAGAGGCCTTATGGGTGGCTTGATAACTTCTGACAGTAAGGGCCCTATTGTCTTACAGTCCCCCACTAACCCGGACTTTGCCCTTGTGGTGGCGTAAAGTCTAACCTTCCTGCGATGCAGGAAGAGACCCGTGCCCGAGCAGTGGTATATACAAAGGATTGATATCAATTGGCGCTAATCAAACTTTTATCTGATCAATACAACAAGTTGCACAATTTATTCTAGGAAACGATGAGAACGAAATGAATAAAACTTATTTTAAAGAATAAATAAGAATCTGTTGTGACGGTGCAAACTTTTTAGAAGCATTTTTGACATTTCTTTCATTCTGTTTATTCAAAAAAACAACAAAAGTCACTATTCTATTCTAGATTTCATTTGAATATCCATCATTTGCTAATTTACCTTTTCACGATACGCGACTCTGACAATAGAATTTTCTTTATTTTACGCAGAAATTACAATAACAGAAATTGTATATTTACAAATAAGTATAGTATAATTGGCGGCATTATTACTAAAAGCAATTTCTTTTGCAATTGCAATTTAATTTGGCATAATTTTCTATTTTTCCAATTTATTCTGATCAGTTTGATTCCTGCAATAATTGCAGATTTTGAAATAAACAAAGTGTTCTTGACGTCATATCCATATTTTATGATAAATTTATCGCAAGAACTTTTCCAATTGGCGCCCAACGTGGGGCTCTTTCGGTAGGGTTCTTGCGATAAATACTCCCTTGCTATTTTTTACGCACAATTTAGCAGCTATTAAAACTTTTGTATTCTAAAAGAGAAAGAAAGAAAATACTACTAAGTATATTGTAACAACAAGGAACGACAGAAAGACAACGTAATAAATAACAGAGAATTTTAAAAACCTATTTAGAGGTTCCACCTATGCCGGGACTTGAACCCGCGACCTCTGGCTAACCGTGCCAGCGCTCTCCGAACTGAGCTAATGGGCAATTACCGGCATCAGCCTCTTTACAATACTCTCTGTATTACTTATTTCTTACTTATTTTTAGCCTCTAAATAGGTTTTTAAAATTTTCCTTAGCACGGCTTAGTGCAACAAAAAGAATATAAACATAACAGAGAAAACAAATAAAACATAGATTTAGCTTGCGGTGTGTCTAAGTTGTCACAAAGGCAGCAAAGTCAGCGTTGCGTCTTGAATCTAGAGCTTCTGTGGGCAGACATTCTGAAAACTCGATTCGTCTTAATATGAACTCTTGATAACTATTCAATAATATCCCCACTTTTCAATACAAATTTTACAATAACAAACTCCAGGATGCCCTATTTCTATGTTTACAGTGTGGTTCTACAAAATAAACGTTCTCTTTAAATCAGTGAAACGTGACCCCACCCCTAGACTGAACCATTAATTTTGATCCTGATTGTGCACTAACTGTGTGCCTATCACAGGCCCTCCGTTACAATCCGATTGTTTTTTCTTTTGGGGTAAGGAATCGTCTGTTCCTATTATACTCGGGGAGTAGGCCGGTGCCGTGCATTGAGACATATGTAATGCGTAAAGTGCGTTATGCCTAAAACATTTTTCTAAACGAAATGTTTGCCACTTACAACTATTGTTGACGACTTTTTAAATTTCTCGGTAATGTTTCTATTTTTCCGAAGATTTATATATTTTTAGTGGCACTGCTGCTTGTTAAATAATGATTAAAATCATAAGATGAATCGCTCGTAGCCCCGGTTGCCTGAGTGATCTTAAACGATCACGAAGGTTAAGCAACATAGGGCGCGTTCAGTGCATGGATGGTTGACCGACTATCACTAACGCTAGTGGCATTTTTCCGAGCGACTCCGTGCTTCGCAAGGCACGTTAAGCAGTTGGTGCCGGTTGCCGTCGATAGATGGCAGTCGTTAAGCCAAGTCAGAGACCTTAGGGCGGTATGAAAACTTCTGACAGTAAGACATGCAGTAAGACCCGCAACTAGTCTTGCAAGCCTCCACCAATCCGGACCTGTCCGCCGTGGTGGAGTATGGCCTATACCTTCCTCTCTTCCTTAGGGAACAGACCCGTGCCCCTTGGTGGGCACATAATGGGTTAATGATGATGATCATGTTAAATAAAATTGACAACGATTTACTGACGCGACGAAAGCTGTGACGTAACAGTGAAGAGCGACAAGTGAAGAGCAATTGATGTGAATTTAATAAAATCGTATATAATCCGGGCGTTAGACGAATTTGTAGTAGCAATACACACGCTAACTGTGAAGGAAACTTTGTGAGGAAACCCGCGGCTTGCAAGTATTGACTAGTCTTTCCTGTGGGCTAGACCAACTAAGCTGTCAGGATGGTTGGTTGGTGGTGATTGGTGCTGGGCAAGCCACCATCTAAAACACAATGTCCCAGGCAGTCGCAGAGTCGTCCCTTCGCCCATCTAGTGTGAGTGAGATGTCAATGGACGCTGTATAAATCATGTCATGACGTAATTACAAAGGCCAATGCTATAAACTCTGGGGCAGGCAATTATCCAGCAGTGGGATACAAATCCACTAATAATAAAACTGATAATTCGAAGAATAAAAGAAAAGAAATTGTTTGCCAAACAAAAAATCTAGGGTAATTGGAGTGTCTCAGAAATTTCGGAATTTATTTCTAACTTTACCGGCGGTGAGCACACGTGGCCCATACTCTCTATCTTTCTGAGAGACGACCTGTGATCTGCAGTGGGACGTACATAGGCAGAGAAAGCAAGAAATCTAAGTAACCCTGTAGATTTTAAAAACCTATTTAGAGGCTAAAAATTCCACCCATGCCGGGATTCGAACCCGCGACCTCTGGCTACCCGTTCCAGCGCTCTTCCAACTGAGCTAATGGGCGACTCAACGGTATCAGTGAAATTTCGAACCCCTTTAAAATACACCCTGTATAGGCAGCAACATCTGGCTTTAATATGACTTTAACATAAATAACTTCTTCTTCTTCTTCTTCAGGCTATATTAGTCCACTGCTGGACAAAGCCCTCCCCCAATGAGCGCAAGGTTGTGCCATCATTAGGGGGTAATGCCCATAATCCCCACACTGGGGATTATGGGCATAAATAACGCTACATGGCATTGTAAAAACTAGGTGGATGAAATACACCACCTGAAAGGAGACGGGGATTTCTGAGCCCGATTGTAAATAGTTAAGATATGGTTTAAAAAAATCCTTATATTTTCTATTATAAAATATAAAAAATGAGCTCAATTCACAATCTGGAAGACGAGAAATCTTAAAAATAAGTTTATATCCCTAATAAAATAGGATGCCGATTACTTTAATCGATTAGTCTGCATGTAGTAACCCGTATTTGTCAACTGTATTTTTAATCTGTGTCTGTGCTAAAACCTAACAGTGACAGGCGTGACAGCTCCCTGACTCAATCTATGATCACTCGTCATCTCCACAAACTTGACACTGGCAGAATCCTAGAGGGTGCCATAAACAAGAATTGAATTGAATTATCGTATCGTTTAGTGCGTTTTGAGTGTGTTTCCTGTTGTTTTTGTTATTATAATTCTCCAACCAGTGCTTTCTTTCTACAGACTTACGATCTTGCTTAGTTTGTATGGACACGGATAAGTTTAGTATAAGTTTTATTGTCAGTTTGTTGCATAGCCTCATTTTACTAAATCTCTTATAACTCTGCTCTCAGATTGCCAAAATCTGCAGAATTTTCCGAGATGGTTTGCTAATATATAAGCTCTAAATTGACATCTCTTTCACCTTTTTACACACGGGCCCAAGAATGTATGAATGTGTATCCGTCTCCTCTCGAACCTCTTTACTACGTACGTCTCTGTATTACATAGGCAGCGACATCTGGCTGAAGTAATTTGCATCACTTGCAATTTGCAATTACTACAGTGAGTTGCCCATTAGCTCAGCTGGAAGAGCGCTGGCACGGATAACCAGAGGTTGCGGGTTCGAATCCCAGCCTGAGTGGATTTTTTAGCCTCCAAATAGGTTTTTAATTGTCCTTAGCACGGGTTAGTGCTTTAAAAAGAATAAAATAACCCTGTATATGTATGCCGGTTATGCATGTTATTTTATTTATAACTAGGCCAATTAACAATGTATTACGTCACTGGTAAGAAAGGGGTTACTATTCTAGGGACGATTCCCTCATTTACGCTTATAAGAACGGAAATTGGTGTTGACAAATAGGACTATTTTACTATTGCATTATTTCGAATAGCCTGCCCAATTAATCGATTATTCGAATATATCGAAGTTTTCAAATGTTTTCTGTTTGATGAAGTAAAGTATATTTCTACTGGCTTAGATCTTAGTTTTGTGGTTTTCTGAAGGCTAAACATAATATTAAACTTTTACTACGTTAAGTAAAATAAAATAACTCAGCGGTGGGCATGCGTGGGGATTAAGCCCATTCTAGGAGATGGGTGTTCCCGACAATGGGACATTTATTAATAAAACCTCAAATGATCGCTTTTAAATTTTCGAATAATAGACTCTTTTAAAGTGCCAGAAAATAAGTACGTGACGAGTTTGTTAACACATAGTAATTAGGTCTATTCATCTAGCGATAGGGTTGGATAGACTTTAGAAACTTAATTTTTATTCAATACGCTCGCGTGGTAAAAGGAAGAAGGTCGAAGGAGACGGTCTAATTACTGGTGAAAGAGTTTATTTTTATTTTATTTATTAAGTGAGTTCAGGTGACAATCGGAAGACTATATAAAATTGCAAGTTTATGGTTCTGAGCTTTACTGCCCCCAAAACATACGCACACGCAGAATTGTGAAAATCGGTTAAGTACTTTTTTGCAGATTATCCCTTATATACAAACTTACAAACCTTGTATCTTTTTAACATTATTAGTATACTAGCTGTCCCGGTGAACTTTGTACCGTTACATAATCCGATTAACCGATTCTCGTTACCATAGCAACGCATTAAATAGAATTTGGCTTGAAAAAAGGTTACGCTAACAATAAAATATTTTTCCACGGTAACGTCTTACCGCGGTATCATGTAACCTACAAGTATCTCAATTCAGATCTTTGTCTACCTATATGTCAAGTCTCTTGTAACTCCGTTCAGTCGAAATTGTATTGACATTTATAATAATAGTAGAATTATATATATAGAGTATAAAATAAAAATACTAATTCCAAATAAAAAATCCAAAGTAACTGTAGAATATTTTATAAACATATACATAAGAATAGAGCGCTGGCTATCCGTGCCAGCGGTCTATCCAACAGCCAATGGGCGACTCACCGGATTCAGTGAAATTTCGAACCTCTTTACACTATTCTCTGTATTAAGTACAGCAGCGACATCTGGCTGAAGTAGATTGTAGAATATTAGAGTAAAACTAATCTCATTCGAATAATAGTATTCGAAGTCGAAGCCACGAGTTAACCCTATCGAGGACAACAATAAAGAGGGGCCACAAAAGCTCTTCCGCAATGCAGTGCGGTCTAACGAGCTTCCTGACCCTGCACTAATTGAGCCGCCTCTTTCAGCCCATCGGTGTTGACCTCGACACCTCCTCTAAGGGCCCCATTCAAAAGCACTTAAAAATAACGAAAAACATCACTTTAACATAAATAAGAAGAAGAAGAAAACCATAACAAAAGAACATAAATAACGCTACATCGCATTGTAAAAACTAGAAGGCTGAAATATCGTACCCATACAATATCGTACCCATAATTTTAAGTGCTTTAAAAATAATGACAGATATAACTTTAAAAACCTATTTAGAGGCTAAAAATTCCACCCATGCAGGGACTCGAACCCGCAACCTCTGGCTAACCGTACCAACGCTCTCCCAACTGAGCTAATGGGCGCCACCGACATCAGTGAAATTTCGAACCTCTTTACATTACTCTCTGTATTACTTACTGGCAGCAACATCTAGCTTTAATATGACTTTAACATAAATAACGCTACATGGCATTGTAAGAACTAGTTTGATGAAATACACCAACTTTGTGGCGGTAGCGACCTCTACATACGTCATTACTGCAGCAGTAAATATGTGAGCATATGTAAGGACCGCCACCCACCGCCACCTGGTGTGCTCCCACCTTTAGATCTGCAATATATTTCATTATATTTAAGTGCTTTAAGAATATTGAAAAATACGACTGACATAAATAACGCTACATGGCATAGTAAAAACTAGTTAATAAAATACAACAACTTCGTGGCGGTTGTACGTCATTACTGCATCAGTGTTTATATTGACGTATGCAGCAATACTACTCGCTGAAGATAAAGGAAAACGTCGTGTCTGATGTGTCAGACACGATACAATACTATTATTTAAAAAGTCTGAAGTTGTGTTTAAAGAGGTTCATTTTAAAGTACATTTAAATATACCCCCTTCTATAATACCACCCTAAGCTACACTTCACCATTCTAGACATTAATATTTAATTTGTTAATTATTCCTACTTAGGTATCAATAATTAAATACAATTGAGTGGCAAACAGCCTTATAGCATGGCTGTAATTTATAGCAATTTAATTAACGTTTATAGCAATTTTCTCAAGTACGTAAAAGATTACGTAAAAATGATCGTTTTCGAGAAATCGTTTAAATGCAAACTATTCCGACAGATTTTTCCTCACCGGCGAAAGGAAGTCATGCAAGGGGTATAATGTGCCTCGCAACGCAGCAAACGTGATAATCGATCGGCACTAGCTGGCCTGAATTGGAGGCTGCCGCGGACCACCGTCGGAAGTGGAAATGTGTGGTCGAGGCCCTATGCTCCGCTAGGAGTTAAAGGACCAAAGAAGAAGAAGATTTAGAGACCAAAAATTCCACCCATGCCGGGAAAACTTTTTAATTTTTACTCATAAATAAGTAATGATTAATAAAAGAAAAATTCAGACAATGTACGTTCAAATCCTGAACTACCTATAAAAATAAAATAAAACCTAAAAACCTACCTAAAAAAAATTAAGATATAAAGTATTTATTGCCATAAAAAGATACAGTTTTACTTAACTATAACCTATAGACTTCTTCTTCTTCTTCAGGCAATATTAGTCCACTGCTGGACATAGCCCTAATGAGCGCCATATCGCAAGGTTGTGCCATCATTGGGGGATAATGCCCATAACACGCTGGGCATGCGGGTTGGGGATCGCAGTTTGGTGGGATTGTACTGCAGGGGGGCGCTGCTGCCCACCCCCAGGTTTGTGTTCCTTAGTCGCCTTTTACGACACCCTATAACTAACTATCATATATTTTATAGACTACCTATAACTAAATATAAAAAACTGTGCTCAGTTCATTGCTGCATCTGGGAAGGCTCCCCAGTATGCTGGCTACGTTGCGTCGTTGGATTTCGACACTTATCCTTATCCATTGTTGAATTATAACATCGTTCTCGGAGATTTTAATATAGACATCTTACTCAAAAACTAACGATTTTTTTTAAATCTCAATATTTTTATGCACTAACCCGTGCTAAGGACAATTTTAAAAACCTATTCGGAGGCTAAATATTCCTCTGGCTATCCGTGCCAGCGCACTTTCCAACTGAGCTAATGGGCGACTCACCGGCATCAGTGAAATTTCGGACCTCTTTACACTATTCTCTGTATTACGTATATGTATTACGTATATGTATTACTAATATGTATTACTAATTATAAACTAAATCCAAATATTAACAAACTACACCTAAATATATTTTTTTTTATGCACTAACACGTGCTAAGGTTTATGTAGATGTCGCTGCCTGTACGTAATACAGAGAGTATTGTAGCTCAGTTGAAAGAGCGCTGGCACGGTTAGCCAGAGGTCTCGGGTTCGAGTCCCGGCATGGGTGGATTTTTTTTCCTCTAAATAGATTTTTAAAACCTAAATATATATATTTATTTAAAACACTACCTAAAAGTCAGATGCGCCCAGTTCATTGTTAAATTTATTTTCTTCACAACAAGGTAAACTGCAGTAAATATATACTGTCTCACATTCAAGATCAATGGCAATTGCAAGCGCTGAGGTATTTGCTGTGTGGTGTCGGCCTAGAGAATAGCACCAACCCAAATTCTTCCCGCGGATGTCGTAAAAGGCGACTAAGGCACTCAAACCGGAGGGTGGGCAGCAGCGCCTCCTGTAGTACAATTCCACCAAACCGCGATCCCCATACCGCATGCCCAGCGTGGGGATTATGGGCATTACCCCCCAATGATGGCACAACCTTGCGCTATGGCGCTCATTAGGGGAGGGCTATGTCCAGCAGTGGACTAATATAGCCTGAAGAAGAAGAAGGTATTTGAACACCTCACACACTCTTTTTCCTCACGATATTTTACTTAATAGTCAATGAGTCGTATTGCCACAAGGAGAGAGCTATGCCCGGAGTTTCTCTGAAGGGTATTAGGATTCGTAACGAATGCATCTGACAGAGAACCAAAGTTATCGATATAGCTCAGAGAATCAGCATGCTGAAGTGGCAGTGGGCTGGGCATATCTCGCGAAGAACCGACAACCGTTGGAGTAAGCGTGTTCTTGAGTGGAGACCGCGACTCGGCAAACGTAGTGTAGGACGCCCTCCGACCAGGTGGGATGACGCTCTGCGAAAAAATGCCGGCAGATGCTGGATGCGGCGCTATGGCGCTCATTAGGGGAGTGCTATGTCCAGCAGTGGACTACATAACCTAGCCTGAAGAAGAAGAAGGTTGACACGACCAATTCCCTAATTTACGTAACTTAGACAACAAAATTATTGCCAGGGCTTCAACCCACGACTTCCCGAAAATAATATTAAAATAATATCCGCCAAAGAACTAAGGTGCCTTGACATCGCGTATACGTCAATTTAACAATAGTAATTCATATTAAACGGGTCTGATCGGGATTATTCATTAGGTAAAATGAAATTACCTTAATTTCCGACTTTTTGGCAACGTTACAGTTGCCCTCGTCATGGGTTGGATTACCTATAATCTCATTTTACGAAATAAATAATCGCGATTACACTCATTTAATAAATGTATAAGCATCGCAAGTCATACTATACCCTGTAAGAGTAGCAAGCTGAAGTGGCAGTGGGTCACGTATGCCGAAGAACCGGTGGTCGATGGGTTGCTAAAATTCTCGAGTGGAGACCACGAACAGGCGAATGGTCGAGGGCATGCCTTGGGGGAGTCCTACAGTCTATTTATCCTTACTTGGCCAATTGAGTAAACAAGATTCTAACCTCAAAATTGATATTTCTTGCCAAAACGACATATTTTCACGCAACTTAATGAACTTTGTTTATAAAATTGACAGCGTGTTATCTAAAATAGTCTCCCCGATTACGTCATTTACGGGAAAACGGCGCTTTGCGACTAAAATCCATACTTTACGGGTAGAATCTTGTTTACTAAATTGGCCAAGTAAGGTTAAATAGACTGAATAATCTTCTTGTTTGGCTAGAATAAAATACTATTTGGTATTAAGCCCGCCAATTGTACAATCTGTACAGGTACAATGAAGAATTTAATAAGAACATATTTTAAACTTTCGCGACTAGAACACATAGTTAGAATATTTTCGGGGCTTAATCGTGTAATTTATTGCTATTTTATCTCGACGTTTCGACGACGATACAGTCATTGTGGTCACAAGAAAAGTGATGGCTGGTACCCGTTCGCATCTTCGGAATTTAATAATAATATATCGGGCAGTACGGGCTGATTGATTGTTATATTATTTTACGGCCTTTATAAGATATTATGCTAAGCAGTTGATGCGTACTATAACAGTCAAATTCAAAGCCCTCATTACTTCGCACTACCGGCCATTCGCTCGAAAAAGCAATTATCACATAACCCACCAACCACTTGAAGTTTGACTAGGCCCCTAGGGATGGGCAAGTGAAAGGAATATATCGATAAGTATAGCACAATACAATTATTGGCTAGAAATACATTGCTGTGTAGATATTGTACAAATTTTACCTTTTTATATTCCAAGAAAGAATATTTATGAAGAAAAGTAAAATTTTTGTCTATATATTTATCAATCATTGGAATTTAATTTGTAAAACTGTTTCATTTTGATTTTAAGTTAAACCTACTCTCAGTTAGTTATCACTATTGTGAATTGAAAATCCTAGTCTCCTGTTTGAATTTATATAACTACCTATTTAAGTTTTCAACTTGTACTTAAGTTTTTTAGAAATAGCCTTCAAGAATATATGCCACAGTCACTCATGACTATTAACAAACATGCCACCACAACACAGGTTTGACCTAGCGTGTTGACCAATTCATCTGCTTTTAATGATTTTATTTAATAAAGAACTGTTTACTTTACTTTTACGAAGATATTTTTAGATGCTTGAAATTCAAATATCAAATTGGGCACAAAAATACTTTGGGCATTGCAAAATAAAGTGTCCCCTTCACTCACACTAGATTCGTAAATGGACAAATCTGATACAAGATGTATATTTTATAAAAAAAACCGGCCAAGTGCGAGTCAGACTCGCGCACCGAGGGTTCCGTACAAACCTGTATTATAGAACTAAAACTTTCGTAAGCACAACACATTGTAGACTTTTAGTCCGGATAACAACACTTTTCCGATATAACAACACCCGTAAGTAAATTTGGACTAAAGTCTACACTGTATTATAGACCTGAGTATTTGGTATGAATTTCAATTTAATACCTCTACGCGTTTATGAGGAAATGGGTAGTAAGTTTAAAATTATTAAAAAAATATATATTATGTGATGTAACTAAAAATTTATGGTTTTCGTAATTTTTCCTTTATCTATGCTATAAGACGTTGCTTCGTACCAAATTTCAAGATTCTGAGTTCACGGGAAGCACCCTGTAGGTTTTGATTCCCTTGCAAGTGTCGAAAATTTGCGGCATAAACGGCTGTATCTTTTGATTGCGTTGGCTTAGAAGTTTTATTTTTTCACAGCTTCAAGGGACAGTAGACCTGAGTAATTGATATAAATTTCAGCTTCATACCTCCACGCGTTCCTGAGAAAAAGGGTCTTGACAGACGGACGGACGGACAGACGGACAACAAAGTGATCCTATAAGGGTTCCGTTTTTTCCTTTTGAGGTACGGAACCCTAAAAAACAAACCGAACAGCTTCAATTTGCCGCAGCGTAAGCAGCATTTCTTGCTCAGTCTCTCGATTGTCCCAGCTTTCGGTTGTACCGGACCGTAGCCTTTACATTACAGTAACATTTAAGTAGCAACATCACAGGGAAAGCCTTCTTCTCATGCCAAACAGCAGCCATTCCGTGATGGGAATAATTAGCCAAATGTAATAGAATGGGTTTTTGCTGTTCTACTTATTTGTTTTGAGCGAGTTTTAAGGGGCAACTCGTTGGTAATTAGCACCACTAGCGGAGAAAAAAACCTTACGTAAAAAACTATTGGTTTGCAGTGTGGTGTCGGCCTAGAGAATAGCACGAACCCAAATTCTTCCCGCGGGTGTCCTAAAGGCGACTAAGGGACACAAACCGGGAGGTGGGCAGCAGCGCCCCCTGCAGTACAATTAAACCAAACTGCGATCCCCAACCCGCATGCCCAGCGTGGGGATTATGGCCACTACCCCCCAATGATGGCACAACCTTGCGCTATGGCGCTCATCAGGGGAGGCTGTGTCCAGCAGTGGACAAGTATAGCCTGAAGAAGAATAAGAAGAAAAAACTGTTTGGTTAAACGTAATTTTAAAAACGTTTCTGCAAGTGACGTCCCTTCTTCGTCTCCTTTTGGTACCATCTCTTATCGGCTACTTTGTCCCGTGATCTCCGTTTGTTTATTTCGATATGTTACGTGTTAAACTATTCCAGAAGATCTAAGGGCCCTAATGTTTTTTTTTGTGGCTAAAGACCTGATTACGCGCACCGAATCATGTCAAAATCCTGCTACTTAATTGCAATTATTACGAAATTTCACAGTTAAAGGATGAGAATAGTTACGGGTTAGGTGTGGGCGTTACAGGTAGAGAAACGAAAACCCGTGGCCCAAGACATCAGGGAACGCAAATGGCGTTGTCTGAATATCTCTAAGGTTGCTCTCGACTGGAAACCCGCCGAAAAAAGATGTACAAACATACAGAGGTATATAATTTCAGAGGTATACGAACACAAATGCCTAAATAACTATCACGTCATACAAACAAATAAATGTTAAGTATACGTAAATTTTTATCACGTTCGAAATTAAACGAAAAAGGCAGCTTTTTGGCATATTTTTCGTTCAACGTTCCCTTCGTTGATCGTTATGTCAAGTTTATTAACAAAAGTACAGCCAAATGTAAGAAAACTGAAGTATAATAAATCCAGATTAACATTACTCACCTTTATATTTTGTTGATGATGTATATTCAAACCAAACAGAAAATAGGTTTGTCCAATAATAGATAACCATCGTTAATAGCTTACAGTAATCGTTTGATAAACGATTTTGTGTGACACAGAAACAGCTTTGCCACGAGTTATTGATTAAGTGTTATTTATTGGGTTTCGAAGATGCCCGAGTGAATTTAGGACTCGAACTCTAACTTACTTAGAATGAGGTCAAATAGGTGTATTTTTGGAATTTTTAAAAACTTATCTATTAACTCGCCGACCTAAACTCAGAAGTGACACCTCAAAGCTGGCAAAGCGCTGTAGCGCTACAGAGCTGTAGCGCTACAGTAGGCGGAAGGAAACAACCGAGCGACAAAAGCGGTGAGTGGGGTCACAAAGACCCCGTGTGTGTATGACAAGTTGCACGTTTCTTTTTAACACTATAAAATTTTGGACAAAAGACGAACTGTTTATCATACTAATATTATAAATGTAAAAGTTTGTATGTATGTACATAACATTTACATACAAGCACATACATTACAAACATACACTGTGAATGTGAGTGAAAGGGCTGGTAAGAGACGCCCCAGGCGGACATACATCGACCAAATAGGGGAAGATAAGGCAGGTGTCAGTCCCTGGTCTCTGCCTACCCCTCTGGGATACAGGCGTGAGGTTATGTATGCTACATTGCTTCTGGCCTCACACTACCATAGGTACCCTGTGTCGTGGGAATTAGAAACAACGACATCACAAACATATAAACATCCAAGACTTGGGGGATTTTGTTCCCATCCGGGATTCGAACCCGGGACGTCTTGCATAGTAGACAGACGCGCTACCTCTGCACCAGAGGTCGTCATGCATATATGTATGTTACTCAATCAACCCACAACGGTGACACGGAATGGCATGAAATTCGGCGCAGAGATAGATTATAGTTTGGAATAGCACATAGGTACATTTTTACCTCGGAAAAATACGTATCGAAATTTCTTCACGAACGGAGTCGTAGGCAGCAGCTAGTCTTCCGTAATTTTTTCAACCCTACACCAGCTAAAAAAAACCGGCCAAGTGCGAGTCACACTCGCGCACCGAGGGTTCCGTACAAACCTGCAAGGTTTACAAAGTTCGTTCATTACGACATTACAGCTTAAAGGTATTATAGACCTGAGTATTTGGTATGAATTTCAATTTAATACCTCTACGCGTTTATGAGGAAATGGGTATTAAGTTTAAAATTATTAAAAAAAAATATATTATGTGATGTAACGAAAAATTTATGGTTTTCGTAATTTTTCCTTTATTTATGCTATAAGACGTTGCTTCGTACCAAATTTCAAGATTCTGAGTTCACGGGAAGCACCCTGTAGGTTTTGATTCCCTTGCAAGTGTCGAAAATTTGCGGCATAAACGGCTGTATCTTTTGATTGCGTTGGCTTAGAAGTTTGATTTTTTCACAGCTTTAAGGGACAGTAGACCTGAGTAATTGATATAAATTTCAGCTTCATACCTCCACGCATTCCTGAGAAAAAGGGTCTTGACAGACGGACGGACGGACGGACAGACGGACAACAAAGTGATCCTATAAGGGTTCCGTTTTTTCCTTTTGAGGTACGGAACCCTAAAAACATATACATAAACTCTCGGCCGTATTTTGAAGGGGTTAGCAGAAACCACAGTTTGTCACTTCCTCTTACAAACTTCTTTTGCTTTTCTGCAGTCACGCCGGTTCCCAGTACTAAAATACCATGAATATAAAATAATAAATTTAGGCTGACTTGCACCGCTATCTTAAACGTGACCCATTTTACTAAAATTCTTCGTACAAATGTGATTTAAATGTCCACTTGGTGCAAGTTGGCCATATAATATTTTATCTGCAGTGAGCGTGAGTAGTGATTAAGCCCGCACTCCCTATCTCTGAGAGAAAATGTTTGTCCTGCAGTAAGACATATATATAATTTACATTAAAAAAATCATCATGATCAACCCATTATTTCCCCACCGAGGTGCACGGGTCTCTTCCCTGAGAGAGGTACAGGCCATAGGTGCCAAGTCCAGATTGGTGTAGGCTTGCAAGCCTAGTGGCTGGTCTTAATGTCATCAGTTTCAAGCCACCCTAAGGCCTCTGACTGAAAAAAAATCATGTATCGATATTATTCAGTCGAGCCTATGTTTGGCGGGCGTTCTATACTTCAGTCAAACTGGCACTGCGCCAGATCGTTCTTTCACACGTACCTTCTACTGGGAGGTAACCATTTATATTCTATATTCACCCTTATGCCCCTCTAATAAGACCTGCTGTGTCGCGGACATCCGTTCGGAAACTGCGCTTTCTTGATGGTAGAGTCACCTGTTGCGTTGCGAAATAACGTTCTGAAGTGTTAATTAATTTTCTTTCTTCGGTTGTAAGCTTGGTCATTGGCGGGTGATGAGTGAGTATTTACTGAAACTTTTTACTGAATATTGGCAAACTATAACTTAAATTTAATTCCAACTTCTTTTAAGCCTTACAACTCTTACAAGCCCATTTAATAATTATTTTCTTTATACATACTCACGCCTGCACAACAAAAAGGTGGACAGAGAACAGGGCTTGCCACTTGCCACGATCGTGACAGACTTCCTTCGCTTCACCAATATTCATTAGTCATTGCATCCACCATTAGTCGTGGCATTTTTCCGAGCGCTTCCGTGCTTCGCAAGGCACGTTAAGCCGTTGGTGCCAGCTGTCATATAATGGTAGTCGTTAAGCCATGTCAGAGGCCTTATGGAAGGCTTGATAACTTCTGACAGTAAGGCCCGCCACTGTCTTACAATCCTTTACCAACTCTTGGCCCCCGTGGTGGAGTATGGCCTAACCTTCCTGCGATGCAGGAAGAGACCCGTGCCCCAGCAGTGGGGACATACGAGGGTTGATAATGATTGCATCCTCGCCTAAACAAAAAAAATATAGACAAAAGAAGAGTCATTACATAGATATATTTCTTCGTGGAAATTTAATAATACACTATTTTATATTCCTTAGTCAAAGTCAAAAGAATTTTATTCATTATAGAAACAAAATGTTTACTTAATGAACGTCAAAGTTGTTATTTTCACAATTAAGAGATTATGTGGAGAAGAAACTAACAAACATTTTATAAAAATGTATTTCTTTATTTACATTTAATTATTTATTGGATTTCTCTACGGCTGCCTTCCTTTCATATAAAATGTATTTTTTTTAAAACCCATTTAGAGGCTAAAAATTTCACCCATGCCGGGATTCGAACCCGCAACCTCTGGCTATCCGTACCAGCGCTCTACCAATTGAGCCAATGGGCGACTCACGGCATCAGTGAAATTTCGAACCTCTTTACAATATTCTCTGTATTACGTACAGGCAGCGACATGTATTTTTTTGTCAATTTAAAAGTGATGGAAAATCATTTCCTAACATTTCCTGTCGACTACACCACAACACTATAATAGCAGTACATTTTCCGCCCTACTCTTACAGAGAGCATTCATCAAATAGACTGATACCTGAAAGGACTACATTTTTACATCATGCATATTGTGAAACCCTTCCCTAATATACCGCTTTGCCACAACGATAATATTATTGGAGATTTGCTTCCATCCCAAGAGATAAGTAGTTACATCCGCCTAGAAACCTTTTTATTGGAATGGTAAGAGATAGATTATCTACAGCTATTTGAAGAGAAGCGAGCTTTACGTTTGTGTGTGTGCGTGTATGTACGTATGGGTGTGTGTTTGTGTGTGAGTGCTTCTGTGTGGTGAGTGTCTGTGTGTGTTTGTGTTTATGGATGGGTGTATTTGCGGGTGTGTATTTGTGTTATGTTTGTGTAGTTGACAATAACATCGACACGGCAGAATCGCTTATTCTGGTCCCAAACTAGGATAACATGTCATATGGTAACTAGACAAGAATATGAACGACATTGAAAAAAATCCAGACTAAGGCCGTTGAATACCTAAATCAAGCTACAGTGACCTTTATCGGGACTTGAATACAAGACTTCGGTCTTGGAAGTGAAACGTTTTATCGCTAGAACAAGAGAGTCAACTTACGGAAAGCTTTCAGCCCCTTTATTACGCCTACTAAATCCAGAACTAATTCCATACTGATTTGACAGTTAAACATCAAAATAGTATGGAATTAGATCTGGCTTTTGACATTTAGAGGATTGGAATCGCCAATAAACGTCTGAAAATTTGCAGAGGCCTCACAATGCGCACCGAATTCTAGGAGAGTCCTGACTTCTGTGGTATTGAATTTGACAAAGTGCTGTCTCAATTCTGATGTTTGCGATATGGAATTTGACCAAATCCTGTTCAATCCTGACGTTTGAGATATGGTCTTTTACCAAATCCTGTCTCAATCCTGACGTGTGCGATATAGAATTTCCAAATCCTGTCTCAATCCTGAAGTTTGCGATATGGTATTTTACCAAATCCTGTCTAAATCCTCACGTTGGCGATGTGGTTTCTTACCAAATCCTGACGTTTACAATTATATGAAATTTGACAGATGATTAAAATCGTAAAGGATTTGGTGCGCGTAACATAATATGTACTTTGAGTTGGGTTATGAAATGATATCCGTCCTTATTGAGTCTAAAAATAACTGTGCGACGCATTGTGGGGATCTCAATTCTCATCTTATTGCTATCGGTAGAGTGAATCGAGTGTGGGCGATCCATGCCCTGTATACTCCGTCTCAGGTGGAAATACCGTGGGATGTTAATGTCAAAGGATCTTTTGTAACGAAAATACGAGTAAAAGAGAACTTTTCAACTAAAACTTTCGTAAGCACGTAAACACTACGTCGTCGTCGTCGTCATCGGGCTATACTAGTCCACTGCTGGACATACCCCTCCCCTAAAGAGAGCCACGTTGTGCTATCACTACGTATCAATAACTTAATTCGGGATTCACTTACGGGCGAGCGCCCGCAGTCAGTCAAAGACGACTACTTACGCTCCGTCGTTTTGCGCTATGAATAATTAAAAATGTCTTAATAATTAACAATCCCGAGCGGTTCCGTGCTTCGCAAGGCACGTGAAGCCGTTGGTGCCGGCTGTAATGTAATGGCAGTCTAAGGCCTCACATCGCATCGCAGGAGGAGACATACAAGTCGATTGCACTATAAAAACCATTTAAAAAGTACAATAATACAAATAAAACTTAAACAAAATAAAACTTAATGCTAACAGAATTATCTTTCGGTTAATTAATAATACGAAATAATGTCATTTGCAACATCATCACTTATACTACGATTTTTAAAATTTTCCAATTTTTTCATAATTTTTTTGGGCCTTTACTGTTGTTCTGCTTTGAACACATATGCTCGAATGAAATCAATGTCGTCGTAACAAAAAAAATATGGAGTTCCTATAACTTTGTTACAGTCAAAACTAGTTTTGACTGCTAAAATCAGTCGAAAGTACTTTTGTCCAAAGCTGCTGGCCAGTAACATTTGAAATACCAAATGATAAAAACACCTAAATTGACCCATCACTCAATCTGCGAGAACAAAAATATAGGTGCGACGAAGCGCGTAGCGTAGCGGAGCGCAAAGGAGCGTGTTAAGTTGAACATATAAGACCGAAAACCAACTCGACATTGTTGGATACATATTAGAATTTTACTTTATTTTTCGGAATTTTGATTTTAGCAATTAAAACTAGATTTGACCGCTTAAGAGTTTTGACTGTAACAACTACATTGTCAATAACTAACGTCATACCTATACATTTTGACCCTTTCCAGTTCTAATCGCAAAGGCCGTAGAGTTGAATTCACATTGCTTGCGTGTATGTAGTACAAGAAAAAAGCAGAATAAACCATCTATCTATCTTATTTTTTTCCGTGAAAATATATTACACCAATTAAAATATTTCAGGAGAAAACTGTTCAGAAACCAATCTTCAACCAATTGTGTTTTTGCTTGCATTTTATGTTAGTGGGAGATTGTTTTATGACGTCACAGTCACGGGTCTTGGAGTATTTTAATGACGTCATAACTGGAGCGGTTTTCGCCTTCTTTTATTGACAATTATAAGATGTTATTATTAACTTTCATCGCCCCAATGAATTTTTATTGGTACGTTAATTTTATTACCGCTGGCTCGGTCGCTTGAGAACAATTTCTATTGTACAGGAGTTCTAAGTTTCTTATGGTTTGTTGACTTCGTTAGTCTTTTACCGAAGCCCAACTTCGTCTATCCATACTAACATAATATAAACTCACGCCTGTATTCCAGAGGGGTAGGCGGATACCAGGTCCTTTCTGTTAATATATTGGTCTGTTAGCTTTTAGAATATACCTCAGCTATTATCGGATATATTCGTTTACTGGAAATATCGGAACTAATATGACACTTAATTTCGAAATTGGAACTAATATGACACTTTTACATTTATACATAGCAGGAAGTAGTATTGCACTCGTGTGCTGTCGACGAAAACCGAAGCCTACTCTCGAGCCCGAGGTATGTTCTAAAAGCTAATAGACTATAGTGAAATTACTACTGCATGAACATGGCGATTTCATGTCATTGCTGCATTAGGTCTAGCCCGCACAAGGTATAAAAAACACGTCACGCGTGACCCGCCCATTTATCTGTCATTGTACGAGTAGGTACTAACAGAATCGAGGCTCTGGGAATGTCACTTGCCTAAATCCTGACAGATCTCGTTCAATCCATTAATATTCATTAGTCGTTTGTTTGCATGCCCACACGCCTGTTTCGGATATCTTGCCCTTTGCTAATAACACCCCTCTTTGGTTGAAGTATGTCCGCCTGGGGCGTTCACCCACATTCGCTTGGTATATTTGTTTCGCTCGGTATATATCTTCCTTCCTTCATCCTCTGCTCATGTCGAAACCAACGCAACATTCCTTTCTCAATTCTTGTCTCTACACCCTCTTTCAGTTCACAATATCCGCTCAACCTATTGTGTATCCTGCGATTCAAAGTCGCCGTCACACATACTTCTCAAGGTACACATTTCTACAGCATTTAATCCTACTAGCTTGATTCTTTTGCTATAGGTACCCAAGTTGCTAGCATACATAAATGGCACATTTCAAAACAGCGAGCGTTTTTAAACGGACGACGCCGTTGGTAAAACGCGGAATCATGCAATATGCCTGCGACATAATTATAATGATATACATCCCACTGCGGGGTACATTATTTCAAAGAGAAATAGGTTATTCAATATAAACGGTTTAATTTATAAAAACGCGATTCCGCTAGAAACCGCTAGAAAATTTTAGATTTTCTCGACTATCGACCTGGTCAAAGCTTACAACCAGATACCAGTCAGCCCTGAGGACATAGATAAAAAGGCAATCACGACACCGTTCGGTTTGTACGAGTTCCCTTATATGACATTTGGTTTAAGAAACGCAGGCCAAACTTTCCAACGGTTCGTTGATGAAATGACCCGAGGACTCGACTTCTGTTACGTGTATCTGGTGTATACTTCTTGGTATCTTCAAAAAACGAAGCCGAACACTTGGAACACCTGGGCCAGCTCTTCACGAGAATGAAGGAATGTGGCATCTTGATTAACACATCCAAATGCGTATTCGGTGCACCGGATGTCACGTTCCTTGGCTATCGTATCAACGCAAATGGCATAAAACCTCTCGACGGAAAAGTACAGGCGATAAGAGATTATCCTGCCCCGAAGACCGTCAAGGAACTCCGCAGATTCTTGGGAATGCTAAATTTCTATAGACGTTTTGTCCCCGAAGCGGCACAACTACAGGCGAGGCGGCTTGAAAACTTCTGACAGTAAAACGATGATGATGATGATAAGAGATGCTTGGTAGAAGCATGCCCGTCTGGGGCGTCCTTTACCGGTCCTTCCATCCACACTCTTGTTTATACTATTTTTATTTTTAATGCTAGTGCATTAAAAATTAAAATACCCGTACCGGGTTAGTACCCGTGCTAAGGACAATTTTAAAAACCTATTTAGAGGCTAAAAATTCCACCCATGCCGGGATCCGAACCCGCGACCTCTGGCTATCCGTGCCAGCGTTCTTTCCAACTGAGCTAATGGGCGACTCACCGGCATCAGTGAAATTTCGAACCTCTTTACACTATTCTCTGTATTACGTACAGGCAGTGACATCTGGCTGAAGTAATTTGCATCACTTGCAGCCCCGAGTACCTACTTTGCAGTTAGGTTTTACTCTTGTTTACATTCAGGGAAAGTTCAACGGGAAGAGTGTATATCGGTAAACCCAGCTTTTTTACGGCCTCGTCCGCGATGACTCACAGATTTAGGTAGGTACCAAAGTTCCCCCCATTAGGGGGGGATGATTCAGAAAATCCCGATGTCTGGGTGATTTAATTCTGTACGTATGTCTATGTTTCAGGAATATTTCCTTAAGTGCGTGATTGAGCGAATGAAAGCTAGATCGAAGATAATTTTATTATGCGCTAATCCCATTGTTGGTACGTTTAAGAAGCGGTTAAAAGAGCATTACATATCTCTGTTATAACATTGAGCTACGACAAATATTTATCTATGTAGTTTTTTTTTCTTCTATATTTTAGTTTCTGTAGTTAATTTATTTCGTTCATAGTTAGGTAGGTTATTCAATATTTGTGTGGTATATTTTGTACACGTAGGTATATAGACTCGCTTTTTACTGCTTCTCCCACTCTCTAAGGTTTGCTGGAAGAAATCTCTTACAGAGATAAGCTCGCCTTTGTACATGTTATTTCTTATGTAATGTCCTGTTAAATGTTTCGTGTGCAAGTATAATAAATAATAACTAGCTGACCCAGCGAACTTCGTACCGCCTAGCAGTCGATGAACTTTAAATTTGTTGAATTTTCTCTCCGTAAGAACCATCCTCGTACTTCAAGGAATACTCTAACAAAAGGATTATTAACGAAATCGGTTCAGCTGCTCTTGAGATTTGCGCTTACCAACACCTTCAGCGATTCATTTTCATATTATAGACTAGCTGACCCAGCGAACTTCGTAGGTACCGCCTAACAGTCGATTGTTTAATGTTTTTCAAGAAATATTCTAAAAAAAGGGTTAGCGAAATCGGTTCAGCTGCTCTCGAGATATGCGCTTATCAACAAATTCGGCACAGTTAGTTAGTTAGACCTGAGATTTCCGCATCCAGCCTCGTATATAGTTGGGGCATTTCACATAGCAAGCGTTGAGGTATGTCAACAATTCAGACACTAGGGTTTCCTTACGATGCTTTCCTTCATTTCATCGCGGGGTATTGCCACTATAACTTCACAAATATATACATAACTTTGAAAACAATGCTGTACGGGATTCGGACCCACGACTTTCCGATTGAGAGGCCGGCGTTCTACCTACGAGGCAATCCAAGAAAGAATAATTATCTTTACAAACCCACCAAGAAAACCATCGTGAGGAAATCTGAAGTGTTCACAAACCTTAGCGCTTGTAATTGCCAATCCGCAGTGGGCACGCGTGGTAATTAAGTGCCATGCAGTAGGACGTTTGTAGGCTACTTAAGATAAACAGACCCATAGAGAGATTGGAATCAATCACTTGGGTTAAGCAACAACAGGCGAGGTCAGGGTGAGGATCTCGTGACTAACGCTAGTGGCATTTTTCCGAGCGCTTCCGTGCTTCGCAAGGCACATTAAGCCGTTGGTGCCGGCTGTCATGTAATGGCAGTCGTTAAGCCATTTCGGAGGCCTTATGGGCGGCTTCATAACTTCTGACAGTAAGACCCGCCATTGTCTTTCAACCCTCCACCAACCCGGCCCCCGTGGTGGAGAGGCCTAACCGTCCTGCGATAAAGGAAGAGACCAGTGGACAAGAGAACAGTGGGGACATATATAAAGGGTTGATATCGAATATCTAACGATTCGTAAACTTGCGTTTGTTCGTGTCTGTTTCGTCGTTGGTCAGTGGGTACCCGGCAAAAGAAGATTACTTATTAATGACAACAATATGATATTACAATATTAAAACAAAGGCGGACGCACCGGAGGGTGACAGACGAACTGACAGACAATCTGAATGACATTAGTGCTGCTTGAGCGATGCCGCGCCTTGCTTGTAAAAGGATTACCTGCAGGGAGCTATAAGTGGTTCCTCAAGGGGCGATTCCTGTAAGTTCACATTCCTAATAAATAAATAGATTCCCACAGCGGCGGTAGCCCAGTGGGTAGAACAATAGACTCGGCGCTTTTTAAAAACATCTCTCGATAAACCTGAATCGTTTGTGTGAAGGATAGGATTCGTAACGAAACGCTTCCGACAGAGAACCAAAGTAATCGACATAGCTCAGAGAATTAGCGAGCTGAAGTGGCAGTGGGCTGGCCATATCTCGCGAAGAACCGACAACCGTTGGAGGAAACGTGGTCTTGAAAGGAGACCGCGACTCGTCAAACGTAGTGTAGGACGCTCTCCGACTAGTCGACGACGATCTGCGAAAAACTGCCGGCAGATGCTGGACGCGGCAAGCTGAGGATAGGGCGCTATGGCGCTCATTAGGGGAGGGCTATGTTCACCAGTGGGCTAACATATAGCCCGAGGAAAAAGAAGAAACTCCAATCTATGAGAACCATTCGTAGCCAGCCATACGGCAAGCCGTAGATACACGGATCATTGTTTTGATCGACGGAGAATTGTAGGAAGTGCCGCAAAGTCAAAATATGTTTTCGATCTTCGAATAATGTTTAGTAGTATACCGTCTGATATGCCTTTATTACTATTAAATCATTTATTTTTCAACTAACACGGATCATACAAATTGTGACAATACAGTAATGTTAGTAAGTGAAATAAATAATAGAAAAAATAAACAAGTGAACTTTCACTTCTTTCATACTTATCATAGAACTATAGACCTTCAAACATAAGATGTTCGAGTCATAGTTTTATTTTTGATATTTATTACTTTTTATATTATAATAATATTTTATTTTAGATAAATCAAAACTCATATAGAAAATAACACGTTATAAAAGATAAGAACACAATACAATTTTAAACAAAGCAAGAATAAACAGCCCACAAATTACTACTACTTATTATTTATGGTTAAGAGAAGTGATTTGAAATTTAAAAAAAAATATATTGCGTCTCGTTTTTAAATATATCACCAGATGCGTCTAGCGGACATACCTCGACCAAATACTGGATGTATCAGAAAAGGGTAAACAATAAAGTGCTCTAAACCAGCTCTACCCCTGTACTCTTGTAACGGTGCAAACCTCTTTACACCATTTTTATTTCTTTTTCCATCTATCATTTTCAAATATTTAAATTATGTATGTCACTCATTCTTCGATTTCCCTCATTTTTGACACTACTACTTTACGCTTTGACCAGATCTGACTTTTTACCTGCTTCTCCGTTTATCCGTTTTTATCCAGTTTTCTGTTAATATTACTACAATTCTACAAATAAAACCACACCTAAAGTCGTTCCAGAGTTTATTTATTAATTATTAAAGTTATAAAACGTTCCACTGGCGCCCAACGTGGGGCGCCAGTGGAACGTTTTATTTAGTGGAACGTTCACTACTAGGTAGTGTAACGGTGCAAACCTCTTTACACCATTTTTATTTCTTTTTCCATCTATCATTTTCAAAATTCAAAATAAAACCTCCACAGGTTAAACCTACAAGGAACTCTTTGGCAATAAAATAAAACTCTCACCCTCACCCCATCCTTACCTCATAACTAAAATAATTTCTTAACCTCTTTTTTTATAGTATCCGTACTCTTTTTAAATATTTAACTGACAACTGGTACAAAACCTACCAACGCCACCTTTTTATAGTTTTAATTTTCTGTAAATATAATCACCACATTACCTTTTCGGACACATTTGCGTCATAATATTTATCTATTTATTTATTAACTATACACTTACACCACTATCCTCCAGGACATTTGCTAACCAATTTTTTTTTATAACAATCCAAACATTCAATCAGGTGCGGCGACAACACGTTAAATAAGCCTAGGTCAATTAATTTACTTATCGTTACTTACCTAACGCATTACGGTGTTTACCCCACCATAGCTCTTGAGAGCACTTCTACGACGGATTCTACCCCGTCGGGTACTATGTACCCAATATTATAAATATTGTTAAAATGTAAATAACTTTCATAGAGCGGATTGTGACTCAATAAATAAGCCTTACCACTACCGAATACCAGCGGGTGGTAACTGGCTAAATAAGCCTATTACTAATTTAGGCCAGTTTCTGGATAAATCTAATTAATAAAAATAGATTTTGTCTATACTGAACGAACGTCTTCACCTTCACTTTAGATGAAGACAATGCTAGGTGATGCATGCTAGGGATGAATGATAGGTGATGAATAGAAGTGGAACTGCCTAATGTAAATATTCATTGTAGATATCACTCCACACACTCTAAATTTTTTTCATCGCCCATCCTTTATATTTTATTTTAATATTTAAGAATAACCATATTTACTTACCCATACCACATCCCCGACCTTCATCGACTTTACTCTCGACATTGACTTTAAATTTTAAATTAAATAATTTTACTTGACAATTTTTTTATAAAAAAAAAATTTTTTTTAAATATATTTTTTTAAATAAATATATTTAAAAAAAATATTTTTTTTTACCGGTTGCCCCCGGGTAGTGTAACGGTGCAAACCTCTTTATACCATTTTTATTTCTTTTTCCATCTATCATTTTCAAATATTTAAATTATGTATGTCACTCATTCTTCGATTTCCCTCATTTTTGACACTACTACTTTACGCTTTGACCAGATCTGACTTTTTACCTGCTTCTCCGTTTATCCGTTTTTATCCAGTTTTCTGTTAATATTACTACAATTCTACAAATAAAACCACACCTAAAGTCGTTCCAGAGTTTATTTATTAATTATTAAAGTTATAAAACGTTCCACTCTAAATGCGCACACGCAGAGAGTAATGAATGTTGATCAAGGGAACTTAGGTAGACAATTAGACATGGCGAAAGAATTTTAAATCTTCCATAATCTGTGTACACATTTATTATTTACAAAAAACCTATATCACAGTGATAAATTAAAGTTTAAATAAGGTTAAAACTATTTTTCCAAAATTATTTTAAAACTATGGGAAAACAGCTCGCAGTGTCATGGCGTAGAATTTGACGTTATGCCCAGGTAAAGAAACATCAAACGTCAAACAAAGAGTGTCCAGTTTACCAATGTTATTCAAGCGTGCGTCACGCGGCGTCATTGCTGTTTCAGTCAAAATGACCGAAATAATCTTTAATTTTATTAAAAATATTGGTAATCTATATTTTTTATAAAACTAATTCGCGTTTTAATCCTTTTAATATGTACTCTTCCATAAAATCGTTAAATCTTTGATTATTCGATACGCCTCAGTCATATGACAGTGGCTCTACATAGGTTTTGTGCTAAATCTTTAGAAAAGTAATTACTTCAACGTATTAACTAGAGATTAATTAAACGCGATTTTGCGATCCGCAATGGAAGTGTAACACGGCTCGCATGAGAGCAGTGCATTGTTTGTTTTCATTACAACATTTTGAATCCGCGTTGTTTACACTTCGCATTGTTTTATTCTTGAACAATCCAGCCCACGTTAAAATACTCAAAACTTCGAAGGAAGGCATAGAAATTTTGAAATTCTTTTACGTTTTGAAACTTTTTATACTTTAATCCCTGCTCGGTAAAATTTAAAGAAGCATTACTGCGAAAAGTTTAAAAGTTTGAAAAAATAATTGGAATTTCACTTTTTTATTATAGCATCAATTAAATGGGATTCCATTTTTTTTCTGGGGAAACTAGCCAGTTCTTAGTAACGATTTCCTTGGACAGCCTTCACGCGGGAAAACTAAGTGCCAAAACAAAATGGCGGTAAGCTTTATTTGATTCATTGTTATATAAATTTAAATGGTTACGAAAATGTTCGAAAATATAAATTAAATTAAAAAAAACTGAATTAAATCTTCTGTATTTCACTACTGGACAAATGCAATAATCAAATTACGACGCTGACTAAATGCGAATTTCTCCGGTTCAAGGACCAAACGTCCATTATTTATTATTTTCCGTCCGTAGTTTCATATAAAAAGTAAAACTTTCCCAGTTGAACAAAAGAACTAGAGCAACACTGCTCTACTCTTCTCCAATCCCATTTGCTTCCACCATGCCCCCTATTCCTAACCACACATCTTTCGACCAAAGCCCGACATAACCCATATTAGCCGAAGCCACAGATAACCTCGTAAAATCCGAAGATCATCCGAAGACTTCGCGTCGCCACTGCCAGCTGAATGACCCCTTACGTAACGCTCCGATTATACTATTTTCGGTTGTCGAAAACGGCGCTCCGGGCCCGGATCAATGGAGGGCGTGCGCGGGTGGCAGCGCCACCTAGCGGCCGGCGCCGGCCGTCGACCTCTTACCCTATATTGCTTACATTACATCGGCGCCTATTCAAGGCTCTCGCAATGGGGTACATTCACCAACAGAGAGGCTTCCGGGCTCTTTCGCTGGCACACGTAATCTCAGCTTGCGAATGTAATGCACTCTGAGGCGGAGTGCCATTTGCGGGTAGATATAAAACTATACGACTATACCTACGTTATAATATATGTTCAACAGGAAAACGGAGGGGCTGAAACCGGCGTTATCCAGATAAAACAAGATAAGAATATTCCTTTATAAGAATATTAAAAATATTCTTTTACCAAAGCATCTGACCGTAACATCGTAGACTTTAACAGGCGTGACGTCAACCTGTCTTAATAAAAAAAAAGTACATATCTAACCTAAACGTATGTATACAGAGTAGATAGATACAGCATATTAAGGAAATACAATTGAAGCCGAAATAAAATTGTTTTTTCATGCCGAAACAACATAATATTGTCTATTATGTTTATACTATTTTTATTTTTAATGCACTAACCCGTGCTAAGGATTAGCACGTATTATGTTTATTCTCTGTTTATCTGCGTATTTTCTGTGTTTTTAGACAGATAGACCGTTATAGCTAAGGACAGAAAAATAGGGGAGGGCGTACCTTGCGGAGACATCAGCCTATATTTGCTTAGCAATGTACGGACATAGGCTGATTTATTGGATAGTATTTGGAAAGCAAACTCTAACTATAATTACAGACATAACAGATGGCCCAATCTGATTATTATTTTGCGGCCCAATCTGATTACGTCTTGATCACGATTCTAAATTTATTTTAGTTTTATGTGTGTAATAAAGTAACCATTGAAATGAATGGCAAATAAAAATTACTGGCTGAAATCTTGAAAAGATCAGAAGTGGGATCAAAACTGTCTCTTCATGAACTCTGCAGTCTTTTATCTGTTATACTAACTGACTGGAGTACGAATATGGAATGAAGTATGTTTTGAAGACTATCGTTGACTGCATAGAGGGTAATAGTGTAGAGCCTTGAGCATTCCTCCCAGAAACATTGAAGTAAAATATAGGACAGGGAAAGGAACTGATGAAATATCTCGTGACCCGTTTACATTAACCCAAACGTGTTCGCAAAGTCTAATGCTTCCAATGAATTTGTATTATTTACATGACAGAGACTATTATAGTTATGATATAACTAACTGACCCCGCAAACTTTGTTTTACCATATTGCCTTATCTGACATGCTAAACATTTCACAGAAAAGCTAATAACAATTACTATGAGTCGCGATTTTTCTATATCAGATTGTTATATTTTTATTTATGAAATTTGTATGGCACAGTCAATAAACATTCCACTTTCGCACACATACATGTCTTAAAAGTTTCAATATATAATGAAGTCGCAAGACAAGTGATTGTGTTGTGGCTGAATGGATGAATTTTTTTTAATTATATCTACAATTCACTGTGCCATTTATTACTTAGGAGTAAATTCTATGATCCAGATTAAAACCTGTTATTTATAACCAATTGTACTTATCAATGCAAGTGGGTTGACTACCATAATAGCTGGTTGTCACTCGTGTTATTGCACAAAACAATCCGTTAGCCACAATAATGCACAAAACCTTATTTGCATCATATTTTGTGTCTGTTGGCAGGAAAATACTTGCGCATGGAAAATGGACTGTGAGTAATGGTTTAGTAGGAGAGGGCGCGCCAAGTAATTTACAAAGAGCAAGCAATAGTCTAGCTAGATGATGCCTCTGCAAAGGCCTAAATGCACACACTTCCCACTCCTTGAGCAGTAGGAGTAATGTAAAGACACATTACGCTCAGGGGATGGAATCTAGTTTATGGCTTTCTGGGGAGACTCGGTTAGAATTTACTCGCATTACCTTGTCCATAGCAATGATGTGCATAAAAGTCAAATGATATGTAGTTTAAATATCTCCTTTCGGCAAGAGACCGTGCGCACGCTGTCCTTGTATGTTGTCGTGGAGGCTAGATGAGATAAGATATTATTCTTTTTTACACCAGGAAAAAAAACACAAAATAGAGATGTACAGTTGTATGATGTATGTTTTGTTTTTATTGTACAAAAAATGTACGAGTATGTTTTGAAAAAAATAAAAGTGGAGTTTCTTTATTAGTTTCTTCTCCACAAAATTTGTTAACTGTGAAACTAACAGCTTTGACGTTCATTAAGTAAACATTTTGTTTTTATAGAAAATAAAATTCTTTTAACTTTGATTTTACATAGAGCTTTTAAGAGGTATATAGTACCTCATAGTACACCATAGTACCTAGCTTTTAAGAGGTACATAGTACCTCATAAACGCATGACAGAAATAGGTGGCTTCTACACAGACTTATAGTTATATACTTCCTGCTATACATCGGTATTGAATCGAAAGTAGGGTTACAATAAAAAAATTAAAATTCCCGACAAATAGCGGAATAAAGTAAAGTGCGGAGGTTGAAATAATCAACTATCCCACGAGCTTACGAGGGGAAAGCCAATGTGGGGACCGATCTTAATTGAAAGCCATTTTTAATACAACATAAAGTAACAAATCGTAACTTAATGTAACGTACATTAACGTAACTTATAGCAACGCAAAGTATCCCAAATTAGTCTTTCAAGCACGTTAAGTGGACTGCTGTCACTATGACCGCAAAGCTTGCGACGCAAAGGTTGGTCCGGTTGTTCTCTCTATACCTACGTAGTACTTTATACTCTATGTTATTTTTTTAAGTAGCCTATAAACGTCCCGCTCTAGGGCATAGGCCTTATTTCAGAGAGAGAGTATGGGCTTAATTACTACGCGTGCCCGTCGATTTGTAATTTCAAGCGCTGTGGTATTTGAACACCTTAGACACTCAGGGTTCCTCACAACGTTTTCATTCACCGTTAGCGAGTGGTATTGCTACAATAACTTCACAAATGTACACAACTTAGAAAACAAAGTCATTGGTAGGAATATGCCGGCACCGGGGATCGAACCTGGGTCTCCCGCTTCCGAGTCCATTGTTCGTAATATGATACGGATTTGCAATGCTGACAGTAATACTGAGAACGCTAATCGTGGGAGAATACAATAGTAAACAAGTAAGTATTTTGTAAAGCTTTCAATATCCTGAACGAAGGTGATCAAGCCTACACCCACACCCGAATAAAATCCAACAGCTCCAATAATTACACCCCAAAATATCTGATCGGATCGCGATACCGCGCAAGCCTCACATAGCTTTTATTTCCAACCAATTGAGCTCAAAATCGTGTGGAATTTTCTGCTCGAATGCCCGTTGACGTTTGGGGAAAACGGCCTATTGGCGCGGGTCGTAGGGTTCAGAATGGCGTGGCACTTGTAAGAGGGTGGGCATGTTATTTGGGCCGTTTGTAGCGCGTAAAATCGATACCAGTTTCACGTTAGACGCTATTATGAAAGATGAAACCTCGATGCTCGATTCGGAGTTTGACATTGTCGATTTTAAGTGGTGAGGGAGGGATGCGGGGGCTTTTAGCCTTATCGTTTTTCTCTTGCGTACTTTTGCGTGAAAAACTCAAGCTTAGAATTGAGTGGGTCGCAAGGGCATCTTTTTTAGTTAACAAGGAGCCTTTATAGATTCGCCGCGTCCGTCCGTCTGTGGATATCTTTGCCTGAAAGACGAGAAGTACTGAAAGGCTGAAATTTGGCATATGTAGAATGAAAATATAATCAGATTAATTAAGTTTAATTATAATAAGTAATTCTGTAACTATGTTAACGCAATAGGGATTCCTTGTATTGTTAGCTTTAAGTTTTTTTGGTAAATAAATACTTAATAAATAAATTAGGGATGTTTTTTCCTGGCCCACACCATAGCATAGTGCGGTGTATGCGCGGGTCATTGTAGACGAAGAGGCGATACTGATTATTTCTCAACTTTAAACAAAATTTCTCAGCTTAATTTGTTTTTTATTTATAGTCGACACTTAAAAGTAATAAATAGTCTAAATAGATGGCATTTTAATTAGTAATTACTAATTACATAACCGCGGCTTTCAACTTTCGAACCGAGTGATTTGAATCAATTGCTTGAGTTAAGCAACAACAGGCGCTGACAGGTGCAGGATGGATAACCGTCTTGTGACTACCGTTAGTGGCCTTTTTCAGAGCGCTTGCGCGCAAAGCACGCTAAGCCGTTGGTGCCGGCTGTCATGTAATGGCAGTCGTTAAGCCATGTCAAAGACCATATGGGCGGCCTGATAACTTCTGACAGTAAGGCCCGCCACTGTCCCACAATCCTCCACCAACCTGGACTTGGCCTCCGTGGTGGAGTATGTCCTAAACCTTCCTGCAACGCAGTGTGGACAAACAAGAGTTGATATTGAACCTGTCAAAAAGTGATTCTAATCAGAACACTCAAAACAGACAAGCGGGCTTAGATAACGTCATATGGCGACAGACTGTATACTTTTGGTAAAGTCCTTAGCTACGCGAGTCACACCAGTCTTGGGTCAGGGGCGAAGGGCGCTGTAGGGCAATTTGCGAAGCCGCACAGTTTATTGGGTTCTGTTGTTTGTTGATGTCAGTAATTACTTTTATTGTCTGCCAGGCAAACACAGCTCGATCACCGCAATCTGTTTCAAACAGAGAGAATAGAATAGAAATCGTTCGAATCGAGAGTGAGAAAGAGAGTATCATTCGGGTAACGGATCAGACTAATAGAATAATTCGTTCATATAACGCTATACCCTGTAAAATATTAAGGTGTGTGGAAATAAATAAATAAAAAAAAATTACATACAGGCACATACAATGCTTTTGATTATAAGACAGTGGCGGTCCTGACAGTAAGGCTGTCCGACTGTCTTACAATCCTCCACCAACCCGGACTTGTCCTCCGTGGTCAGTATGGCGTATCCTTCCTGCGATGCAGGATGAGCCCCGTGCCCCAGCAGTGGGGACATACAAGGGTTGATATAGATAGATAGATAGTGGCTGATCTACGGCCTTTGACGTGGCTTACCGATCAACCCCCCGCCCCCGTGGTGAAGTGTAGCCTAACCTTTCTGCGATGCAAGAAGATAACCGTGCCCCAGCAGTGGGGACATACAAATGGTTAACATCATAATTATAGTACGGTTACTTAAAGAAGGGGACAGAATAATTACTTACCCGTCGCTTACACCACGTAGACAGCATTGTATGAACGAATGGCAAATTATTTCATCAGTGGGAGCTCATGAAACCAAATAAAATTAGTTGTAAAAACAAATTTGATCGTCCATAGTCAAACTAGACACATATTTATGTAGAAACTGGCATAAAAATCATACGAAAAAAGAACAATTTGAGGAAAAACATTGAACATTAGTTATTTTAAGACAGAACCATAGTATAACCTCGTATTCTCGATCTAATTGACGTGTTTCAGGAACGAGCAAAATATAATTTACGAGTAAAAAGTATCTCATGTTCTTTAACGAATAGAGGAACTGGAGAAAAATTATACAAAAAAACTATTTGAGAAAAAAAACGTAAAATAGTTGTTTATAAATCAGAAACTCTTCCGTATTTTCTGTCGAATTGACTCGTTTTAGAAATTAACAAAAAATAACTTTTGACTAAAAACTATTTTACAGCTCCACACAAACAGTGTGCGAGCAGCCCCTTGACGCGGCCAGTTGCGGTCATTTCTTTTGCCACGCATTCTTGTTTCCTGTTAAAAAAACACTTTCAAAACGTGTCTTCATCCTGGATTGCGAAATAAAAAACAGTCTGGGAGAAACGAAATTTAATGACAGTTGTAAAATACAAACTCTCTCATGTTCTTTAACTAATAAACGTGTTTGGCGAAAAAGTTCAATAAAAAATAACAAGTTGGGAAAAAAAAATAATCGTTGATGAATAAAAAAATAATTGTTTAAAAATAGAAAATCTATCAAATTTGCTATCTAATCGCCGCTTTTCAGGAATTAGCAAAAAATAATTTACGACCAAAACCTATTTTACAACTACACACAGTTCCGTCGGTTTGTTTTGCAGCGATACTTGTTTTCTGTTTTACAATACAAACACTCTCATATTAAAGAATATGAAACTATTTGTATAAAGAACTAATATAGTATTAGTTAAAAAACTAATAGAAGTGTTTCAGGAACTGACAAAAAAATCATACAAAGAAAACCAATTTGAAAAATAAATCAAAGAACAATAGTTGTTTAAAACATAAACTTTCTCGTTCGTATTCTCTATCTAATTTACGTGTTTTAAGAGTGAGCAAGAAATTATTTTCGACTAAAAACTATTTTACAACGCTCACAGAACGTGTGCAAGCAGACCTTTGACAACGCAGGTGCGGTCGTTTGTTTTGCCGCAGATTCTTGTTTTCTTTGCGCGCGGACGGGAATGCAAAAAATAACTTTCGACTAAAAACTGTTTTAGAACTTCACACAGAACGTGTGTGGGCAGCCTCTTGATACGGCCACTTGCCTTCGCCTGTTTCGCCGCGGATTCTAGTTTTCTTTGGGCGCAGACGAAAACGCATTTTACAAAAATAGATTTCGACTAAAAATTATTTTACAGCGTCTCACAGAACGCTTGCGAGCAGTCCTTTGATACGGCCACTTGCATTCCCCTGTTTTGCCGCAGATTCTTGGTTTCTTTGCGTGTGGACGGAACGGCGTACACAAAAAATAACTTTCCACTAAAAACTATTTTACAACTTCACACAGAACGCGTAGGAGCAGCCCTTAAATACGGCCACTTGCCTTCGCCTGTTTTGCCGCGGATTCTAGTTTTCTTTGGGCGCAGACGGAAACGCCTTATACAAAAATAAATTTCGACTAAAAATTATTTTACAGCGCCGCACAAAACGTGTGCGAGCAGTCCTTTGATACGGCCACTTGCATTCGCCTGTTTTGCCGCGGATTCTTGGTTTCTTTGCGTGTGGACGGAACGGCGTACACAAAAAATAAATTTCTAGTAAAAACTATTTTACAACGTCACACAGAACGTGTGTAACTAGTCCTTTGACACAGCTACTTGCCCTCGCCTGTTTAGCCGCGGATTCTTGGTTTGTTTGCGTGTGGACGGAAAGGCGTTCACAAAAAATAACTTTCCACTAAAAACTATTATACAACTTCACACAGAGCGTGTCTATGACACGGACACTTGCCTTCGCCTGCTACCCGCGGACTCTTGTTTTCTTTACGCGCGGACGGAAAGGCGCTTACAAAAAATAATTTCGACTAAATACTTTTTTACAATTTTAAAAAAATATTTAGAAGCTAAAAATTCCACCCTTGCTGGGATTCGAACCCGCGACCTCTGGCTATTCGTGCCTGCGCTCTTTCCAACTGAGCTTATCGGCGACTCACCGGCATCAGTGAAATTTCGAACCTCTTTACAATTTTTTCTGTATTACGTTGGTTTTTAAAATTGTCCTTAGCACGGGTTAGTGCATTAAAAATAATATAATTACTTTTTTACAACTTCTTACAGAACGCGTGCAAACAACCTTTTGACACGGCCAGTTGCGTTCGCTTGTTTTGCCGCAGATTCTTGTTTTCTTTGCTCGCGGACGGAAAGGTTCGCCATGTTTGCTTACACCTACAAAATGTGTGCGTTTTAATGCTGTTTTGGCCACGATTTGGCTGCTCATCTGGGTGGGTCAGAGGGAAAGAGACAGATGGATAGATAATCGATAGAGAGTTACAGTACCCTTGATTGCACAACCAGAAGAACTATGACCGTGTAAACGTCGCACTTAGCCTTGCTTACACTAACGCGCTTTACTGCGGGATTGCGTCATTCCTTGCTCTTTGTCCTACTCTAGAGCAGTATTCATTACTCGTTGGTTTGTTCTAAGGATATACACAATTGCTTCTTAGCCCACTCGAAGTGACGCTATCAAGACTTGAGAGTGTTACCTAAAGGTCCTACACCCAATTTACGTCTAAGCGTAGACTTATTTTTATTTTGTTTATATGTGGAATTATTAATTTATTTTTTGGGTACAAAGTATAGTAAAAAATATTCTAAAAATAATTATTTGTACCTAGTTATAACAGAAAAAAATACTGGGGCCAATAAATAGTTATTAAACAACTGTTTTCCTAATACTTGGACCTGAGTTGTCTGAATAAATAAATTATTTGATTGAATAAATTTGAAAAAAGTCTTAGTCGGGAAACCTTGATAACATATTTTAAGTTATATTCCACAATTCACATTTGGGTATACGGTACACTTTCGTTGGATAATCAGCTGTTAAGGAACTAAGTCTTGACTTGCTGCTGCCGACTGTACCAGCGTACCTACCTTCTTCTTGTTCTGAGGCTTCGACCCGAAACATCACGTAGGATTTAAATAAAACAAGGGCACAGATAAACCCTTTCTGCCCCTCTGGGCCGTGCTTCCACAGATTTTCATTCGACCCAGACGCATTACACGCACACCGTACCTCTTTCTATGGGTGGGTATCTGTACCCACATTACACTTCGCGCATTGAGAGTCTTAAATCAACTCTATGCCTTTGTGATAAGCGCGGAATAAGGATCATAAGATGAGATAAGAATATTCTTTATTGTACACCAGGAAAAAACAAACAAAAAATTATTACAAAGATACAGTACAATTGACGGCCTTATTGCTTAGAGCTATTTTTCCAGACAACCTGCGATGGAGAGTTGCTGAAGGAAAAGTGAGACGGGTAGTTGGTGCAAATATGAATATTGATATACACACTTATACTTTCCATCATACATGTAAAAAGTATGTAAAGGATGGATGAATGTCAGTATACTGACATTCAAATAGATTCACAAAATGTTACCTTAACAGGTGTATACACCTGTTAAGGTAAGATTTGGTGAATCTCTTTTCCATAGGAACTGTTACTGCTAAATATGTAACCCATGTCTATGTACACAATAAATATTCTTATTCTTATTATTAAAAATAATCCGCGGTGGGAACGCGTGGTAATTAAGCCCATACTTTTTCTCTGAGACAAGGCCTGTGTCATGCAGTGGGACGTTTATAGGTTACATAAAAAACGTGCCTATTGGATTACAAAAAAAATCAAATTAATTCCATTAAACAAATTAATTAAATAATCAATCAAATTTCCCCCTGCAGTGGGAAGTATATACTTACCTTCTTAAGCTATTTCTAACTTTAGATGTTTATACTAAAGTAAATTCCAGTGAAACGTTTGATGTCGTGTGCAAATAACATTAATTTAGCTGTTAATGAAGCAATTTCGTAGCATATGTGTGCTTGCTTAAGGCGCTCCCGGTGCGAACTAGCGCTATCAATGATAAAAAAAACATAAATTACGTTTTTTATTTGAAAAGTAAACATCATTCATCATCATCAGAAACGCTTGATTGAACCGAATTATTGGAATCAATAATCACTTGAGTTCAGCAACAACGGTGGCAGTCAGGTACAGGATGGGACACCGTCCCGTGACTACCGCTAGTGGCATTTTTCCGACCGCTTCCGTGCTTCGCAAGGCACGTTAAGCCGTTGGTGCCGGCTGTCATATAATGGCAGTCGTTAAGCCATGTCAGAGGCCTTAAGGGCGTCCCGCGCCCGCCACTGTCTTACAATCCTCCACCAACCCGGACTTGGCCCCCGTGGTGGAGTATGGCCTAACCTTCCTGCGATGCAGGAAGAGACCCGTGCCCCAAGGTTGATAACGATAACGAATGATATGATTTATACAGCGTCCAGTGGTACATTCACTCCTTATGGGTGGCTTGATAACTTCTGACAGTAAGGCTCGCCACTATCTTACAATCGGCCACCAACCCGGACTTGGCCCCCGTGGTGGAGTATGGCCTAACCTTCCTGCGATGCAGGAAGAGACCCGTACCCCAGCAGTGGGGACATACAAGGGTTGACATCGTATATCGTAAACATCATACATCTTATTCTTAATAACTTTTTTTAATTTTTAATGGCAATGACGTTTATTCTCATTGTTCGCGCGAGAATCGATCGCGCGACGTTATCATGAGTCTGTGGTCATTCACTACTCAGTCGTTCCGGTGCCGTCGCTCGTGCCGCTCGCTCGCTACTAATTTATCCAGCCATCTGCATACACATTCGCACGGTGACATACGCGCGTGATAAGTGCTCGAATTCTCGTGAAGTGATAGACATTTGGTGACCAAGAAACTTTATCAGCTCAAAGAACAATATATTGACAATATTAGACTATAAGTGAACAGTGCAGGAGTGTTCTCCGTACGCTGGACGCATCAGCTCATCCATCACCGCTCATCATCTGCCCAACAGCTAAAGCGAGCCATCATCCACCATCACCAAGTAATTCCATTCACTTCACCTCCCATTCCGCTCTCTCAACCAGCCCATCGTGCGGTAGACCTAGCCGACACTGGCTAACTACCACTCATAAGAACAAAACAATGTTTACAACTTACAATGTAGAACCTAGGATCAACAACTTAGATCTAGGAATCGATTTCCACTGCAAACATTTGGCAAAAATGCCTTAAAGTCCTAGATTCTTTACATGATTGTTAACAAATAAAGTTACGAATCAAAATTTAAAAATGAATATTGAAATTAATTAAATTAGATCGGGGGCATGAATATGGTCTCCATTTTGAATTTAAAAAAATGAGTGAGTCTTGATGGACCTGCTTTATTGCATACCAAAACATATAACATTAATTGTAAAGTTACGGCTTTATTAATAAAAACATGATTCCTTTAAAGCATTCCTCAGAGGCATTTTATTTAATGTGTGGTTACGTTTTTACTTGTTAAATCTCCACCACAGACTACTTTAATCGGTGTCTCGAGAGTTTTGTAAGGAATCGTGTTTTTACAAAAATGACTGACTGAGTACAATCGGCGGGCCTACTGCTAATAATAATTTCTTCCAGGCCATCTTATGTTGGAAATTTGCTGAAGGAATAGAGGCCGGTAGGTCGGTGCAAGGTGTGTGTCAGGCTTTAGCAAGAGGTACTATTGCGTGCGCACTGCCGATTAAATTTTCTTTCCAGATTCTAATGGACCACAAAATTTACGGGAAAATGCTCGATAACATGTCATGTATGTAGGACTTATAACTTGAAATTAGGTGTTTAAAACTTTCGATCCAGCTCGATTAGGACCAGCACCCTCGATCTTACTACTTTCATCATCATCAACCCATTTTGTCCCCACGGAGGGGCACGGGTCTCTTCCCTGAGGAAGGTATAGGCCATACTCCACCACGGGGGCCAAGTCCGGATTGGTGGAGTTAAATTGTACAAAAGAAATATTTTATCGGTCAAAAACTTGTTCGAAATGCCAATGACTTTGCCAATTGAAAGATCAAATGGCAATTGAAAGACCAATAATTTCATCGTTACGGGATCCTCGCGGATTTAACTGGGAATGAACGCGGATAACAGACGGATATTGACAAAGCAGGGTACTGCGGTGGCAGTTTATTTATTTATTAGTTATTTACATATTAATAAACCATGCTACCGCCAGTGGCTTTTTTTTCGAGCGCTTCCGTGCTTCGCAAGGCACTAAGCCGTTTGTGCCGGCTGTCACGTAATGGCAGTCGGTAAGCCTTGTCAGAGGCCTTATCGGGGGCTTGATAACTTCTGACAGCAAGGCCCGCCACTGTCTTACAATCCTCCACCAACCCGGACTTCGCCCCGAGGTAGAGTATGGCCTAACCTTCCTGCGATGCAGGATGAGGCCCGTGCCCCAGCAGTGGGGCCATACAAGGGTCGATATCGTTTATATGGGAATTAGAGGCGTTTTATTTAATCTGTGGTTACGTCTTTTCCTTGTACAATCTCCACCACAGACTACTTTAGTCAGCGTTCTTGGAGTGTTTTAAGTAACTGTGTTTTTAAAGATAAGATAAGAATATTCTTTATTGTACATCAGAGCACATATTATAAAACATGTAAAGATACAATGTACAATTGGCGGCCTTATTGCTAAAAGCACTACGTTTTTATGGAAATTAGAGGCGTTTCATTTAATTTGTGGTTAAGTCCTTTCATAGTAAAATCTCCACCAGAGACTATTTTAATCAGCGTTCTTGGAGTGTTTTAAATAACTGCGTTATTATAAACTAGCTAACCCAGCGAACTTCGTACCACCTACCATCGATTCTTTCAATTTTTAAAGTTTTTTCTCTCCGTAAGAACCATCCTCATACTTCAAGGAATATTCTAAAAAAAGAATTAGTGAAATCGGTTCAGCTGCTCTCGAGATTTGCACTAACCAATACATTGAAGGATTCATTTTTATATTATAGAAGACTAGCTGACCCAGCGAACTTCGTACCACCTACCATCGATTCTTTCAATTTTTAAATGTTTTTCTCTCTGTAAGAACCATCCTCGTACGTCAAGGAATATTCTAAAAAAAGAATTAACGAAATCGGTTCAGCTGCTCCCGAGATTTGCACTAACCAATACATTGAACGATTAATTTTATATTATAGAATAAGGCCCTACGTTTGTATGGGAATAGCTCCATGAGGGCTTTAACAGGTGAAGCCGCGTGTCACAGCCAATAATTAATAGATCCCATGCCTTGCGTTCACACGCACTCTGAAGCTACGACCTATTTCCCTCCTCAGTTTCAAATAAATCGATACTACAAGTTCTCTTGGCGAGCGTACGGAGCACGGGGCGTGTGTAAACTTGGCACCTACCTACATGGTAGTTACTCGCGTGTAGATAGGCTGCTTCACATGCACAGAATAGGTTTTTGAATACGGTATGACGCCGGTACTCTTGATACAAGGGAATAATTCACTAGAGTGCGTTAGGGAGGGTTGGGGAAGGAAGGGTTTTTTGGGTGTGTGTGTATGTGTGTGTGTGTGTGTATGTAGGTATGTATGTATGTATGTAACATATGTATGTGTATGAATGTTGCGTCATTCTTTGGCTCACTCTGTCCTAGACTGCTGGCTACTTATAATTAAAAAAAAGAAACCTTTCCTCCATACCTAATAGTTACTCGCATGTAGATAGGCTGCTTCACACGCACAGAATAGGCTTTTAAATACGGTATGGCGCCGGTACTCTCGATACAAAAGAATACATTCACTAGAGTGCGTTAGGGTTGGGGGAGGAAGGGTCTTTTAGGGGGGGTGCAAGAGTATGTGTGTAATCTTAGTTAAAATCCGAAATTCTTGGATTTATGTTCACTTTTTCCAAAGATGCGTATATAGAAGAAGATATATATTTTTTCTTTGATAGCGCCGGTCAGCACCGCATAGATTTCGTACAAGCGTAGCCCGATCGCAGGCAACCAAAAGACCGTCTCGGCAACGGGCTTTAATTGCACTTGTATTGTAGACTCTAACTCATTATTAGCCCGTACGTCGCGGGCATAGAAACGTGGTTAAATCTTTACGCTGAAAGTGTCCCATCTCAATATTTAATACCTACATTTATTGCAGCTATATCTTTGGTTGGATCATAAATAACATATAATGTGTACCATTATGGACCCAGGCGGTCACGCAAAAGCCTTAAAGCTAAGATCTTATTACTAACTAGAGTCTGTTAGCTTTTAGAATACACCTCGGGCTCTAGAGTAGGCTTCGGTTTTCACCGAAAGCACACGAGCAATACTACTTCCTGCTCTGTTTAATTTTTTTCTAATTCCGAACCGTTAGTGTCATATTAGTTTCGATATTTCTATTACACGAATAAATCCGATTCAATCCGATGGTAGCCGAAGTAAATGCTAACAGACTATAATGCCTATTGTGGTTCATACTTAAAAATTAATTATGAAACTTTATTTTTTGAAAGAAACGTGCTATAAAACAAGTTCTGATTTTAATTGCAGTGATGGCGCTAGTTATTACTTATTTAAAAAACCTATTTAGAGGCTAAAAGGCTTTGTTCCTTAGCACGGGTTAGTGCATTAAAATAAAAATAGTATAGTTATTACTTAGTTAATTTGCGCGGGTTAATACCCCTGGAATGTCATTGTTTTTCAATGGCAATGAGGTAAATATGAAGAAGAGGAAAAAACATTATAGCCACAGTACCTACACACGCCACAATAACAAAAAAAACTTAAAACGCAATTACTGGGTACATAACATTCTAAAAAAGAAAAGAACACTGAAGGTAACGGCGTGTCAGCCGCTATACACGGCAACTGACTCAGCAATATGCTGATGGGCAAGCCTTCAGCGCTGATTTTCAGTCAGTGCCAGGTGCTCCGCGAGCGCTACAGACTGCGGTTTGGAGCAACCATGGGAACTATTATTAATTTGTTATTTGATTTTTAGTTTTTTTATGTTTTAAAGATATATTTCTTTTTATTTTCGTATGTACCTATGCAATCACCTTGCGAATGCTGTTGCATGCCTATTAGTAGTGCACAGATCAGGCCCGAAATTATTTGTTTTGTTGAATTAATTGATTTTTATCTGTGTACTGTTGGTGTGTCTATTATCAATAAATAAATAAACAAATAAACAAACAAATATTACACTATTTTTTTATTTTTAATGCACTAACCCGTGCTAAGGAACAAATTTAAAAAACGTACGTAATACAGAGAATATTGTAAAGAGGTTCGAAATTTCACTGATGCCGTGAGTCGCCCATTGGCTCAATTGGTAGAGCGCTGGTACGGATAGCCAGAGGTTGCGGGTTCGAATCCCGGCATGGGTGAAATTTTTAGCCTCTAAATAGGTTTTTAAATAAATAAATAAATAAATAAATAAATAAATAAATAAATAAATAAATAAATAAATAAATAAATAAATAAATAGATAAATAAATAAATAAATAAATAAATAAATAAATAAATAAATAAATAAATAAATAAATAAATAAATAAATAAATAAATAAATAAATAAATAAATAAATAAATAAATAAATAAATAAATAAATAAATAAATAAATAAATAAATAAATAAATAAATAAATAAATAAATAAATAAATAAATAAATAAATAAATAAATAAATAAATAAATAAATAAATAAATAAATAAATAAATAAATAAATAAATAAATAAATAAATAAATAAATAAATAAATAAATAAATAAATAAATAAATAAATAAATAAATAAATAAATAAATAAATAAATAAATAAATAAATAAATAAATAAATAAATAAATAAATAAATAAATAAATAAATAAATAAATAAATAAATAAATAAATAAATAAATAAATAAATAAATAAATAAATAAATAAATAAATAAATAAATAAATAAATAAATAAATAAATAAATAAATAAATAAATAAATAAATAAATAAATAAATAAATAAATAAATAAATAAATAAATAAATAAATAAATAAATAAATAAATAAAAAAAAATAAATAAATAAATAAATAAATAAATAAATAAATAAATAAATAAATAAATAAATAAATAAATAAATAAATAAATAAATAAATAAATAAATAAATAAATAAATAAATAAATAAATAAATAAATAAATAAATAAATAAATAAATAAATAAATAAATAAATAAATAAATAAATAAATAAATAAATAAATAAATAAATAAATAAATAAATAAATAAATAAATAAATAAATAAATAAATAAATAAATAAATAAATAAATAAATAAATAAATAAATAAATAAATAAATAAATAAATAAATAAATAAATAAATAAATAAATAAATAAATAAATAAATAAATAAATAAATAAATAAATAAATAAATAAATAAATAAATAAATAAATAAATAAATAAATAAATAAATAAATAAATAAATAAATAAATAAATAAATAAATAAATAAATAAATAAATAAATAAATAAATAAATAAATAAATAAATAAATAAATAAATAAATAAATAAATAAATAAATAAATAAATAAATAAATAAATAAATAAAAATAAATAAATAAATAAATAAATAAATAAATAAACTATCAACCATTGTCGTGCTCGTTTCATTCTATTGAAAACTATGATTACTATCTCGCTAGTGTTATGTGAAAGTTTTGCTGTTATTAAATAAATAACATTTTACATTTAACGTTTACATACAGGCACATACATTGCTTCTGGCCCCACACTAGGATACCCCGTGTCGTGGGAACCAGAAACAGCGACATCACAAACATGTAAACATCCAAGACCTGGGGTTTTTTTGTTCCCAGCCGGGATTCGAACCCGAGACCTCGTGCATGATGGGCAGAGGCGCTACCGCTACGCCACAGAGGTCGTCTTGTTAGAATTTTATTTGTAGTACTGCTCTGCTATTGTTGGTGTTTTATTTATGTCCTGTCCATATATTGTTAAGCCTATAAATGTATGTATTTTTATACAATATGTACTTTTATTTCACTTTCTATTTATGTATAGTATTTGTATGTATCTATTTGCAGTTTGTATATTTTTTTTCTTAATTAAGCATGTTTTATTCATATGTATCTGAAATATTTAGATTTACTTGTACATCTACTTCCTTCTCCAATATATTGCTCCAGTCCATCCAAAGGTTGTCTGGAAGAGATCACTTTTAGTTATAAGGCCGCCGTCTGTACTCTTAGGTTAAGAAATATCTATGTAAGTTCCTTTTTTATGTACAATAAAGTGTTCTCTATCAATCGATCTAAGTATTAAACTCTAGGGTCTTCTGTGTAGACTGAGCTAGTTCACTATTTTTCCTTAATGTAAGTTTGTTATTTGTATTTGTGAAATCCCTTTCTAGTATTATGTAGGTATATTTTTCGTTCATGTCCTATGTTTTTTTTTTCTTTGTGTATGACAATTTTTATTTATTTCATATTTATGTATCGTTTATGTATGTGTATCAACTATAAAATAATATGTTATCTAATATTGTTTAGTTGCGCCGACTACCCGTATTTCAGTTTCCGTTTCTTCTTTTCCGTCAATGGTTGTCTGGAAGAAATTACTTTTAGTAATAAGGCCGCCACTTGTACTGTACTGTTATTTTATAAGTCGCTTATGTAATCCTTGGTGTACATGCAATAAAGAATATTCTATCTATCTATCTAGTTCTACAATAGATATGCTTAGAGGGAAGCTTCAATATCCCATATGCTGAGGCTGTGGCTCGTTTAGTTTACATTAGGGCTCAGAGGCAACATTAAGCGCATCCGGAAAAAGATTCGGGTAAATAGTAGTATACGAAAATTATTTGAAAAACAAAAAAGCCTGACTGCGCGTAGATTGGCCAAATACAACGTTCAAAGTTCCTTGAAATTAGTACATTTTATTTTTTTATCACTTTTATATACCCGTTTAAGACAATTCTAACGACAGTGACATCTCACAAGCTAAAATCCACAAAGCCTATGGGCTGCAGAGCGTTAAATAAATAAACATACACTCGAAAAATATAACTCGCCTTCTATTGCATTTGGGCAAAAAACACACCCATGTGGCTGAAGAGGACCCCTCTTACAAATAACTTTTGCAGTGAACATTTAAAAAAATGTTTTAATATGAAGTACATATTTGTTACACTATTTTTATTTTTAATGCACTAACCCGTGCTAAGGAACAAATTTAAAAAACCTATTTAGAGGCTAAAAATTTCACCCATGCCGGGATTCGAACCCGCAACCTCTGGCTATCCGTGCCAGCGCTGTACCAATTGAGCCAATGGGCGACTCACGGCATCAGTGAAATTTCGAACCTCTTTACACTATTCTCTGTATTACGTACAGGCAGCGACATCTGACTTAAGCAAATTGCATTACTTACAGCCCCGACTACCTACTTTGCAGTTAGGTTTAACATCGGAACGATATCACTGTACCCACATGATTACACTATTTTTATTTTTAATGCACTAACCCGTGCTAAGGAACAACTTTTCTTTTATTACAGAGAAAACAAAAGTTATAAGTATTTGAGTGAAAGTTTTATTTATTAAACACGTACGAGTTAAAATTATCTATTTAACTAAGAAGTTGTATGAAATGAGCAAGCAATAGGAACATTCATTTATTTGTTCTATCGAACACGATCTTTATTTTGTATAAAAACTTTTTTAAGAACAAATTAACTCAACCTATAGCGAGCAACACCCTCTAAGGGTGACACGGGGTAAACCTCCGCGTCGCTACTCCCCTCACCCCTCAGTTTATTCTGTGAATGATAGGTATGTGCAACTAACGCGCAAACTGCGCTCTTGTTTTATACAAATAGTTTAGTGCCTTTATCTCATCTAATCCGTGTCAGTAAACTCTTATGTGTAACGTGTTCGTGACCCACATGTGGCGCCCAACGTGGGGCGCCACATGTGGCGTTAGGTGCCACGACCACTCGGCTAGCTAGGGGTTTCAGTGAGTTTGTCTTGTTGAAAGAGTTTGTGTGCACAGGAAAAAGCTTTATTGTCACGAACACATAAGAGTTTACTGACACGGATTAGATGAGATAAAGGCACTAAACTATTTATATAAAACAAGAGCGCAGTTTGCGCGTGAGTTGCACATACCTATCATTCACAGACTAAACTGAGGGGTGAGGGGAGTAGCGACGCGGTGGTTTACCCCGTGTCACCCTTAGAGGGCGCTAGTCGTTAGTGTTGCTCGCTATAAAAAAATAAAATTTCAAAAAAAATCTATAACTCACTAGGGAGTTATAGCAATGAAAAAGTCACAGTTTGATTATGGGTGTCATTCTGTGCCTATTTGTGGTGACCATAGAGCCACTTTATGAGCAAGAGTGTTGAAAAAGTTTTATCAGCTAGCGCCATCTAGTTCTATGTCATTGCGAAAAGCGAGATGCCAACCCGGACTTGGCCCCTGTACTTGCCTTCTTGACATGCAAGAAGAGACCCGTGCTCCAGCTGTGGGGATATACAACGGGTTGATAGCATCTTGACCTTGTGCACCCCTAGCTGCGGAAGTTTGCAAGTAAGTGGGTCTCTCTTTTCGCCCTACGGATCCCTACAAACCGCTGACGCAATGCAATAAAACTTCCGCAAGCGGCATTTGGCACAGACAAGAATCCTTGGCTAGGACTCCGCGTAAAATGTCTGAGAAGATATAAAACGTCCGCCCCATAGACAAAGATTGCTCCATTTATTCGAGAGTAGGCACTCACCAAATCTTAATAAAAACTGTTTTTATACGGATTTTACTCGTTTATTTCACATTTTTTACAATTCTCCGACATTTCGGCACTTTTTCAGGTGCCGTGCTCTCGGATGACTGGCTCACTTTTTTTTTATGATAGTCATCCGAGACCACGGCACCTGAAAAAGTGCCGAAACGTCGGAGAATTGTAAAAAATGTGAAATAAACGAGTAGAATTCGTATAAAAACAGTTTTTATCGTGTCTAGTGCTCGTGTTAACTTTAGAAAATACTATCACCAAATCTTTATATTTATAAAATTTTACTCTACGTGTGTATGTCACTAAACTCCTCCTAAACGGCTCAATAGATTTAAATAAAAAAAAATTGTATGCGTTTGAATGGCGCCCAGTATGGTTTAGATCACAAATTAGCCCGGCAGATCGCTTGGAATATCATGCAGAACAATGTCTCTCAGGTCCGCTAGTAGTGAGTATGTAAGTGTGTATGTTTATCAATTCGAAACGGCTGGAGCGATTTTAATAAAATTTGGAATGGAGTTAACTGACACCCTGGATTAACACATAGGCTACGTTTTACTGCGGGAAAATATTTTATTCTCATGGGAAGATCGATAAACCGTAAGTAACACCACTGGTCACAGCTAGTATTATATAAAATACAGGCATGGACCTCTCTTTGTAACTGTACATTATTTAGAAACTTTCGCCCAATTTGACCCAGTACATATTTTTGTGGTCTGTAAATGTCCTACTGCAGAGCATTCTCTAAGAGAGAGAGAGAGAGAGTAGGGCTTAATTACCACGCGTGCCCACCGCGGATTGGCAATTTCAAACGCTGAGGTACTTGAACACAACAGACACTCAACTTTCCTCACGAAAATTTTCTTCAGGGCCGTTAGCGAGTGGCATTGCTCGAATACTCGTAACTTTACAAATTTACAGTGCGACTTAAAAAACAAACCACAGCACGCCTCAGAGGCCGTTTCAATAATCTGTGGTTGAGTATTTCCTTTAATCACAACTTAAACTTCCTTTGTGATGTGTTTATCCTGTTTTTAGAAATGAGACCGTTAGCGTATTAGTACTCTCTCTCTCTCTGAGAGAAGGCCTGTGCCCTGTAGAGGGACGTTTATAGGTTACATAGAAAAAAAATGTGTCTAGCAGTTTTTTCGTCGTCATCAGGTTATACTAGTCCACTGCTGGACATAGCTGTCCCCTAAAGAGCGCCACGTTTTGCTGGGGTAGGGGGTAATGCAAATAATCCCCACGCTGGGCATGCGGGTTGGGGATCGCAGTTCGGTGGAATTGTACTGCAGGGGGCGCTGCTGCCCACCCCCCGGTTTGTGTCCCTTAGTGGCCTTTTACGACACCCACGGGAAGAATTTGGTTGGTGCTATTCTCTAGGCCGACACCACCCAGCAGCAGTTTAGCACAAGATTATTGTTCTCGACAATAATCATAACAATGCCTTAAGCAAGAGATAGGGGAGGAAAGTTAGACAGTGCGGAGTTTCTGTATCTTTATCATTCCCCATTCTCTTCGGACGAACCATTATTACAACGAGCATGAATATTTCGTATTCGGGAACGAGTTAACGAGATTCGAGAGCGCGAGGCATTTATTTGAAGCTTTGGGGGATATTTTGCGAGCGAATAAAGGCTCGAAAAAGCGAAAACGTGCCCTGTTTTGTTTAACCTCTTTGGAGAACGTCGGGTTCACATTCGGGAGGTTGTGGGTTCGAATCCCAGCGCATGTAGGTAGGTACCAGAAACTTTGTTTTCTAAAATAGATAATACTGAAGGAAGAATGTGAATACTAAGATAAAGTGTAACCTAGTTCAGGAGTTAGGGACTTAACTAGCTATGTAACAGAAAGTGTAATTTTGTAAGTGCTTACAGAACTGTAATAAACTTGAGTCAATAATTTACTATTATTATATTTTTTTATTGTAATTTTCTATTTTATTTTAATAGTGTCGTCTAACCGAAGTGGCCTGACAAACGCCCTCCGGCTGAGGAGTCCAAGTGACCGGAGGTTATTTTGTATTATTTTTCTTATTATTATTTATGTATAAATCTTAGCTATATATTTTCCTTCTGAAATGCTTACGACACTCGTTTTTTTGCTGTAACTTGATCTTAGTTAATCGTTAGTATTAATATTTTGTGGCTATCGGTGGAAGACTTTTAATGACTTTGTGTTTCATATTTTTAAATAGTATTAAGTTATATAATGTCAGTGGTTTTCCTAAAACTAAATAAATAAAGTAAGTCCGTTATTTATTCTTTTCAAAACAGGTTTTAACTTAACAGAGTTTTCAACTTAAAGTTACTTTACACTAGACAATTATTATCATACATCGGTACAGGTTCACAAAATATGAAATGAATTAAGTAATGTGGCTTTTTTAAGCCTTGTTTTACTTTGAAATAACAGTAATAAAGAAAAGTGTCGATAAATAAATAATTATTATTATAAGGGATCGCTCTTAGCGATAAGACCGCCAATTGTATAACACTACTTACATTTACAAAATCATGGTTATATTCTTTTTTCTGGTTATGCAATAAAGCAGATTTGTTGAAGAACTTGTTTGAAGAAGAGGAATGTTTTAAAATCGATTTTGAGTAATGGGATGAGGATGAGGATGCAGGAGACTTATCTCTCTCTCTCTCTCTTTCCCTCACACATTTCGTTTCAACAAAATTCAATTCAATTCAATTCAATTTATTTCAACGTAAAGAATTTACATTCTGTTTGCTGAATGTCAAAGTACAATGTAACATGAAAGTAAAAGTGAAAGCCGCCGCCTTCGGGCCGTAATGTAGTGGAGAAAAAGGCAGCGGGAAAAAAAATCTCCACTCTGACCATCTTTTCTCAAGTCCTCTTAAATCTAATACATTAGATACCACCTATACGCATAAGATTCCATGATTGCCATTATTAACTTTAAATGCTAAAGCATTATTAAATTATGATTTTTTTACATAGGCCGTGAAAACATGACAAGTGCTGCGGCCAGACACCCGAACAGCACTCGTTCACGAGCATAACGCAGTGGTCAGCCATCATCAGTCTCAACCTCTTTCCTCTTAAAATATGAGGAAGACAGAGAGGATATTCGATATCCGGGACCACGGCACCTGAAAAAGTGCCGAAACGTTGGAAAATTGTAAAAATGTAATAAACGAGCATAAATCCGTATAAAAACAGTTTTAATTAGAGAGGATATTTTTAAAACTTTGAGGGAGAAGCAGAGGATCCTGATCAGGAACCTCAAAAATATAAGGAAATTTCTCATTTTGAGGAAGAGGAAGAGAGATCCTGATCAACCCTACAGTAAAGTGCTCTTTATCTCTATTTATGTCTCTGTCGAGATGTACACATTTGTGAAGTTTTAGTGGCAATACCACTTTATTAAGTGTGACATGTTTTATAACTATTTTATTTTGTATTGACATTTAAAAAACTTGTTTGGAGGCTAAAAATTCCACCCATGCCGGGATTCGAACCCGCGATCTCTGGCTATCCGTGCCAGCGCTCTTTCCAACTGAGCTAATGGGCGGCTCACCGGCATCAGTGAAATTTCGAACCTCTTTACACTATTCTCTGTATTACGTACAGGCAGCGATATCTGGCTGAAGTAGATTGCATCACTTACTGCCCCGAGTACCTACTTTGCAGTTAGGTTTTTACATCGGAATGATATCGCTATAGCTACATGATTATACTATTTTTATTTTTAATGCACTAACCCGTGCTAAGTCAATTTTAAAAAACTAATTTCTATTGACATGTTTATCTTAATATCTGTGACATGTATTATTTCGTAATGTTTTAAATTTTGTGATGTGAATTATAATACCACTTATAATAAACATTTAGTCAAACATTAAAGTCTGTATAAATTTAAAACTAAGCTGAAAAAAAATGTCTTTGTAATGCTTACGTATTTCAGTAAACTACGGCGTATTAAAAATAAAACATGAATATTTCCGGAATTCCGTGAGAGTTGAATTGAGATCAACAGAACAAAAGCGGTGTATTTATGAGTCTGAGTAGGTACAGTCGACAAAAGTAAAGGTTGCCCTAGGCCACGTTTCATTAAAATTACATTTAAATAGCAATAAATTACTACGCGATTAAGCCCCGATAATATTCTAACTATACAATTTACTATACTAGAATTTAGAAGTAAGGTTTAACCTGCCCGCGATCCAGGATAAGACACGTGCCCCAGCGGTGGGGACATACAAAGAGTTGATACCATACCCATACTATAATTTACTACATACCTTTCCTTTTTCATTATTTTGCGTTACTTTTCTGAGTAATATTACTATTGAAGCGCTCGCGGCCTAGGCGAACCGAGTGATTGGAATCAATCACTTGGTTAAGCAACAACAGGCGCGGTCAGGTAAGGGATGGGTTAGCGTCCCGTGATATTTTTCACCAACAGCACCAGCACCAACTGCTTAACGTGCATTACGAAGCACCGAAGCCCTCGGAAAAAATGCCACGAGCGGTAGTCACGAGGTGGTTACCCATCAAGCACCTGACCGCGCCTGCTGTTGCTTAACTCAAGTGATTGATTCCAATCACACGGTTCCACTTGGCCTCGAGCGCTTCGACTGTACCTCAACTTTATTATACTTTCAAGGTATTCTCAATAACAACTTCTTCAACCTTATTTCAATCGACTTTATTAACTTTGCGAGAAGTAAGAAAAAAACAGTCCAAGTGTAAGTCGGACACGCTCACCGGGGCTTCCGTACAAATTTATTGGTCGCACTAGTCTTGCAGATTTTTATAGTACATAATTGTTATAAGTTGTTAAAAAATAAAACTTCAAAATTAACGTTAAAAAGTGACGACATAAAGCAAGCATGAAGCATCTTGCGGCATAAAGCAAGAAAACATATTATTTCGACACTCAAGGGAACCAAAATTCGTAGAGTACTTCTCGTTGACCTAAAACTATAAAACTTATTAAGTACAAATATTTTTCTATATTTGTACTTAATAAGTTATTTGTACTTAATAAGTTTTATAGTTTTAGGTCAACGAGAAGTACTCTACGAATTTTGGTTCCCTTGAGTGTCGAAATAATATGTTTTCTTGCTTTATGCCGCAAGATGCTTCATGCTTGCTTTATGTCGTCACTTTTTGGCGTTAATTTTGAAGTTTTATTTTTTAACAACTCAAAGGAATTGTACATACTTGAGTGTACGGTTTTATTTTCAACTCGATACTTTCATGCATTTCCGAGATAAACCGATGTACGGACGGACGGACAGATGGACAGATAAACAGACGGACTGAAGGACAGACGGACTGACGGACTGACGGGCTGACGGACTGACGGACAGACGGTCAGACAGACAGCAAAGTGATCGAATAAGGGTTACGTTTTTCCTTTTGAGTTACAGAACCCTAAAAACCAGTTTGCTAACTTCATTATTACAATAGTAGGTAACAAAAGAAAAAGCTGGTAAAGAACTTTTCTTTCAACCGAGTGCAAAAACCAATCCTTTGAGCCCTAAGAAGATTATTTTCTACAAGAACAAACTTTCCGAATAAAAACAATTTTTCCTTGTTATTGGCATTTCTTCAACTTTTATTTTATTGGCGGTTTTTTGCGATACTATTAGGGGTATATAAATATCAATGCGAAAGTTCGGAGGTAAGGATGTACTGGCGTGATTGAGTAACGTGAGTTAATAAATGGATATGGATTAAACTTAGCACAGAGTTCTGTGCCTAGTAATTTCATCATTAGTGATCTAAGTACGTAGCTTCATAATGAATTTAGGTCAGAGGTAGACAGAGATCTGGAATAGCACGCACTGTAAAGGGGAAATTCCCGCCAGGCAGGATCGTATGCCTGGGGATGGCCGCAGCCGGTTCAACTGTTGTTAGTCAGACGTTATATTTATTATGTCATGTATGTCATGTGAAGCACTTTGATTTCGCGATGCAGAAAAGTTGGAGTTTGTAGTGCGCGCGCAGAGTTGACATTGTGCTCGCCACACATGTCACGTCGTCTATACCTTTGCAAAAAACGTGAAAAATCAACCGCAGGAGTTATCTTGGACTATATATAAACTACGAATTAACCCGGCATACGTTGTTTTGCCATTTTAATTAACTTACAATATTCTCAGACCTGCCAAAGAGGTCCTGAGTTTGAACCCCGGCTGGATGTTTAGATGTTTGTGATGTCGTTGTTTCTGGTTCCTACGACACAGGTTCCTATCCTATATAGTGTGGGGCCAGAAGCAATGTGTGTGTTTCTATGTAAATGTTATTATTATGATTATTATTAATAATACAGAAAAAAAAACATGAAAATCGGTGGAGCCGTCTCAGAGGAGCTTGATAACAAGCACACAAGATTTTTGTATATTACATTATATTTAAACACTAACACCAGAAAATAATGAACAGAAATTCACAGTATCAAAGATAAAATTCGCAAAAAATTGAGAATTGGCGGTCTCATATTTTGTTATGTATCAGGCAGCGAAGCGCAGTAGACTGGCACAGAAAACACTGGAAATTGTATCAATGAGAATATCTGTATTTTTTATGTCTTCATAAAACCAGTAACACCGCGAGATAAACATAAAAGTCACCGTAACAGAAGTCAAGGGTAAGTATGGCCAACAACTTATAATATGCCAGACCTTTAAAATCATTACTAAACAGCAATTTCTCCAAGCAATCATAGACGGAGACTAGAAATAAATACTTCTGCTCCAAATTATTTTGTGAGTCGCTGTTTTTATAAGACCAACTACCTAATTAAAATGTTTTTCCAAAGCGAACGCTTCAGACGTTTTAAGAGCAGATGAAGACAAAAATAGCATTGTCATTCCAGGATTCCTTACACAAAGTGTCAAAAGGGCCCGACGTATTATGAATAACATCAATAGTAACATCATTACTAAACAGCAATTTTTCCAAACAATCATAGACTGAGACACGAATTAAATACTTCTGCTCCAAATTATTTTGTGAGTCGCTCTTTTTATAAGACCAACTAATTAAAACGTTTTCCCAAAGCGAACGCTTCAGACGTTTTAAGAGCAGATGAAGATAAAAATAGCATTGTCGTTCCAGGGTTCCTTACTCAAAGTGTCAAAAGGGCCCGTCGCACGTCTGTATAGACCCATCACATAGATTTGGGGAATACAGATAAGGCAGCGCTTTGGTTTGTTTTCCTTTCACACAGTATTTCCTTCTACATTCGTATATAGAAGAAAAACGAGAGGCGCAGTTCACATTATCCATGCGAGTTAATGAAATTGTATTATTATTATTACATTCTTTATTGTACCAGTAAAGATTGTACAATTGGCGGGCTTAATGTTACATTTTATTTATTATTTTAACCTTTTCCTATTTAACGGGCATACAAGTTCTAAACTCGGTATGATGGTGCTTAAAGTATGACGAAAATGATAATAACCATTAAACTCATCAAACAAAATTAAACCCATATTCAATCAAATAAGTCACTATAAAATCACTTATTTTTACTTAATGAAATGAACTTCAAAACTGTGATTTAGCTAGTTAGGTAGAGAACACTCTATTCTACATTAAATGGAAATTACACAGATATTTCTTAACCTAAGAGTACAGACGGCGGCCTTATTACTAAAAGTTATCTCTTCCAAACAACCTTTAATTCAAAATTAATAGATTATCTGGGGAAGAAGCTAACAAAGAAACTCCACATTTATTCTAACAGTCTAAAAACTTACTTTATATTACGGGACCCTCGGTGCGAGAGTTCGACTTGCACTTGACCGGTTTCTTAGCGCCTTGTGCAAGTTTATTTTGTGTGAAGCAGTTAAGTACTGAATGCCGATTGGAGATTTGTGAGTGCGTATATGTGTGAGTGTGCGTATCTGTAGAGTTGTTTTTTGTTCCTGTATACCCATAGGATTAAGCTTCCGTATTATTAAGTAGCCGACATACATAACACTGCAGGGCGCAGGCCTTCTCTCAGAGAGAGAATGCATTAGTACATACTTTTTATCAATAGTAAGAACATTATAAATTAATTACATATGAGTAAACCAAATAACATTTTTGAGTCAAGCAAAAACAGCCGCGGTCAGGTGCAGAATTTGTGACCGTCCCGTGACTACCGCTAGTGGCATTTTTTCCGGGCCCTTTAGTGCTTCGCAAGGCACGTTAAGCCGTTGGTGCCGGCTGTCATATAATGGCAGTTGATAAGCCATGTCAGAGGACAGTAAGGTCCGCCACTCTCTTCCAATCCTCCACCAACCCGGACTTGGCTCCCGTGGTGTTGTATGGCATAACTTTTCTGCGATGCAGAAAGAGACCCCTGCCCCAGCAGTGGGGACGTACAAGGGTTGATATCGAGTGAACTAAAACAACCAAAAAAGCTAATAGACAGATATTAGATATCTAAATGCCTTAATAGTCAACTCGACCAACAAAAAAACAACATAGACAGACGTTGATAGTCTACTAAACCTCTAACCCTATACCCATCTCTCTACACAGAAACAAGCCATGCTGGTGCGCCAATTGGAAGAGGAGCTGCGCCTGCGCATGCGGCAGCCTGCGCCCGAGTTGCAGGGCCAGCTGGAAGCGCTATTCGCCGAGAACGAACATCTGCAGAGGGAGATCGCCATCTTGAGAGACACTATCAAGGTAAGACAATGTAGGGTGTAAGTCCCACATAAGTGATTTAGGGGTCGATAGTGATAAGGTCTCGGGTCGATAGTGATAAGGCGGTTGCCTTTGTTGAGTGTTGTAAATGCACTAAATATATTGTCCCCGTTGGAGTAAACGTGTTCTTGAGTGGAGACCGCGACTCGGCAAACGTAGTGTAGGACGCGAAAAACTGCCGGCAGATGCTGGATGCGGCAAGCTGACGACAGGGCGCTATGGCGCTCATTAGGGAAGGGCTATGTCCAGCAGTGGACTACATAATATAGCCTGAAGAAGAACAAGAAATATTGTCCAAATGAAGTTATAAAGTGAATAATAATGCTAACCTAAGCGACCTACTTATGATACATACATGTGCGGTTGCCCGTACATTCTGCCATCTCCAAAAGAGAGAAAAGGAAAGAAATTGCTCAAAATCCTAAAGCTAAGAGATAATTTTATTGTTATAATTTAAGATAATGCGCTATATAAAATGAGCTTGACGACCTCTGTGGCGCAGCGGTAACGCATCTGCCTACCATGCGAGAGGTTCCGGGTTCGATCCCCGGCTGGGGACAAAAAAAACCGTAGGTTTTGGATGTTTACATGTTTGTGATGTCGTTGTTTCTGGTTCCCACGACACAGGGTATCCTAGTGTGGGGCCAGAAGCAATGTATGTGCCTGTATGTAAATGTTATGTTATGTTATAAAATTGATGGTGTTACAGGAATGATTGAACATATTTCTTAGGTGTAATTAATACTTAAAAACTATGAATAATAATATAATTTAGTTAAAATAATTTGCCTAAAGCTTCGTCAATTATAACAAAAAAATAATAGAAATTAAAAACTGTCTACATATGACAACAAATAAAATTCATTTACAAAGAGCTTCGTCAAAACTAAAAATAGAAAATTAAAATATAACACTCTGAATAAAAAAAACACGAACAAAAAAAACACAGAACAAGCGGGACATATTCGACACAAAGGTTCCCAATACGCTGGCTGCGTTATAGTTTTTTAAAATATATCGTTGGCAACCCTACATGTACGAGTACATAGTTTCAATTCCCGCCGCGCTGCACATTTATTTGCACAAATGGCGTAAGTCTGAGTGTTTTTCCATGTCATTCTTTTCATGTCCTAGCTTAACTGAGATTGTGGTGTGGACTTTAATAGCATTATTTATAAAGAAACGATTCCCTTAAAACGCTCCTCAATTGCAGTTTCGCCGTCTTTATTGATAAAAACTCGAGTTCTTAAAACACTAAAACGCTGATAAAAATAGTCTGTCTCCATCACAGGCTACTTTTATTAGTTATTTTCGAGTTCATTGATTTCTTTTTTTGTAGTCCATATAGATCCCCCTGTAGGGCACAGGCCCTCTCAGAAAGATAGAGCATGGGCTTATCACCACGCCTGCCCACCGCTCATTGGCATTTTCAAGCGCTGACTTATTTGAACACCTTGGGCACTCAGGTTTGCTCACGATGTTTTCCTTCGCCGTTAGCGAGTGGTATTGCTAATACTATAACTTCATAAATGTACATAACTTAGACAACGAAATCACTGATTTATGCCAGGATTCGAACTCTCGACCTCCCGATTGTAAGCTGGTCCGCTACCACCGCTAAAAAATGTATAATAATTTATTTAAGTAATTTTGAACTCTGTTCAACAGGAATTAGAGTTGCGGATCGAAACGCAGAAGCAGACGCTGCAAGCGCGGGATGAGAGCATCAAGAAACTCTTGGAAATGCTCCAGAACAAAGGCATGGGTATGTATCCTTTCACACTGTTTGGTGTATAAAGGGTGTTAGAATATACCTCTTTTTTTCGCTTTTAAAATATGCCTCTGCTATTATCGGATATATTCGTGTAATAGAAATATCGAAACTAATATGACGCTTAATTTTGAAATCAGAACTCGATCATCAGTACGAAAACCGGCGAAAATTGGCGAAAACCGAAGCATACTCTAGAGCCCGAGGTATATTGTAAATGCTAACAGACTATATAGGGGTATCAAATGCTTTATTAATTAATGAACCAGAATAAAGGCATGCATATGAGTATGTAGCCTTTTACACGGTTTGGATTATACAGGATGTCACATAGGTAGCCCTAGAACACTACAGGAGTATCAAAGCCTTTATTAATTAATGATTCAGAGTAAAGGCATGCATATGAGTATGTAGCCTTTCACACAGTTTGGATTATACAGGGTCTCACAAAGTTCCTAGAAATCTACAAGGTGTATCAAATCCTTGATTTATGATCCCGAATACAGGCATGGTTATTATGGTGTGTATCTTTAGGATACATACAGGGTGCAACACTATCCGAAATAAAGGGATGCTCCACATCAGTCCAGGGGGCCGATTCTCGCCCATGCGTAGACGCAAAATATACGAAGACCTTTGTCGCATAAAAATAAGATAACTTCACAGAGTCATTAGACATTTATTTTCTCAATGGAATTCAATCAAGTATGGCGTTCCGAATACAGATTTCGGCTGTCGCTCGACTTTTTACCTAGAATTCCGAGTCATAAGCCTTAGGCCCTGTTTCACAATGTTCAAATAAAGTTCCAGATAAGCTATCTGCAACCAAGGCTGCCGTTTGCTCTAAATTTAAATAAATTTTCCTATATTGCGTGTGTTCGTTTATGGCTTCAAATTTAGAACAAACGGCAGCCCTGGTTGTGGATAGCATATCCGGAACTTTATCTGCAGATTGTGAAACAGACCCTTAGAATCGTATAAGACTTATTTGCTAATGAAGTGGCTCCCAGGTTACACCTAGTGTGGCGATTGGCCCATGTGAATCGTCGATTTATGTAATTTTTTTTATTGATACAAATGACCGATCCTATGGTGACCACTGCGAAATAAAAATCATTTGTCCCATACTAAAGATACCAAATGATACACTAGGGCATTACAATGAGAAGTTCATATATTTTCGCGATATCGAATTAACCAGTCTATTTCTATATAGATTTTTAAGGAGGCTTTTTGGGGTTCCGTAGTTCCAGTCGTAAAACCTTATTCGAATGTTTAATATTACTAGAATATCATTAGAATTAAAACAACATAGGCTTGATTTATAAAAGCATCCTATAATATTATAATGTTGCGTACAGAGTTCATAAAAATCCATATTTCTAGTTTTAATTATGATCTATATACATATACTTATGAAATGCAATAAACCATTGAATTTTGAGTACCTATTCAACGATCACGGCTAATCAGGCTTTACAAGTTACACGTTAGAAGTAATAAAGCGACTAACTTATAATAAAACTTCGCACAAATGGCGTAAAAATTACTTTGAATTACTTGTTAATCCATGCTTCGTAAGGCACGTTAAGCCGTTGGTGCCGGCTGTCATGTAATGGCAGTCGTTAAGCCATATCAGAGGCCTTATGGGCGGTTTGATCGTGAACTTCTGACAGTAAGGCCCGCCACTGTCTTACAATCCTCCACCAACCCGGACTTGGCCCCCGTGGTGGAATATGGCCTAACCTTCCTGCAATGCAGGAAGAGACCCGTGCCCCCACCATCCAGGATGCTCCCATATTCATTTGGTTAAGATCTGTTTACGAGAATTGTAAAGAATTTAAAGGATATTTAAAATGTGATATAGTAATTAATAAAAAAGAAAAAGGAATCCACTTTATAGATAACATAGTTAGTTAGTTAGACCTGAGATTTCCGCACTTAGCCTCATAGTTGGGCCATTGTACGTAGCAAGCGCTGAGGTACGCTAACACCTCAGACACTGGGGTTTCCTTACGATGTTTCCTTCACCGTCAGCGAGTAGTATTGCTACTATAATTTCACAAATGTGCATAACTTAGAAAACAAAGTCATTGGTACATGCTGGGGTTCGAACCCACTACCTCTCTATTGACAAGCCGGCGTTCTACACCGCTCCGCTACCACCGCTCTTTATAGATAACATAATAAACGACGACGTGTATTCAACAAACGAGGACACCGAAATTCATGGCATTGCCCCTTGTCAACATTCCCCCTCTTCACCTTAATAAAACATTGATTTCGTTTTGCTTTCTAACGTTGTCCGATGCAGTGAACATTCCTAAAATGTGACACGGAATTGCTTTAAAACGTTGTATGTTCAACAAACATGGGATTAGGGTTGATTTGGTGTGACCCCTTTTACCTGTCGTTCTATTCCCATTTGCGTCATTCTATGCTGTCGTCCTGATACGATATGGATGGGAAGTATGGGAACGTGAACGTCGTGTTCAAAGGTTTAATTAAAAAATCCGAGGAGCCTCTGAATAGGTTTTTAAAATTGTCCTTAGCACGGGTTAGTGCAACAAAAAGAATATAATCCATAGAGTTCACATCAGTCGAATTAATTCGCCTAAGGACTAAGGTGACTGACATAGCCTATAGGATTAGCAGAGCTGAAGTGGCAGTGGGCTGGTCACATATATGCCGAAGAACCGACGGTCGAGAGGGTTTAAAGGTTCTCGAGAGGAGACCACGAACTGACAAGCGCAGTGAGGCACGCCCACCGGCTCTCTGGACCGACGATCTGAAGCAAATTCGTGGCAGTGGCTGGATGACGATGGCCACGGTCAGAGGGAAGTGGCGTGCCTTGAGGGAGGCCTATTAATTGAAAAAGATCGGATGAATTGATTAATGAACAATAACTCGAGTCATAATATCTCCAGATATTCTTCAATTTGACAGAAGCTAGACAGCAGTAGATAGAAAACACTTGGAAATATTGGAAAATGATATGTAAATGGAAATACAAATGGAAATGTAAATTACGAATTCATACCTATGTTCGACGCCTAGGAAACAATTCATAAAATTGTATGAAACCTATAAATTAATTCATGACTGTTTACGAAACCATATAATCATTTCCTGATGTGTACTGAACCAAGGAATCATTTCATGACTGTCCACGGAATCAAGGAATCATTTCGTGTTTGAGTACAGAACCAAATAATCATTTCGTGACTGCGTACGAAATCCAGAAATCGTTTCAGGACTTTGTTTGGAACCTGAAAATGAACTCTGTCAGCAGAATCAGCAGATGCAACTTCGGACGATTAGTAATGATGCAAATAGAGAGGACGACGAGAATAGAGGTGGTAGAAAAAAATACCTAAGATCTTTTGTGGGAAGACATGCAAGACGCAACATAAAACAGCATAACATAGATAAACTCATATCTGTACCCCGGAGCGGTAGGCAGAGACCAGGGTCTACCTCTTGCCACGATCCTGAAATAGCTCTTTCGTTTCTTCAACATTTATTCGCCATCAAAAAGCCAAATCAGACGAAAAATTCTATATCTAGCAAGGAAATAGGCTGAGGGACCTTTCGATCGATGGAGATAAATAATTTTAATTATTTAATGAAACATAAGCCAAAAAAGGTGAAATTCACTTCAGCGTCTTTTAACGTAACAAGCGTATATATTTTTATATTTTATGAAAATTTGAGGTAGGGTAGTTTGGCCGGTTTTCGGCCATTTAAGGACATTTTCATATTCAGAGCGATTTTTTTCAATGACAGAGTAAACAAAAATGGACAAATAAAATACTTTTGAATCGTAAAACTATTGCAATTTCCATTTTTCAAACCTTCATCTAAGAAAACATTATCGTTTAATTATAAAAAATAAAAATATCGTGAGGTGTGGATTTTGCCCTTTCCCGGCCACCTATTTCAGTTTACGGCCACTTGTTTTGTTAGTTTTCGGCCATTTTGTTTTTTCTAATAACTCTTATTTTTATGGTGGTGTATCGTTTTTAAATAACAATAAAATGAGTAAAAAAAATCAAAGAGCTTTTAATATTGTTTATACTTAAAACTAAAACATTAACCAATTTCCGGCCTCTCAATAAATCATGGCCGATAAACAAAATTGGTCAACCCGGGTTTCGGCCACCTTGCATAAAATGGCCGACAACCTAATTTGAAGGAGTTAACTTTCGGCCGCCAATGTCAATATATAATTAAACTCTTTCGAACAACTCAAGGATGAAAGAGTTCTCTTAGATCAGGATCTTAGTTAATATAAGAGAAACTTATTGAAATAAATAGATTTACTAGTATTTATCACCGCTTTTATAAATGACCGAAAAATAACCTAAATATCCTTAGTTCTCGGTCATTTTATTACACTTAGGCCGAAAAGTGGATTTACGAAGTCCCTCTCCCGGCCACCGTTATACAAAACAATTAAAATGGATTTTAAGCACGAATGCAATTAGTAAACATGCGGCCGAAATCTAACTGCATAAATCAGGATACTTTTTAAATTATATCTCAACAATATGATTTGGAAAAAGTGATTATTCAATGGTAAAGTAATGAATTTATAATCGTAGGATCGGTGTCAGATTTCGGCCAGGCGGCCGAGAATCAACTGGCTCGTCAAAATTGAAGTTAGTTATCCGTCCACCTAATATTTACTAAAAGTACTAAGTATTATAGACATTTTCATCAAAATAACATCAGTTTAACATATTAACTGTGCATTATAGTAATATTTTGGTGGATAAATCAATACACAATGTCGTAACTTACCATGCAAATAATTGGCGCGCACTATTTTTTTCTCTGCTTTCGACACACACTCACATTGCTTGAAACGCGAGGGAAAACTGACGAAACAAATGAAACGCTACTAAGATACTTAATTATGTAGGCAAAGACATCATTGGAATCTATGCGGTAACAATAGATTTTTTACTCGGGCCTATTTTATTTTCTTATTATTTCGTAAAAACTGCGTGATGGCCGAAAACTGAAGGTGGCCGGCAAACCGACTAAGTTACCCTATCTTTTGTTATTCGATTGATTAAAATCGTTAATATTTCAGGGAAAGAAGAGGAGCGGCAAATGTTCCAGCAAATGCAGGCCATGGCTCAGAAACAGGTACATTTCTTTCTCTATCTGGAATGTCTTAGACTACTTGCATGTTAATCTAGATTCGTATTGAGAAAACTCCCTAATTCATAGTAAATAAGGTTGAAGTAGCGATTCTAATGGTCATTAATTATTTGACTGGCATTTATTATCACTTTACTTAGGGTAGTCCAAAGTATTTTTAAGAATTTTGGGAGTTTTTTCATTAGTAAAAACCCTTAGTAGCCTAAACTTAAGTGAAATAATATTTTTACAATTGCATGCACGAAAGCTTCCTTTACAATTGAACATCTTTTTGAAACTACCAAAAAGATAACTGATCACATAAATTATTAATTATGGGCGTTTTACTTTGTGATACCTTTATCAGAATTCACGATCTCTAACTGTTAGATATTGCTCGTGACATAGATTTCATTTCATTCATTATATCAGTGTCCAAGTTTCTTGAAGTTTGCCTTTCTTGTGACTCCAGCCAACTTATGTACTGGCGACTAGTCTCTGTATCAACTCCGTTCATATGAATGGTACTTGACGCCCGAAGGTCCAGAGACAATGATGTAGTTTTAAAACAGAACTAGTGCTGGTACATTGTGATATTTGTTGGTGACCTCAATGTTAGCTATCTACATATCAGTTGACTCTTGCTTATTTTCTTCACTTCACGACCTTGCTAAGCCTTTCTGTGACACGTCTCTAGCTCTCCCCTTAAGCACATTTTTATCTGCCGCCATATTACCTCCACTTCCCAGAGAAACATTTGCAAGACCTTCAATCCCAACGATTTTTTTCAAAATTGATCTCTCACATTATAATATCTCGATTCGGCCTCAACACGATTTTCAACAATTCGAACATTTATTTAATAAAAAAAGCAAAAGAGAACACGTATATCGAACACGAAACCAGATCACGAACATTGCATGTTTAGCGGCTCATTCCAATCACCGTGAGCTTTAGTGAAACAAAACCAAAATTTGTACCGCCCGAAACCAAATTGGACCTAACTCTCATTAGTCAAAGCGAGACCACCGATTATCCGCCGAGGCTGCGTCGTGCCGCGTTCGTACCGCGGCCACTGTCTCTCGATCAATCGCAAACAGACAGCTCCGGGGCGGGCGGCGCGACGCAGCGTCGGCCGATGGCGGCGAGGGTGTTGTATTAGAGAGCGGAGGCCGCCGTCGCGGCGCCGGCGGCGAAGTCGGCGGCGGCTGACCGACTCCGTGCTAACTGGCAGGAGTTGAAGGCGACGGCAGACACGCTGCGCGCGCTGCAAGGCCAGCTGGAGCGGGCGCTGGCTGCCGCCGGTCTGCCGGGCGGCAGCGCGGGCGCCACGCTCACCGCTGTGTTGGAGACCAAGGAAGCGCGCATCGCCACACTAGAGCGCCAGGTCGCGCTCCTGGAGAGCGAGCTGGCCTCCTACTGCTCGCCGCCGCCGCCGTCCTTCCCCTCTCACGCTTCGCTATTCGATAAGGCCGACCCACCCTTCAAGAGACAAGTAAGTTTCCTCCTGAACGACGTGAGGGTACTGAAGGATGGGACCAGTGTGCCGACCGCGCCGGCCTACCCCCGCCCGGTGCTGAGAAACACGCCCCGCTCCCTCTACAGTGCGACAACACTGTGACCGAGTACATGTCAATTAATGCTTTAATGGCGGCCTCTGTTACTGGCGAGGAGGTCGTCGAGCCATTCGTAGTCACCGTAATGTGTTGATTCGTTGATATAATTATAACCTAACTACTATAATTATATTTTTTAAATGTAAAAAAACTATGATGGTATCTATGAAAGAAACAAATAATGTTCAATTGTTATTAAAAAGGATATTTTCGTGATAAGAGAGATTATATTCTTAAACATGAGTAAAGAGATCTAAATAAATGTCGAATTGAATTATTATAATGATAGAATATATTTTGTTAATAAGGTAGGGCCTTTAGAGTCGAGTTATTTAGATAATAATGTTACTTGAAATCCTTATGAAGCGTGTGAGATTGATGACACCATCGGAGGTCGTGGAAAGACTATTAGAAGACTTGAAGTCTGTCCTTAATCCAACGAAGCGTTGTAAACGATCGATTGAACTCCATTGAGTTTGTTAATTTTGTTCATAATATTCTGCTTTCGGTGTGATCGCCCTCATTAAGAGCTGATGTAGCATCGCGCCACTCCATCAGATAGATAGTATCATCACCACGATTGACCCGTTCTTAGCTCATCGTAGACCATCATCCAGTGTTTCCTACACTATACCTTAGATAAATGTATCACAAATGGGGCGCCCCTCTTTTCAAGATTTACCACATAAATGTTGATGTTTCAAACAGTATTTAAAGTAGCTGGAAAGCTTTCTATGTCTATAATACAATATTTTTCAAAAGTAGGAAGTTTTCCAGTTTTGTGTAATCCAGTTTCCCTAAAATATGTAATGGTTTTTACTAACTTAGGTATGTTTAATAGAAAATACAGTTGTTATGTTCATTTGCATAAGTAATTGTATTGAACATGAGAACGCATGTGTAAATGAATCGTGAAGAATCGACTCAATGTCTTCCAATTGCACTGAATATTATTTGTGAGTGTGGTGTGCAATCTAATTTGACTCGTATTGTGCTCATTTGGAACGCCATTTTAGAATAAATTTACAGCTAATTGTTACTTTTACCTTCGCTATATAACATTTCATATACATTAATCTTAGCTTAGAATTTATTCCTGAACAGTTTCCAAATAAGCCCTCTAGCCAAAACCTTCGTCAAAACTATAATAATGACATTATCAAAGCTAACATCTAACATAACGAACATCTGACTAAAGATGATATTTTTACTATCATTATAATTCATAATTTTTCTCTCTTTTACGTAGTTAGTATGTTTTGACAAACTCTTCCATTACAATTAGACGAGCATGGATCTAGTGGCTCGTATCTGAATCTGGCATACCATCGTCATTGCAATCCTGATGGCCATTCATGATTGCTTAGCTTTGCTATACCAAGTTTAGACTTAGCCATAGATCCAGCAAAAGCTAATCGCCAAAGATCTTTCTTACATTGCCTGGACTCGTGCTAAATCGTAGCTGGACGAGTTTCGGTTGGAGATACAGAGGCGCGACCAAGAGATCCTGGCCATGGCTGCCAAGATGAAGGCCTTGGAGGAGCAGCATCAGGACTACCAGCGACACATCGCCGTTCTGAAGGAGTCGCTGTGCGCAAAAGAAGAACACTACAGCATGCTACAGACTGATGTGAGTAGCTGATGAAGCGATTGATGTTACGTGACTTTCCTTTGACCTTCTGCAGTAAAATGGTTTATAAAAATATATTATTTTAGAACGGTGAATTAATAAAAGGTTTTAGTTCTGTTAAAAGCTGAAAGAGTTTTCTCTCGATCTGTTTTTTGTCACAATTTCGGAACATTTAAAAGCATTATTGACCTGCAAAACAACATTATTCCTCTTTGAAGTTTTCCAAAATATTGTCTATCAAAATATTAAAAACAAAATATTAGAGGCTTAAAATTCCGCCCATGCCGGGACTCGAACCCGCGACCTCTGGCTAACCGTACCTACTCAGCACGGGTTAGTGCAACAAAAAAATATAATAAATATTGTAGAGCCGAAATTCAGGTCCCAAAAACAGCCGTAAGCGAGTTTCCTCACGAAGTCTTTCTCCGCAGGTGGAGGAACTGAAGGCGCGCCTCGAGGAGAAGAGTCGAATGCTGGACAAGAAGACCCACCAAACCATGGGAGCCGCACACGAGCTCGCCGAGCTGCGCGACCACTCCGAGATCAAGGATCGGAAGATCAACGTGCTGCAGAGAAAGGTAGTCTCCACTCCTGTAGTTTGTTTATAAAATTGTCCTTAGCACGGGTAATTGCCAGAGCCACTATAAAGAATATAATTGTACATAACTTAATACATGTCGGACATAAGTCATTTGTACATGTCGTGACTTGAACCCATGACCTCCACATTGAGAAGCCGGCGTTCTCGGCCCGGGTTTTTGTCCAGCAGTGCATAAATATGGGCTTATGGTTTGGAATCTAGATTATTTTAACAATTTCAGTATTTTTTTCTGTGATATTTATTATTTAATAATTAGATACTAGAAACATACATTTTTACATACATTGCATCTGGCCCCACACTGGAATACTCTGTGTTGTGGGAACCAGAAAGAGTGACATCATAAACATCCAAGATCTGGGGTATTTTTGTGGTTCAAACCCGTTACCACAACTTTACACGTTCGAAACACGAACAAAAAAACCGCCGTTTATAGATGTTTCCATGGGAATAAGATTTTTCCCGCTGTAAAACGTAGCCTATGTGTAATGCAGGGTGTCAGCTAACTCCATACCAAATTTTATAAAAAAATGCTACAGCTGTTTAGACGTGAAGAAGTAACAAACATACACACTCCTAAACTTTTGACTTTAAAATCTTTCTATACTTAATATAAAAATGAATTGCTGAATGTGTTGGTAAGCGCAAATCTCGTGAGCAGCTGATCCGATGTCGCTAATTCTTTTTTTAGAATATTCCTTGAAGTACGAGGATGGTTCTTACGGAGAGAAAAATAAAAATAAATAAAGAATCGACTGTTAGGCTGTACGAAGTTCGCTGGGTCAGCAAGTCTATGTTCTATAATATAAAAATGAATCGCTGAATGTGTTGGTAAGCGCAAATCTCGAGAGCAGCGGAACCGATTTTGCTCAGTCTTTTTTTAGAATATTCCTTGAAGTACGAGGATGGTTCTTACGGAGAGAAAAATAAACAAAATAATTAAAAAATCGACTGCTAGGCGGTACGAAGTTCGCTGGGTCGGCTAGTCTATAATATAAAAATGAATCCCCGAATGTAAGCGCAAATTTCGCGAGCAGCTGAACTGATTTCGCTAATTCCTTTTTCAGAATATTCCTTGCAGTACGACGATGGTTTTTAGGGGGAGGGAAAAAAAAATTAAAGAATCGACTGTTAGGCGGTGCGAAGTTCGCTGGGTCAGCTAGTCTATAATATAAAAATGAATCGCTGAATGTGTTGGTAAGCGCAAATCTCAAGAGCAGCTAAGCCGATTTCTGTATTTATTTTTTTAGAATATTCCTTAAAGTACGAGGATGGTTCCTACGGAGAAATCGACTTTTAGGCGTTACGAAGTTCGCTGTGTCAGCTAGTCTATAATATAAAAATGAATCACTGAATGTGTTGGTAATAAGCGCAAACCTCGAGAGCAGCTGAACCGATGTCGCCAATTCATTTTTTAGAATATTCCTTGAAGTACGAAGACGGTTCTTACGGAGAGAAAAATAAAAAAATAAAGAACGACTGTTAGGCGGTACGAAGTTCGCTGGGTCAGCTAGTATTATTATAATTATGTATATAATTATAACAGCTAGTATATAAAAATCTCGTATTTATTATCAAACTCCTTCGAAACATCTTCACCGATTTTGGTAGTTCTGAGAATAGGTTGTAGGCTAATTGATATGGCAAAACAACGTTTGCCGAGCTAGCTAGAAAAGTGTATAATATGAAATCTCAACACGCTAGGATATTTTGCTTGGTTTTACGACCGTTATTGCCCGGACAATCAATCACTGCCAATTCCAGTGCTTAAAAACATGGCCAATTTTTTTACGGAAATTATGTACTTAGCGCCTGTGAATCACTCCATGGAGTAAACGTTTCTGACGCTGGTTACAAGACCAATTTAGAAATAATATGCCAACCTTTGAATCGCTCGCAGCCCCGGCTGCCTTGGTGATCTTAAACAATCACAAGGGTTGCGCAACATTGTTCAGTGCAGAGATGGGTAGTGGTATTTTTCCAAGTGCTTCCGTGCTTTGCTAGGCACGTTAAGCAGTTGGTGCGGGCTGCCGTCGATGTATGGCAGTCGTTAAGCCAAGCCAGAGGCCTTAGGGCGGCTTGAAAACTTCTGACACTAAAACCAGCCACTAGTCTTGCAAGCCTCCACCAATCCGGACTTGGCGCCGTGGTGGTGTATGGCCTAGTCTTTCCTCAGGGAAGAGACCCGTGCCCCTTAGTGGGGACATAATGGGTTGATGATGATGGCAACCTATATTAACCGTAGACTAGTATCAAATCCATTACTACAAAATGTCCATATTTCTCCTCATTTTCCTCCTCCTCCTATTTCTCAAAACTATCCCGAAACAATATGTTTTTTGTGTAACCTATAAACGTCCCGCTGCAGGGCACAGGGATTCTCTCAGAGAGAGATTATGTGCTTAATTACCACTCGAGCCCACTGCGGATTGGCAATTTCAAGCGCTAAGATATTAGAACACCTCAGACACTCAGGTTTCCTCACGCCGTTTTCCTTCACAGTTAGCGAGTAGTATTATTATTCCTTCACAGTTATATATTAAACGGGTCTAATAGCGATTATTTATTAGATAACACGTAATTACCTTATTTTCTGACGTTTAATATATAACTATATATGAGTATCGCGAATCATTAGAAAACACTATACCTTCACAAAGTCAGCAAAGTCATTGGTACATGCCCGTACTGGGAATCGAACCTGGTTCTGTCGAGTCTTTCGAGTCCATTGTCCAACCGGTATTAAAATTAAAAAAAAAACAAACAGAAACTCTAATTAATGTCTCTCAGGAATTGCTCATTTTATAAATAGCCCAGTAGAAATAGAACTGGAATAGAAAGTAAAAATTGAGAGCGCATATTATAATTCCACATCAGCTCGGTAAAAATGTCTCGATACAAAATCAATAGATGATATGAATAACAGCTGCTATCAATTCGAGCTACCTATTCATAGACAAACACAGGGGTTCCCAAAAGAGTGCGGTTCGGCGTCCTGGGGCGCCGGGCGCCGTGAACAGGAAACAGGGGCGCTGCAAGATGCCCCGATTTTCTATTCTCCAGAAATAGAAATGGAAATGTTTACCTACGTGACCCAATTAAATGATCTTTAAAAATAATAGAAATCACTGTAAAAATAATACCGCTAAGCTTTTGGCTAGTTTATATTGTGATAAAAAAATACATCCGACTACTACTCGTACTTACTCGTATGAACTGTTTTAAAATCTATAGTTAGAATATTTTCGGGGCTTAATCGAGACCACGATCACTGTAACATCGTCGAAACGTCGAGATAAAATAGCAATAAATTATTACGCCATTAAGCCCCAAAAATATACTGCATATACCTATACCCCTTTTTGTAACCATGGTTAATCATCGGTAGAACAAGTGCCACCTATATACTTGTTAGTGAAGGAAAACATCGCTAGGGAACCCGAGTGTTTGGGGTGTTTACATAACACAGCACTTGCTACGTACGATAGCCCAACTATGAGGTTAATTAAGTACGAAGATCTCAATAACTTATGACGTTTATTTTAATACATACATTGCATTGTACACTTATTGGAACAAAATACTAACGTTGTTATTTATAGAAATAAAATCGATTCGATTTCTTCAACACACTCAGTAAATGGTCTATCCTAAAGGGAATTACCAACTCAAACTGCATTTAGTGTTTTAACAAGTCTTTATATATAAAGGTATATTAGATTATATATAACTAAGTATGTTATATTTGCACCAACTACCCGTCTCACTGTTCCTTCCGCAACTCCATCGTCGGTTGACTGGAAGAAATCACCATAAGCAATAAGGCCGTTAATTATGCTGTATCTTTGTACATGTTGCATGTTTGCTTTTTCCTGGAATACATTAAAGAATATTCTAATCTAAAGTTATAAAAAAACTGAAAACCTTCATGTGCGGGCTGCGAAATGTAAACGTTTGGGAACCCCGGGAATAGCGTATGAAATGGAGAGCTAGGGCAACGTACTCAATTGCTCACTGAGTTGGTCACGAGATCCAAGCATTAACATCAAACGAATCGATGTTTATGTTTGTTTTAACATTTTACTTTTTTGTATAGCGGTTTTTGTCGTTGGGATTGAAAGTGTAAATATTTTAAAGATCACTGTGAAACTCTCTCCAAAGATATTACGGAATTTTCCTTTTACGGTCCACTTTATCTTAAGCGAGTGAATTCTTGAGTTTAAAAACCTATTTAGAGGCTAAAAATTTCACCCATGCCGGGATTCGAACCCGCAACCTCTGGCTATCCGTGCCAGCGCTCTACCAATTGAGCCAATGGGCGACTCACCGGCATCAGTGAAATTTCGAACCTCTTTACACTATTCTCTGTATTACGTACAGGCAGCGACATCTGGCTTAAGCAAATTGCATTACTTACAGCCCCGACTACCTACTTTGCAGTTAGGTTCGAATCCCAGCATGGGTAAAATTTTTAGCCTCTAAATAGGTTTTTAAATTTGTCTCTAGCACGGGTTAGTGCATTAAAAATAAAAATAGTAGAATCCTTGAGTGTTATGCCACTTGAACTTTTTATGAGGAAAATTAATTATAAGATTAGATATTCTGGACAAAATGTTTGATCCCTTTAAACAAATTAATATTAAATTTAATAATGCTGGGAAAGTCAGTGGGAGGTTTTATTTTTGTTTTTTATGTCGTTTTATTTAATTGTCTTTATTGTCACTTTTAAAAACCTATTTAGAGGCTAAAAATTTCACCCATGCCAGGATTCGAACCCGCAACCTCTGGCTATCCGTACCAGCGCTCTACCAATTGAGCCAATAGGCGACTCACGGCATCAGTGAAATTTATTGTCACTGTTTTTTTTTTTAGCTTTTTTTTTACTTTAATTTTATTACGACGAGAATAAAAAAGATTAACTAAGAATTACGCTTATTGTACTCAGTATTGATTATATTTATTTACGTTTATCATTTTAAAATTATTTATTTCAGTGTTTTACTTATGAATTGTACTAGTAATTGTAAAACCTACGCTTGTAAAAACAAGGTATGCTATGTTTTTTTTTTTGTTTGTTTCTTTCTATCTTTTATTTAATTTTGCTTTTAATTTACCATCCACTCAACAGCTTTTAAACTCAAACTGTATTGTTACCTATTAACACAACTTACATGACAATATCACTAACGAAACCCGGCAATTCCAGATCGAAAACCTCGAAGACTTGCTCAAAGAGAAAGACAATCAAGTCGACATGGCTCGCGCTAGACTAAACGCGATGCAAGCCCACCATTGCTCCTCCGAAGGCGCCCTCTCCTCCCTGGAAGAAGTCATAGGCGACAAGGAAAAGCAAATCCAACAACTCAGAGAGCAAAGAGATAGAGCTGAACACGAAAAGAACGAAGAACGCGAGCTGCACGAAAGAGAAATAGCCGACTACAAAATGAAACTCCACTCACTAGAAAGCGAAGTCGAGAAGCTCGGCGCGAGACTTGAAAGGGCTCAAGCCGAGAAAGACCGTCTAGAAGCCAAACTCGAAAGCTCGCAATCAGAACTAGGCAAGTCTAAAGCGGAACTGGATAAGGCAGCCAGCGAAGTAGGACGATCAGGCGCAGACTGGGAGGCAGCCAAGCAGAGGCTCGCGAGACTCGAACTCGAAAACGAGAGGCTCAAACATGAGTTAGAAAGATCGCAGACGACGTTTGGTAGAAGCACTTTAACGACATCGCAAGAATTAGATCGAGTTCAAGAGAAGGCCGATAAAGCTTCGCAAGAACTGAGGCGAATGCAGGCAGAGTTGCGAGTGACTCAAGCGGACAGTGAAAGGGCTAGAGTGGAAGCGGAAGGTTTGCAGGATAAATTAGAGAAGTCCCAGGGCGAGGTGTACCGACTCAAGGCTAAGCTGGAAAATGCACAAACTGAACAGGATAGCTTGAAAGAGGAGTATGATCGGTGAGTGTTCATTTAAGATGTAATAAAATAGTCGTGTGAGTTCAAAGAAACTCCACTAAAATACTATTGTTTGCTAGTATTGAAACTAAGCCCACTTATTTTAGAATACTCATTAAGAATAATCCCAAAGGATATCTATGACTAAAATAAAAGAGAGAAAGAATAATTATTGCTAACCTGTGCGGTGTATATGAATAGTTCAAAATCAATCTTACTACAATCAATCAATCTCTTACTATGTCTGAATCATTATAAACTTAATTCCGGATTTAATACATTTAACTCTATAATGTTTAGTGCTTACCTATAAAAGATTTAGTTCATAAATATGTCTCAATCATTCCCGGTCTTAACCATGCTAGGTCTTCAAGGTATTCTACTTTTAACACATTAATCAAAAGACATGAACACTAAATTTGTTCTTACCTTTCCCCAAATAAAAATCTCATCTGTCATTGCAAGCTTTGTCAGAGAGAGAGTTTTCACTAACAATCTGTCTTTTCCTCTCTTCCTTCCTGTCTTTTGATACGTGTCTTTTTTAATACGGACCCTACGTACGTTACTTTAAATCACTCCTGAATCCCAGAGGGGAATGCTCCCCAGGGCTATGGTTGTTTATAAATGAAATTAAAAGGTTTTATTACTTACGAAATTACTTTTAGTAATAAGGCCGCCACTTGTACTGTACTGTTATTTTATAATTCTCTTATGTAATCCTTGGTGTACATGCAATAAAGAATATTCTATCTATCTATGTATCTATTAAAGTATCGCAGAAACTGCGGCTTAATGAACGTTACAAGTCAAACTAGGTGTCCATTTCAAAATCTAGATCGTTTTGGGACAAAAATCTCTAACTAAATAAAGATATATGCGTATAAAAGCGACTTTCTGGAAATTACCGCACCTGACCGTTCTTCAAAGGTGGCGTCCTTAGCTACACCGCTTACCTTAATACTCACCCTCCCAGAGTGCAATCCTCAATCTCGCGGCTCCACTCCGAGCGCGACAAGGCCATCGGCGAGCTGGAGAAGGCTCGAGAGGAGCTCGAGCGCACTCAGGCCACGCTCGGCAAGTCGCAGCTGCAGCAAGACAAGCTGCAGGCTGCGCTGGACATGGCGCACTCCGAGATCGACAAGCTGCAAGAGAAACTGGACAAGGCTGCCGCTGAGAACAGGAAAGTAAGTAACTTTATTGAATTACTAGTAAAACTGGATCAACTTACTAAACTTTTTGTCGGAAGAGTTCAACCTGGGAGCCAATTCTCGCCTTAACGTAACCTAGACTACCCAATGTTGTTGCTAGCCTAATTTATTTTTAATACAGTTGCTCAAAAAGTGGCGTATTGCAGGGACGTATAGCGTTCGGGATGTGGGCTATTACACACTCGTGCTTTTTTTTACCTTTCCCGCACTCGTGCGTTCGCTTTCCCAACTGTCAAAATAATGTCTATTTAAAAAGAAAAACCAACGATGAAGTTTTTACTAAAAAAATCATAGAAGTTTTTATGATTCATGCGAATACGTATATTTCTAAAAAGAATCTACTAATTTGTTTCAATATCAGATTTAATGATTTGATTGAATGAGTTAGGTTAGGTTTCGTTTCATTTCATCTCATTAAATTTCATTTTCATTTCATATCAATAAAAAAATTCTACTGAAGACTTGGCTGTATGGGCATAGTTCCCTATGCCTACCAGAATGGGTGAAGAAAAAAAAAATCTCTGCTTATATTCTTTAACGGTTGGCGCCATTTTCCAAATAATTTTTCTTTATTAAATTGCTTAATTTTTTCGCAATTGTAATAAAAATACTCGTTCAGTACACGTGCGGAACCGTCATTGCAACTTGTTCCGACTGTCAACCCTTGCCTTCGGCTGCGCCTCGGCTCGGGTAGACATTTGTCGGAACTCTTTGCAATGACAGCCTTTCCGCACTTGTAATGAAATATACTATTTAAACATTCTATTCCATCTTTTTTTATTATTACAATGTCAGCATTATTGCTGTTTTCAATAGCATATTTGAATTGAAAGGAAATTCAGCTTATTATATTGTCAGCTTTGGTATGAAAGATAATAATTATCATTGAAAACGCTCTACCTCTAGAATACTCAAGAATAGTAAATAACAGAGCTCCGAAAATGCTAGTTGTAACATACCTAACTTGTTCTTCAGCTTCAAGTGGACCGCGAGAAGCAAGCTTACGACTTCGAGTCCCTCCAGTCTCAGCTAGACAAGGCATTGGGACAGGCCGCGCGATTGCAGAAGGAACGTGACACAGCACAGCTGGACGGAGACCGGTTCCGGGAGAAGCACGATAAAGCTCAGGTTAGTCTTGTTCACCTTGTTACATCAATTTCACGGCTAAGTTCAGAAGCGTGACACGAAGCAAGTAAGTTTCATTCAGCGCGGCAAGATACTAATACGTTGGTAGGTACAAATAAGTTCGGTTTAGAATGACAACATACAAATGAGTTCCGTTCAGATTAGCAAGATACAGGTTATTTCCGTTCAGCCCGAACAAGCCGTTCAAGATACAAATTAGTACCGTGCAGCCAGGCAAGATACGAATAAGTTTCACTTAGAATGGCAAAATAAAAATTAGTTCCGTTCAGCCCGGCAAGACACTAATAAGTTCCACGTAGAATGGCAAGATACAAATTAGTTCCGTTCAGCCCAGCAAGACCCAATAAGTTCCACTTAGAATGGCAAGATACAAATTGGTTTCGTTCAGCCCAGCAGGACACAAATTAAGTTCCACATAGAATGGCTAGATACCAATTAGTTCCGTTCAGAATGGCGAGATACAAGTAAATTTTCTTCGACGCGAAAAATTACAAGTTAGTTCCGTTAAGCACGATTTATTACAATAGTGTTTTGTTTAGGTTGCGTAAGTTTTGCTCTGAAGTTTGTGAATCTTAGAAGTAATTTCTAACTGCAGCACTAGACACAGCCCAGCTCAGGTTTAACCTGAAGTTAGTTTTGTTACATTTTGTTCACGCATCGGTTCTTAAAGGAGATTCGTTCAGCGCGGCAAGCGCGAAAGGTACGTTCTCTTTGTTCAACATATCAAGGTTATAAAAAAAATTGGTACTTTTTACACCTTTTCATTCAGAAGATCTCTCAAAATTTTATACTCTCCGTTATGCTGTCGCTTCAATTGGCTCATCGAATTCGCATATTTGCTAACGACTTGTAATACATTGAAGGTTTTACAAAATAAGTGCTAGAGATTAGTGAGATAACCCGGTAATGGATGGTTAATATTTACCAAATACGAGTGGTCAACTAAGGCGACTTTAAGTAATCAGCGTTCGGCCTAAAATATCACATAAACTTTTAATTCCCAAGTTATAATGACTACCTACATTATGAACTAATTATCTTGCTGCAGATAGCAGCGTAAATTAAGTTATTAACTTTACCGAGAATCTATTGCCCGCACGATAAATCAGTTACCTGAACACTTTAGTCATTATTTTAATAGCCCTAATTCGATTCGAAAATTCGTTGACGTCCGTATACTGATTTGTACCCCGTTTAGTTATTAAAATGTTTTAGAAGTACCTGACGAATTACCTGAAGAGTTCTAATCTAATCTAATCTAATCTGACCCCGAAGTAATGGTGTCTGTTCCAAACATCGTAGGGAGTTAAAAGGGGTTTAGTGATTCTGGATTTTGATTTTAAATAATAACGTTCACACAACAAAATCACTTTAACTGGTCCCAAACTAGGATACCCTGTAAAAGCGAACAAGCAAGGACGTCACAAACATGCAACTACACCCAGACTGAGGTCACTTGTACAAATGGACGGCGGCCCCCAGTGGGAATCAAACCTACGACCTCTGTCTTGGTACCCAAGCGCCTTAATGGCTAGACCAACGTGGCAGTCTGATTATGTCACCTGGCACTGACTGAAAATCAGCGCTGAAGGCTTGTCTATCAGCATATTGCTGAGTCAGTTCCCGTTTAAAGCAGCAGTGACACGCCGTGACCTTTGGTTTTTCTTTCTTGAATTTTGTGAATTTTAAACAGTTATTTGTTATACAAGAGTGCAAAGTTGCTTTTTAACCGCGTGTTCAATTTTGATGACCGAGCAAGCGAAGGATTCTAAAATTGAGTCACGAGCGCAGCGAGTGATTCAATATTAGAATCCTGAGCGTTAGCGAGGGAATCAAAAGAGCACGAGGTGAAAAATCTTTGCACTCGAGTGCAACACGTAACTTTTCATTCCACCTCAGCGAGGAAATTACTAAATGCAAAAAAATAACGTTTACAATCACAAGATAGGTTTTTCAGTTTTCAGTTTCAGTTTAGGTATTAATTACTACATTATGACAGGTAAGTATTACAGAATAATCTTTAAATTATAACAAAATAATACTAAGGTATAATTAAGAAAATTTTAAAGTAACGTTGCTACAGTTATTTAAATTGAGTGTAATATTTTTTTAATTCACAAACTTAGTGCACACGATGTTCTAAATTCAATTTACTTTATCCTCTAGAGAATAAAAACGGCTTTTCCACTCAGATATTGAAGATTAAAAATACTCTTTCCGAGATGGTGGGATGAAAATTTACTTTATCCTCTAGAGAATAAAAACGGCTTTTCCACACAGATATTGAAGATTAAAAATACTCTTTCCGAGATGGTGGGATGAAAAACCTATTTAGAGGCTAAAAATTCCACCCATGCCGGGATTCGAACCCGCGACCTCTGGCTACCCGTGCCAGCGCTCTTTCCAACTGAGCTAATGCGCGACTCACCGGCATCAGTGAAATTTCGAACCTCTTTACTTATTTACTCTTTAGCTTAGCACGGGTTAGTGAATTAAAAATAATATAATTTTGTGAATGTTACGTTTAGTAATATGTTTTAAGTTTGTTACTGTGGCGTGTGCACTGTTTCTATAACAAATGTTTTTCTTCTTATTTTCCAGTATTGTTAGTTGACTATTAGACGACCTCTGTGGCGTAGCGGTAGCGCATCTGCCTACCATGCAAGAGGTCCCGGGTTCGAATCCCGGCTGGGAACAAACAAAACCCATTGTCTTGGATGTTTACATGTTTGTGATGTCATTGTTTCTGGTTCCCACAACACAGGGTATCCTAGTGTGGGGCCAGAAGCAATGTATGTGCCTGTATGTAAATGTTATGTTATATTATGTGACAAGAAAAAAAGCGAGCTAGACTTTTGCGATAGTATGACATCTCCGTAAGCTGGGCTTCTACATGGAACAGGCTAGGTTTTAATGGAACCTTTCCAACTTTCCCGAGGACTAAATATACAGGATGTGTCGCAGTTATATTCATCACAGGCCTACTTTAGGGGCCACTCAAGAAGCAATTCCCATACAAACGCAGTTGGGTTTTTATTTACAAACGTTATGCCGCATCGTAATGAAGCTTTTACCAATATGGTTAGAAAACACGAATCGAGGTTTGATTGTGCTTAGAATTAGAAGAAATTAACTAATTTTTTACAATTTAAGGTGTAATAATCACCTGAAATTGCAAAAAAATGGTAGCGCGAAAATATTCCGGTGCAGATTCATTTTTTTCAATTGAACACGATAATTTAAATAAGCTCGGAAAAAATGGGGAGGGAAATTTTAAAATTAGAACGTAGGTACTTAATGTTACTTATAAATAATCATCTTTTAAAAATTGATCATAACTGGCCAGTCTCTCAAACTTTAAAACCTCGCAATACTTTCTGAATGGCCTGTAAATTTTTATGTATGGTAAATGCATGGTTTATTCACGACTATTCAATTTACATTGCGTAACTGAGTCAACCTTTTTTTTTTGTTGACGGGGGGGAAATCATCCAAAGATACCCGACTTCCTGGGGGGAAAGCCGGGTTATGTTGGATTTTTACCAACTAAAACCCCCCCCGGTGGCCCTCTCCGTGCGTGTGGAGGAGGGCTCCGGGATCTCAATGAACACACCGGAGCCCTCGCGCACTGTGCGTAGGCACCCGTCTTCGTTAAGGCTCATGCCTGGACAGCCTCCTTTAACGGCGGTGTGCGGCCACCACACACCGCTGCCTCCACGGGGTCTTTTGTAACGGTGGCTCGAGCCCCCACTCTCACCACCCACGACCCCGGAGTCTCCGTTTAGTCGCCTCTTACGACAGGCCGGAGATACCGTAGCCCTAATCTAAGCCCGGGACTACAGGGTTGGGCCCCCTTTTAGTCGGCTCTTACGACAGGCAGGGGATACAGTAGTCTTATTCTAAGCCCATGACTACAGGGCATAACTGAGTCAACCTAACTTTCCAGTGTACATCGTGTTGCCACAGTAAACCTTGAGATATAGTTATATGAAACAGGGCCCAGAGCACATGACATAACATAACATTTACATACAGGCACATACATTGCTTCTGACCCAACACTAGGATACCCTGTGTCGTGGGAACCAGAAACAACGACATCACAATAATGTAAACATCCAAGACCTGGGGTGTTTTTGTGCCCCAGCCGGGGTTCGAACCCGGGAACTCTTGCATGGTAGGGAGACGAGATACCGCTGCATAAAAACATATAAGAATAATGAATAATACCTATGTGGTTTCAAAATTCCCCTTTCCGATCACTGGTTGGTTATACACATAACCAACCATATTACGAAGTTAGTGCGTACACCCTGTATATTCATAACTAAGTACATAAGCCATTGAAAGACTGTTTATTGGCAAACTTGGGTCGAATATTGTTTTTTACCGCAATTGCTGCGATCCAAAGTCAGCTAACTAGATTTATTGTTTTACTGTATTGGGTTTTATTTGTATCTTTGTCTGAGAGCCACGTTGATCTAAAAGCGTATTCGTTTGCATTCTGGCTAAGCAACAACATTGAACCTCATTGTCATCGACATTGAATTCTGTGCCTATTAAACCTGAGTAATTGATTGACTATTTGATCGCATCAAGGATGTCTATCTTAATTCGAACCTACGATCTCCCGAATGAGAGGCGTTCTACCGATGGGCTACCACCACTTATATCGTTTTACGAGTTTTTTCATAGTATAGTTTTACACTGAGGCGGTCGTGGCCTAGCGGAACCAAGTGATTGGAATCAATCACTTGGCCGAAGCAACAACAGGCGCGGTCAGGTGCTGGAGGGATGACATTTTTTCCGAGCCCTTCCGTGCTTCGCAAGGCACGTTGAGCCGTTGGTGCCAGCTGTCATGTAATGACAGTCTTTAAGCCATGACAGAGGCCTTAAGGGCGGCTTGATAACTTCTGACAGGAAGGCCCGCCACTGTCTTACAATCTTCCACCAAACCCGGACTTAGACTCCGTGGTGGAGTATGGCCTAACCTTACTGCAGTGCAGGAAGAGACTCGTGCCCCAGCAGTGGGGACATACAAAGGGTTGATACAATTTTTAAAATACATATTTCTACAAACTGCCCTTTACGGTTTTTAAGTCGGGAAAACCTTAAAGAAATCTCCCTCAAGAAGTTCTGAACTTACAGAACTATATATTTAATCTGTGGCAATACCCTTGCTACTAGTTTTTTTCCATCGCTCTCAAGCTCTAGTACCTTAAAACCAGGAAGAGCGAGACGCAGCATTTACTTATCTAACCAACCTGCTTCTGTCCGTCACAGGCCCTAGTAACACGCATCCAGAAGGAGCGGGACGCAGCATTGGCCGACGCCGCGAGTGCGAGAGAGAGGGCTGAGGCGGCGGCAGCGGCAGCCAATAGGGCGGCGAGGGACAGAGACAGCGCTTCTACTGAGCTGGACGTGCTTAGAGAGAGATGGGAGAAGGCGCACCAACAACACCAGAAACTTACTGTAAGCTCGCCTGAACCCATGTTATGTGGCTAAGTACCTTTAGGCTTAATATCTACCATTGTATGATAGCCTAGTACCTTTTGAAGCCTGCTAAAATAGGCATGACGATTGCTTTTGAAATCCTCTTCCTTAATGGAGGGGCACATTTATTATTTACAAAAAACTATATTTCAGCAATAAACTAAAGTTTAACGAGGGTTAAAGCCATTTTTCTAAAGTTATTTTAAATCTGTGGGAAAACAGTTTGCAGGTTCATGGCGTCGAATCTGACGTCACGCTTTGGTAAAAAAACATCTTAATCACTAGTAGGCACAAGTAGGTACGGATGGAGTTTACTAAGCGTGACGTCACGCGGTGTGATGGGTGTTTCAGTCAAAATGTCTGCAAGCAGTATTATAATCTATTATTTTATTGAAAATATTGGTAATCTCTTTTCTTTATAAAACTAAATCAGTGTTTTAAATTCTTTTCATATGTACTTTATTATTAAGTATAAGTATGTATCAATATTCAAATTTGCACTGGCTACCCGTCTTTCTAATTTCCTTCAGCAACTTTCTATCGTAAGGTTGTCTGGAAGGAATTGCTTTTAGCAATAAGGCCGCCAATTGTACTATGTATATTTGCAATTGTTTTGTATTTGTTGTTTTTCCAGTGTACAATAAAGAATATTCTTATCTTATCTTACTTTCCCCTAATATCGTAATTTTTTTTATTGTTTGATACTGTCGTCACGCCTATTGCTGGTTTACTATGACGATTAGTGTTTTCAAATTGCGAAGTCGATTAACACACAGATTAACAAGTAGACTCTGCTACGCAATGTACGTCGAATTGTGATAATAAGCTTACCAGTTGTGGTTTTATGAAACTCGGCCCTGCCTAGATAGTACGATGACGTTTCGCGCGTTTTGAATGCCAAAAGTCGGGATTTTCCAGTACAGTAATTGCCAAATTCTAACATTTTAGCGCCACACAACGTGTGAGTTGAGCCTTGGCACTACCTGGGCAGGTCGCGTAAAGAAGCATACGCCCAACAATAGACAAACAAATGCTGAAAAAAAGTTACGTCAGATGTTACCAAGTACCTCTGCGAGATGCTATTTCTTATGTTTAGTCATTTAGTGGTCTAGAACAGTCAACAGCATTATTATTCAGTGACGTCTCCGGCGAATTCACATCGAAAATGTAAATGTTGATCAGATGGATGCTACCAAAGTTATGGTAGCCTAGTACCTAAGTACTAAGTATCACGAGATTCTAAAGCCCGTGATAGCCTTCGTGGGCTATGACCGACGAATGATTATTACTGTCTGGTACTATTCCGAAGTACAACTAGGATCTCAGAAAAATGAGTCCTACTCGGGGAAACCAGATTAAACTTATTGAAAGTTTTTTAAAATTAAAAAAATTACTTCAAAAGATCCGTTGTTCAACTTGGGTTAACAAATCCTATACTGCCACGGAGGAAAAACGGACTACGTGGGATATGCAAAACAGAGATAGGGTACTTATCATCGAATTTTTCATTCTTACAACCACTATTATAAAACCACTATTCTAGTTGTGGAAGAGCGGCGTCTACTTCTAAAGGTATTTTTATACTTACAAGTAGATACCGTGTATGCAGTCTAAGAAGTAGTGGATAACGAAATAAATAATTTTGTATTTGTATTGTATTAGTGTTGAAAGCGATCTCTTCCAGACAACATTACGAGGCACCCGATGCTATATATAAACTGATCCTTACTTTCCAATTCCAGATGGAACGCGACGGTGCCCTCACAGAGGTCGAGATCCTCAAGGAGAAACTCGACAAAGCGCTCTACTCGTCCCAAAAATCCGTCGAGGAGAAGGAGACGGCGCACAAAGAGTACGAGAAGATGTTGGAAAAGTATGATAGGTACTTTCTACTTTGAATGTCGTCTTGTGTTGGTGACGATGGTTGTCCTAGGTTAAGGATTGTGTGAGTTAGGGAGACGTTGAAGATCAGCTTGATTGAGATCGTGGTCGTTGGTTAATTGATTAATGACTTCGTTTATTCCATTCCTAACATGTTTACTCTGGATGTACACAAATCACTGATGATAATCGTTATGTCAAATAAACTTATGAGTTATTTTTTGGATTAAATTATTTCCAAAATTTGTTAACATCCAGGGAAAGCATATCTAGGATGGGATAGAATGGGAGCGAGTATCACTACTAGAATTACTAATCATATTAGCACTGTTTTTTGCTATTACATATAGATATAAAAACGCAGATACCAAAATGTATGTTGCATTTGGCGTGCGTACATGCATCGACCTATGAACGTTGATGAAGCGAAGGTGATCTGTCAGGATCATGGCAAGTGGCAGTCCCTGGTCTCTGCCTACCCCTCTGGGATATAGGCATGAGGTTATGTATGTATGTATACAGATATAGTACTCTCGTATCTCTGACCGAAAGCAATAGCTACGCGATTTTTGTAGACTTTGCGTTTCACATTCCACAAAATATTTACGGTTTCTTATTATTATAAGGGATCCGAAATGATTTTCTAGCAGTGAGCACAGATCTTCAATATCTCTCTAATTTAAAGCATTAAAACTTGTATTAATTTCAATCCAAAATTCCTTTTCCAGATCCCAGAATGAAATATACCGGCTCCAGAACAAGATAGAGATCCTAGAAGCGGATAAAGACCGATTAGAACTAGAACTTGAGAAACACGTTCACGTATCGACGAAAGCGCGCGACGACCAAAGAAAAATGCAAGACGAACTCGCTAGACTCCAGGAAATGTATGACAGATCTTCCTTACAGATCGCCCGAACAAAGGAACAAGAGGAGAAGGCAAAAGAAGACATGGATCGGCTGAGTGTTGACATTGAAATGGTCCGGGAACGTTACGAAAAGAGCCAAATTGAACTTCGAAGAAATCAAGCTGAGAAGGACAAACTAGTAGCAGATATTGAACGTTTGCAATTCGAATATGATAGAGCAATGACTCAATGCGGTAAAGCACAAGCCTCAAATGAGAAGACGCAGGAAGAAATGGCAAGAGTACAAATCGAACTAGAAAAAATGTACGACAAACACGACAAGGTATCTGCTGAGCTAAGACGAGTACAAGCTGAGTTAGACAAAGTTAAACAAGATGCAAGTGGGGCAAGGGAAGAGGCCGAAAGATACGCGTCTAGATATGGGAAATATCACGACAGTAAAGAGGAGCACGAGCGAACAAAACTGGAGGTGGAACGGCTGAGGGCGAGACTCGAGAAGACCAACATTGAATTAGAACGAGCACGCAAAGCAGAGGAGGAAGTCACACGACTCCGCACTGAGTTAGAGCGCACGGAAGGCCTTAGAGGTAAATACCAATTCGAACAGGACAAATGGAGCACAGAACTTAATAGACTGCAAGCGGAGATAGATAAACACCAAGAACGATACCAGGCTTCGCAAATCGAGCTTCAGAAGATGCAAGCTGAGAAGGATCAGGCGGAAACTAAACTACACGAAGTCAATATACAATTGGAGATCTCCAAAGGTGAAGTCACGAAGTTGAGTGCGGCCTTGGAGAAGCAGAGGACGGATTTGGAACGCGCTCACATTGAGTGCGAGAAGTTCAGAGATAGGTGCGAGAAAATGAAGCTGCGATCCGAGCAGTTGGACAAAGACAACGAGAGACTCAAAGGTGAACTGCAGCAAATAGAGCGCATGAAGCTCCAAGCAGTAGCTGGAGACAAAGCTAGGACTGAGGATAGACTCGAGATCGAGCGTCTTAGAGACAAGTTGGAGAAGGCAATCCAAGCACGTGATTCCACTGAGATGGAAGCTGGAAGACTGGCAAAAGAATTGGAGAAGTCTCAGATACATCTCTTGAAATACCAAGAGACGAATGAGTCGACTAGAGTGGAGTATGAAAGAATGACTAATGAACTAGGCCGTATGCATGAAAGGCTTGAAAGGACGATTTTGGAAATGCGCCAGATAGAGCAGGAAAGAGATGCTCTCAGGGCTGAGATACAGAATACCCGGCGCAATATCGAACAGCAGCAAATGACCTTGAACCATAGGACGCAAGAGACTTTGGTCAAATTGCAACAAGAACTTGCGCAGTCCGTACGGGACAGGGAAAAGATGGCCTCGATATTGGAACAGCGTGATAAACAAGCGGACGCTATCGAAAAGCAGATTGTCAAACTAGAAGCCGACACGAAACAGCTGACCATAGAACGGGACCAACTGGTCGCGCAACTAGAAAAGTCCCAAGACATGCTGGTGAACTTCCAGCGCGAACTGAACGCCTCTGAGGGCGAGCTTCAAAAGCAGAGGGAAGAGGTGCGCAGACTAAAAGAGGAACAGAGAAAGATGGCGCAAGACTCCGAGCGAGGAACGAAATCCGTCCTAGAAGGCCGCGACAGAGAGATCGCCAAACTACAGCAGCAAGTCCAAACTGTCACGAAAGAACGCGACGCGACGCGTCAGCGCGCAGAGCAAGCGGAGAAGAAGGCACAGAACGCCGGCGAGATCGAAAAGTGGCGCGCGGCAGTGGAAGCCGAGAAATCGAAAGCTATCGCGGCCGAGCGAGCTCTCTCCGAGTGCCAGCAGCGCTTGCAGTCGCTAGAGAAGCAGTGCCAAGCGCAACAACAGCAGTTGCATCAGCTGCAAGCGCGGGGTCCAGCGGACGTGCAGGGCGTCCAGAAGCAGTTGGAAGCGGCGCAGGCAGAGGCGCGGGCGCTGGCCACGGAGCGCGAGCGGTGCCAGGCGCAGCTTGAGATGCTGGTGCAGGAGTTGGAGAAGAGCCAGGTCAGTTGGAGGGTCACCCGGAGCGCGTGCAGGGCTGGGTGAATCAAGGGGCAACTGCTAGACTACCAAAATCCGAGATTACGGAAAATATAAATTAAATCACTGCAATATTAGAGTAAATGATATAGAATGTAATCACTTCAGTACGGGCTTAGGTACTAAAGTCTACAGGCAATTACTGCTTTTTGGAGCTTTTTTGTCCATTTTTTCTCCAAATCTATAATCCTGATCTACATTTTGAAATGGACACCTAGTGACGATCAATAAGTCACAAGTGTCTGTGTAATTTTGAATAAAATACTTAGATTTCGTTTTCTTGGACATATTTTGTGAAATGAATAATGAATAAAAGGACTTCATCCTGTTTTATCTGGCTATTTGTAGTGGATAGAATATGAGTAAAAAGACAATCTTGCTGGTCTGGTTGCATCAGTCAACACGGAAAACAAGCAGGGAAAACCATTTTAGCCTTTCATTGGAGCTATGGCAGTCACCTGCTTTTAAATACCTTCACCCCTTGAAATTAAAATTTAATTTTGAATGCAATTTTATGCATTAGCAACTTCCACTACCTATTTGACACAGCTCTTCGCTCAGAGAGAGGAATTCTGTACAAATAACCATACTGTGTTCCAAGCCCATCCACAATGCATGCAATATGAAATTCGTAAACTGAATGTTTAAGCAGTAATATTGTCGTTGTGATTGTACCCTTGATTGATCCAAGTCATTTCAAGTTGATCGCTTCAGTCGTTGTGTAGTTGTTCAAAATTTTCATCATCAATGTATTTTAGTTGATCAATTTGTTCATCGCGAATCATTGTTACTGTCATAGTGAGCATGCTGCACTGCCTCCGCGGGATACCTCCAACCTTCCTCAGTCATATTGTTGTTTATGTTATATTTTGTTCATTTTTTTATGTTCATCATCGACATTGGAACGTGAGTGGAATGGTATTGTAAAAATTTCTTTCCAATTTTATGCACTATATAAATTTTGATTATAATTTCGCACATTTTTTGTTGACTTTTTAATATTGTTCACTGTCAAGATGTTTAGTGTTAATGTTTACGTTAGCTTAGCGTAAGTTTAACAGTCTCTACGTGTTCTTCAGTAATTTTGCTATTGTAAATTGTGTACATTTGCCTTAATACATCATGATGTTTTGTTAAAAACATTTGCGAAACAAATATCGACTTCTTTTGATTTTACTTGACATCATTGTATCAAAATTTTAATGTTTGAAGGCGATTTATTTTTGCTGTGTCAATTTAGAGTACATTTGAATTTGCTTTTGTACATTGAGAAGCTTTTAAATCAGCTTAGCCTATTTTTGTAAAATATTGCAATTATTTACTTAACGACTATGTTTTTCTGCATTGAATTTTTGGTGGATCCTCATTTGGGCAGTAGGTTCAATGAAAACGACATCGGCTATAGAAAACTTGTCCCATGATTTCTGTTTTTCAATTTCTGCGGCAGCAAATGCCCCAGAGCACCCCCGAACTGACACGACCAACTCTTAGACACTTTTGCAGTGCCAACAAAGAACTCGAATACCAGCGCCCAAATTCACCATCAACACAAACCTCCCGTAGACAATATCCCTCCACCAAAACTTCTCACCACTGGTCAACAGCTGGACCTACACGACGCGAACAAGAAACTGCAGGCCGCTGGGACGGCGAACGCGAAGGCTGGCGACGACACCGCCCAAGCTAAGAAGCACCTGCAAGAGGAGTTCAAGAAGCTAGAGGACCAGCGGCGGCAGTTCGAGGAGCAGAGGAGGGTGGTGGAGGCGCGGCGGAAGGACGTGGAGGAAAAGGAGAAGTCGCTCGCGGAAGTGGACCGGCAGTTGAAGAAGAGGAAAGAGCAAATGGACCAAATGGAAGCCTCTTTGAGGAAGGTGCGTAGTTGTTTACAGATTTTAGGTTCATGTTGATATCAGGATGAGTATATGCGTTCAAATACTTGAGGTGGAAATAATATATGTACTTGTTTGCGAAAAACTGCAGGCAGATTCTGGATGCGGCAAGCAAAAGACGCCATGGCGCTCATTCAAGGAGGGATACGAACAGTGGACTAGTATAGCCTGATGATAATGATGATGATGATAGATACCTATACGAGTTGAGCTTTTATCCATAATTTAATCTTAGCAAATATGTGTTTCAGTGAACCAAAGTATGATTTTAAAAATTATCTCAAAAAACACAAAGATCTTCGAAGTTTGTTTGTCCGCTCTGAGCCGCAGAGTTTTATCATAAATAAAGAAATAAGTATGACATATCCTAATAATAATCATAAATAAATCCACGCTAAAAACTTACCTTTCGTCTACATAAATATAATTTAGTGGTTTTATAACCACATAAGCTTTTATAAGCTTATGTCGTTATCCTCTCCGGGATACAGGTTAAAATAATTAGTTCCTGGATATGTTTGATTCCAAATGTAGTGTCTTACTAAATAAAATATAGGCCACTGGAATCTAAACTGGTTAAATAGAATTTAAATTTCGTGCAAGTAATAGTCTCACTGGAAAATAAACCCCTGATGTCACTCCCCAGGCGGGCGGCAGCACGGCGGCTGTTGGCGAGCTGAACCGCAAGCTGACAGACTCGCAGAAGGACGCCGACCAGCTGAAACAGCAGCTGGACCAGACCAAAGAAGAGGCCTCGCGGCTGACGACAGAGACGGAGCGCCTGCTTCAGCTGGTTCAGATGTCTCAAGAGGAGCAGGCGCAGAAAGAGAAGCAGATTATGGAGATGCAACAGTTAGTAATTCTATCTATCTATATAAGTAATCGGCGTTAAGCCGTTGGAGCTGGCTGTGATGTAATGGCAATCGTTAAGCCATGTCAGAGACCTTATGGACGCGTTGATGACTTCTGACAATGTCTTACAATTCTCCACTAACCCGGACCTAGCCTCCGTGATGCAGTATAACCCTCCTGCGATGCAGGAAAACACCCGTATCCCAGCGGTGGAGACATAAAAGCTTAAGACACACTGCCAAAATTTCGTGGTCTCCGGTCAAACCTTTGTGCCACATCGACTATCGGTCGACGATCTGAGGCATATTATCTATCTAACATGTTCAAAAACTTATAAAATATACCTACACAGGTACGTACAAATACTTGGTAGATGCGGTATACGTTATGTTGAAGACTACGTCAGAATTTAGAAGATGGGTACATTAAGGCGTCTGACAATGTGTGTTTCAGGTCAATCAGAAATCTTCAAGCCAAACTGAAAAGTCAGCAACAAGCCCAAGCACAAAGAGAAGAGGTACGTTGCATCCTAAATTCCAACACTCAGCGAAATCATTCAACTAACTACTTCCTACAAATTCGAGTGTTGTCAACGATAAAGTTGTTTGTCGATAAAATTACCCCAACGTTGAGCGTTTCCTGTTCATCTTCCAACGTTGTTGGAATTAAATAAGATAATGAGCCATATTTAGTTGAATAAGTGAAACTAAATCTACTAACTCGCGAGGAAACTCGAGAATCTGAGGTATTCATATAAGCGGGCCTGGATTCTGTTAGTGCACGTAATTTATCTCGTAAAATAAGAGTAACAAACCCCTTTCAGAAAACGCTTAGAATAGGCATGACGAAAGATTTTTAAATCCTTTTCCATAATGTGGGGACACATTCATTACATACAAATAAATTATATTTCAGTAATAAACTAAAGTTTAACGCAGGTTAAAGCCATTTTTCTAAAATGATTTAAATCTGTGGGAAAAATGCTTGCAGTTCTGTCGTTGGATCTGACATCACGCCCAGGTTGAAGCCAGGTTTTAACAATCTTAGTACGCTCGGACCTAGTGCATCTGATTGGACGGTTTTTCGTGACAACACCAAAATAGCCAATCAGAAGCACTAGTTTACTCGAATAGCGCACTCGGTCCGAGTCCACTAAGATCGTGAGAACGCGGCTTAAGAATCATCGTAATCGCTATAATCACGAAGCACGAGTGAAGTTTACTAAGCGTGACGTCACGCGGTGTGATGAGTGTTTCAGGGAAAATCGCAGAAAGCAGTATTATAATCTTTTATTTTATTGAAAATGTTGGTAATCTCATTTTTTTTTTTTTATAAAACTAATTCAGTGTTTTAAATCCTTTTAATATGTACTTTCCACGAATATCGTTAAATCTTTTGATTATTTGATACTGTCGTCACGCCTATTCGGTGAGAAAATTATCTAATAAGTTTCTTATAATTAGATTAACTTTTATTTGTCGCCATTTTTGCGATTCCGAAACTGCATAGTTTAAAAGGTTTAATACTGTATTCTTGGTATAAAAGCAATAAAAATAAGAAATTTATTGCGTTACGAACGTCTGTACAACAAAAAAATACATGAATCCACATACAATGTCACTCCAATCTTAATTAGACACAAGATCATATTTTATGCAATCATATTTTAATGCATAAACCGAATCTAAGTCAAGAACCCCATCGTTCATAGAACTGCATCGCTTACTAAGACAAATCGATGTCATTACTTAGCCGATCAACTATAGTCCATTTGTTTAGGTACTTAAAAAAATGTAAACAATCTTGATAAGTCTTTTCATAAAAAAACACTCCTTTTAAATCAATTTTTTTACACTTTACCGATTCAATCAGGAATTTCGTGAAATTCAAGAAAAGTGTAAATATTTTTATTTATAACTTATAGTATAGACTAGCTGACCCAGCAAACTTCGTGCCGACTCGACTCGATTCTTCGAGGAATACTTCAAGGAATATTCTAAAAAAAAATTAGCGTAATCGGTCCAGCGGCTCTCGAGATTTGCGCTTACTAACACATTCAGCGATTCATTTTTATAGTATAGAAGATATGTGTATTTCAGTAAACAGACGAATCAACATTATTTAAGTTTATTTGACTACCTAAATAAATGGACTAAAGGCAGTTTTATGAACGCTAAAATGACCAATCGCATCGCATCGATACCCTTAAAAACTGTGCCCACACCATCCCTTCCTCTGAGAGAAAGACAGTAGAACGCAGATATATTATAGGCTGCCTATCTTACTAACACGACTAACAACTAACACTCTTTCTCGCTACGTTGTTCCAGGCTGGTCCCGCTGGTTTCCTCAAAAGCTTTTTCTAAGTTAGTCCTTCGCACCAAGACTGTCGTTCGTTTCTTTGCTCCTTACTTTACATTTTTACTTTTGTCAACCGTCGGATTAATACCAAAGTTCCAACTGACCGCGAGCGGCTACCACGTCCTTCCCGAGAGTTTTCAAAGCTTTATAAACTAACCGCAAATTGTACTTAAGTAATGTTATTAATTGTCGGGTATTTAAATATAAAATGAAGTGTTCAGATAATAATGAGGTTATAACCATACCTAAAAGCAATCTCTTGTTATTCATGTAACTGGCCCAAACTTGTGAGCACATACTCGTAACATTGGAGTTTACGCGCGGAAATTTCAGGGACTTTACGGTCGATTGGGTTTGGTGTCTTTGGTGGTTTGAATTTTGTCTTTAAACTGCTTAAAATTCGGCTATAATTATCGTTTTCCTGTTACTCAAAAAGTTGTCTCAAGCAATGCTGCTCAAAGCATTTTTTTTTCGTTAAAAGGACTGAGTTTTAAATTTTGGCGAAAGCCAGTAGACACCTCTCTAGTTATCTAAAACCACCCTTGAACAAAGCTTTCTGGGCTGCAAAGCCGCTAAGATTTCCCCGTGTAGTTTAGCTGTTAACCTAAGTGATGTTTGAAATCTAACAAAAGTGTTCAGCGGAATTATTTTTTAAGTATTGATATATAAAACAAGATAATGTGTAAAACTGTTAAGAATTATCATGTATTTCTAGATTGTTCAAGGAATACGTTGTCCACATAATATTGCCTAGTCGGTGTCGGACTTTTCACTCTTGTTGCTAATATATCAGTAATAAAATTCAATGTTGATCATTCCTTACGTATTTGAGTTTACATTGTTGATTATTTTCTAATTAGTAAAGTATTCAGTTCTGTTTTTTTGTTATTTTTTTATTATTTCTTTACTCCCCCTCCAAATGAAGGTGCAAGCAAGTCAGAGAGCCAAGGCAAGGAAAGGCGATGTTGTCAAATGGATGAAAGAAAGAGACGAACTGAAAACGAAACTGGAGGAAACGAAAATGAGAGTAATCGATCTGGAAATCGAGTTGAATGAATTATCCTTGATACTCTCCGAGATCCTCAAGATATCAGACGGTAAAGACCTGCATAAGATAAAGAAAAGTAAAAGCTTCTTTGAACTGCAGAAAAGTGGTAAGGTAGTGGACAGATTGGACAGGCAATGCCGCTTCACGAGGAGCTACAATGACCTAAACGTCATTGACAGAGAAGAACGAGACAGTCAACCAAACGTAAACAAACTAACAAGGAAAATAAAAGAACTCTCCAAAGAAATCGAGATTAAAAACTCAAAGATAATCGAGCAGCAGAGATGCATATCGATCCTAGAAGACGCGTTACGGGAAAATAACAATATAGCAGAATTTGAACAGCTTTTAGCTGTAGTTCGGAGTAAAGATGAAAGGATCAATGAACTAGAGTTATTGGTTAACAAAAAAGGTGGCACTATTAGTGACTACAAAGAGAGAAGGATTCTTGAGCTCGAGGAGGCTCTCAAGGAATCCTTCATGATAGCAGCTGAGAGAGAAAAAGTATTTTATGAAGAGGAAAAAAGGAGGATCGAGACTTTGCACAAGGTAATGAATATGTTCATTTTATTTACTTACACACGCCAGATACCAATGAATATTTTTTTTGTAACTCTTTGAAATCACCCCAAAAATAGACGTCGTCGGTAGGTGTAAAGGCATTTACACCAAAAATTTAATTGAATTCAATTATAAAGAAGCACCAGAGTTTCGGGTGTTAAAGTTTTTTTTTGGTTTTTTCTTAGCTTACAATTTTAAAATACTACGTATCATCTAAATCTGGGTCATGGCATTAATCTTTGTAACACAGCAATACCACTTGCTAACCTTCAAGGAAATCTGAATGTCTGAGACGTTCAAATACCTCGGCGCTTGAAATTGCCAATCCGCGGTGGGCACGCATGGTAATTAAGCCCATAGTCTCTCTGAGAGTAGGCCCGTGCCCTGCAGTGGGACGTTTGTAGGCTACCTAAAAAAAATATCCTTATCCTCCAGATGAGAAAAATGGAGCAACGCATCCGATCCCTCCAAAACGCCTCGGCCATGAGCTGCCTTACGTGCTCGCCTCTGATGAGGAAGCTGAGGCATCTGGAGGCCAGCCTGGGCCACAGCCGGCAGCAGCAGGACCTGCAGCTGAGGGAAATAGCGCGTATTGTGTAAGTTGTAGGGTTCATTGTTCCTTAAATTCTATGTCCTTCATTCTAAAACTATACAGTCCATTTGTTTAGGTACTTAAAAATACGTGAACAAACTTGATAAGTCTTTTTATCGAAATACACACTTTTTAAATTAAAAATTTTACACTGATGCCGGTGAGTCGGCCATTAGCTGAGTTGGGAGAGAGCTGGCACGGTTAGCCAGAGCTCGCGGGTTCGAGTGATAAGTGTTTTTATCTGTGATAAGTGTTTTTAGAGTCGCTAGTTAGCACCTAAAGCGACTTTCAACCAACGGGATCAATTAAAAAGCTCTTTGAATTAATGGATTAAGGAATAGATTATGTCTCTCTTTCTCTCTCTCTCTCTCTCTCTTTCACACACTCAGAGTAATCTTGTTGTTACGCTGCAAGAGGATATATCCCCCAAAATGAAGGCTATAAAATAAGTTATGCTTCAATAATATTGTCATAAATTTTACCGATTAAAAAAACTGCAAAATATATACACTGTGACTCTGTACATTACAATGTGTTCGTATTTACGATTTTTCTAAAAGTTAAGGGCTACGTGTTTATTATAAACTCTGTTCAAACCATTATATCGTTTGCAGACAAGACATACTGGAAGAAGTGATCAGCGAGAAAGACTCCCAGATAGCGGAGTTGGAGATGAAAGGTGTGCTGGACGAGAGCGAGACGAGACGATGCGACGCTCTCAAGAGCGAGCGACACAGACTGCTGGATAGATTGAAAATTGAGGTACGATATTTTGTGTGTTACAATAACTTTTCCAGTCCCTTTTCCTTCAGCAACTCTCCATCGTTCGTAGTCTGGAAGAAGTTGCTGTAAGCAATAAGGCTGGATCTATGTAAATATTTGGTTGGTATTCTTTGTTATCTTAAGAAATACGCGCTTCATACATTCTACCAATGTCGCCTGCTTCGGTAAATCATTATCCTAAATTTAAGAATGTCTTTATTTCATTTCATTCCCCTTCGGTCTACATGTTGACAGAAATCGTAAAAATAGGTATGGCGAAAGATTTTTAAATCCTCTTCCATAATGTAGGGACACATTTATTATTTACCAAAAAAACCTATATTTCAATAATAAGCTAAAGTTTAACGAAGGTTGAAGACATTTTTCTAAAATTATTTTAAATCCGTGGGAGAACAGCTGGCAGTGCCATGGCGTCGAATCTGACGTCATGCCCAGGTAAAGAAACATCAAACGTCAAACAAAGCACGTGTGCAGTTTACCAATGTTACTCAAGCGTGACGTCACGCGGTGTTGGTTCAGTCAAAATGGCTGAAAGCAGTATTATAATCATTTGAATTTATTTTATTGAAAATATTGATTATCTATTTTTTTTATAAAACTAAATCAGTGTTTTAAATCCTTTTAATGTGCGATTTCCCAGAATATCGTTAAATCTTTGATTATTTTATATTGTCGTCACGCCTATTCTGCAAGTAATATACGTAAATAAACTTGGTTCTAGAATTTTAATTCTATTCAAAATGTTCTCTTCCATCTCATCCCATTAGTCTATCCAATATTAAGAGAAATGAATGAAGGATTGCCGCCATTTTCATTTATTTGGCTTATATTTTTACTTCCAGAATGAACGCATAGTATCGCTACAGAGGGCGAGCTACCAGGAGCCCAGCGCTGAGCAGGAGGGCTCCCTGGCCGTGGACCTGACGCTGGCCGACGGGCTCATGGCCGTTGACCTGGACGACGACAATGTAATTGTCTGGGTATTGTAAACTAAGGAACTATTGAGAATGCCGGGTGACGAGTGAATTTTTTTGGCGCGCATTGACTGGTTTGATTTTTATTTTTTTTATTTACTTTTTTATTTCGAAGTGCTGGTGGTTTTGTACGAGTGTTCACTATTGAGGATGCCGAGTGACGTTTTGGCGGGCACTGGCTGTTTTTTTTTTTCTTCGAAGTGCTGGCTGGCTGTTTTGTACGACTGTTAACTATTGAGGATGCAAAGTGACGTTTTGGCGCACGGGCCGGTTTGTTTACTTTTTGTTGACATTTTAATAATTTTAAAAGGCTGGCCGTTTTGTTTTAGTTTGTTTTTTCCGCAACTGACATTTGTGTTTATTTTGTACGTAGGAAGTTTATTCACTATAACCATAACATATCCCTTGCCACCGACATGTTTGCATTCTATGGCAGGAGAACAAAATAAAATAGACTATAATTAGTAGGAATGTTTGGCTTTGTTGACGTGTAACAAGAGTAAACAAAGATTGTTTAAAGGAAATACAATAATTGCTAATCCTTAGCACTCACAAAAAATGCTCTAAATACTTCTGTTGCAAAACTTTTTTTTTATTAAAAAAATACGACGATAATAACAATGTAGTTTTACGGTCGTATTTATGAAGAGAAAAATTAAAATACTTAAAATACTCGTCAGATGGAGTTTAAACAGTCTGTTGTAAGGAAAAGTCGTAACCACATTATTTAAGTATGTAATCTTTTTAATTTAAATTTTCCTTTGAAGAGTGTTTTAGAGCAATCGTGTTTTTAACTACGGCCAGTATTTTGAGGCAATGAATTTTAAGCTTCCTGTGAAGAGGTTTTAGGAATAAAGTAAAAATTAAAAAAATTTTTATTGGTGTACGACTGAATGTTTCAGGAGGAGGACATCCCGGCGACGGTTCTGTGACGTCACAAAGCTAAGTCTAAACCTATGTCTGTGGTCTTAGCCATATCACGCACCTCACATCCATCACGCTACCTTACCACTTTCATCGCTTTGAATTTATCACCAGCAACCGACTGCCAAATCTCTTTCTTAAAAAAAAACAATGCTACCTGTTTTCGATTTCAGAACGTCAACCTACTTTTTTTTTAATAGTGCCATTATGTGACCAAAGATAATTTTGTTTTTTTTCTTAAGTAGATTTTTATGAGGAATTTTTCGTTCTCTATTTTTTCTAATAATGGACGTTAAATGCTTAGAAAGTTAATATTAACAAGTGTTCTGTAGAATTGGAGTACCTATGATATAATGTTACTATATTAAACTGTTAGTTTTCCCCTTCAGTAAATGAACTAGTGAAATGAACCAGAACCAATTATTTACGCTCATAAAGTCTCGCTGCACTTGTTAAAATGTATACCTTAGAAGCAATAATTTAATCTATCCAAAAAGTAATATTATTAAAAAACAAACTAATGAAGTACCTACCTATTCTAGTAAAATTCACACTCAATGTCTATTTTTATCTTAATCCTAGTCAAATTTACTAATGTTTTATTACGTATTGTAACGAGCCACAAAAATTGGAGGAAAGGAAATTGTACAGAAAACGCCGAAGTTACATTTTTTGTTTATTTAAAAAAGTTCAGACAACAATTAATCTGCTACAGACATTTTGATAATCCATTTCACGAAGCACAACAAAATACACGTGTGATAAAGCCTTCTAAGAGTTACTTTAGTTTCTAACTCAACGTTCAGGAATACTTAAGGGGGTTTAAAATGGTACGAAAAACCATTGATACATATTTGCTAGACTTCCTTTAAAAGAGGAAAAAGTTGAGTCTGCGACGCAACAGAAGCCATCGACTTGCGCTTTTCAAACAGCTTTAGCTCACCGAAAAGGCGTCAATATTGAAATAACCGAAGTTATGTATCTAATCACGGAAAACATTAATCAGTATTTTTTCTGTTTGCAATTGTCATTGCAAAGCACGATCATAGACAAATATTTCGAACTTTTTTTTTTCAAGTCTTTTGAAAGTATAACCAAATTAACCAAAAACAAAAGGCTTCTATTGAAACTTTTTCCTTTTTGGACGTTAACTTCGCGAGCTTCATAAAACACTAAAAATTCCTTCAAAATAACCAACATATCACGCATAAATGTACAACTCAAGCTGTTTGCCTGCATATCATATTCGTATATCGTTGAGACTAGCTTCGATGCTAAAAGTACACTAAAATATTCCGTTTGTTGGTGAGTTATTACTTTGTGGTATCAAACGCTTAATGTAAATGTCAATAATAATGGTAAATGCACTGCCTTACAACTAACTAAAGTAATTATAACATAATTCTAAATTAAAAATGCATTATTTTGCTTTTCTCGTACCTCAATAATATTTTTGTTACCAGACAGCTTTTAAAAGAGCGCTGAAGCGCTTATTTGAAATTGTTAGCGCATAATTTCATCATCAAATGAATCTCACAATAATTTCATAAATTATGATGAATTCCAGCTTTTGTAATATTTATACACAACCAGTATTTGCATTTGTGATAAAATAAAAAAAAGTTAAGACCGTTGAAAATTATTCCAATAAGGAAATATTTTTTAAAACACACGACTCTCCCAATTTTTTAAAATAATTATATCGTCATAATTATATTTGTTATAAAAACTAGGTTTAAACCTTAAGAATACCTTATTTATTTAAGCCATAATAATGTACACTAAGTAAATTGTATTGCTGTTTTAAGCAATTCCTTTGAAAACATTATAATTTTCACACAAAAACATCGAAAGATACAAGTTAAATGCATTAATAAAGAAAAAAACCCGTTTCTTAGTTATTCGTAGGTTTAAAGACTGTACTGTCCAGCTTTTATCTATTTAGAAATTACAAATAAAAATGTTTCTTGAGTTGTCGTTTCAAGATCCACCATTAACTTTACTATTGTATTTATGTTAGTGTTGGCATTCTATGGCTTATAAACACAGTCGCTGAATGTAGAAATGTATTTGTATGGTAGATAGGTGGAGTGTATAGCGGGCTGCAATGTCTTGTCAAATTTTTAATTGATAAAAAATGCAGTCAGGGTTAAAAATGTAGAAAGCACCTTATATATTTTAAAGGTTTGATGTTTTTGGAAATAATGTTTGATGTCAAGTACTCTATGTTTTGTTACTTGTATTTTACAAATAATTACCTGCTAGGTTGTTTTTTCATGTATAACAAACTAAAATACTGACTTAACATTGCAGTCGTGAGCGACTTTTTGTATTGACTCAAAGTGTGTAGTTGAAAATTGTACGAAGTCACAATAATAAAATTATTAATGGTATAAATTAAAACGATATTATTAGTTACTTGTTAAATATAATTAATTATTATATAAAATAAAAATAAACAGTGGCTATTGTTTCACACGTTGTATTGATCGAAATTACGCTGAGAATATAAAAAAGTACATGTTCTTTGAAAATATAATATCTTCATATACGGAACGGTATTGCCTGTTTCATTTCACAAAGACCAAACCCTAGCATAGAGCAAAAAGAACCTAGAATAAAAAAACATCGCAGGAAAATCTATCTCTACATTTCATTGGCAAAAAATTTGGACTCTACAGTAACAGCGCCATCTGTGGCTGAGTAGCGACACTAAGACAATTTCCATTCAGTAACTTCAATTTCTTCGCCACTAGATGGTGCTAGTAGTACTTTTCTAATGGTGTTTTCACTACTATAGCGATAGGTGGCGTTAGTAGTATCTTGTGATAATTTTAATTGCACAGAATTTAGGAACTAGGTACAAAACAGCGGCTCGAGTCCATGCTAAGTGTGAGATTGATTGATATACTGAAAAAATAAATGTCGTCGGTTAGGTCATTTCAAAACGAACGCCTCGCTCTCGAAATAGCGTTCATAGTGAACAGGTCATGCACTCTACGGAGGTGTCCGACCGCCAGCGAAGTCCTGACACCTGTTTCCGGCGCGTGTTTCCGTCGCAGGCTACCCGGTGTGCGCTTGATACCTGGCCCTATAAAGATCGACTGTGCACTGGCCGATAGTGCACATACAGGCGATCTTTATCGGGACTGAGTAGCTGGGCCTAGATTCTGCTAATGCATTGTGGTACAATGACAATTTGTAGGAACATGGCGAAATTTCGTTGCTGGTTCAAGTTTACACACGCATATACATCAAACCTTCTAGGCGTCAATGGTATGAAAAAACCCCAAGTGGCCCGACCATGTAGGTATGTGTCATGGTACTATAATGTACTAACAGAATCGAGGCTCTCTGGTCTGTTATGTAGGAGTTATCTACAACATTAGTCACAGTCAGAACGCTGCCTTCACTTGCAGCCGAGGTCGTGGATTCGATTCCGGCATTTACAGACGATTTTGATTAAAATGAAGTTTAACACATTCATCAGTAGGTAATGCAATAGTAATGAATGACTCACTCTGTTACTTAAAAAGTATTTTGAGTAAAATAAATTATTGTGTTTCTTTGTTAGCTTCTTACAGTATCTAGTTGGTGTTGTGGGGACTTATTATATATAACATTATGTAACGTGTTCTCTTCTACATTAATAAATACATACATAAAGCACCTCGTAGTTCGTTATCAACCCTTGTATGTCCCCACTACTGGGGCACGGGTCTCTTAATGCATCGCAGGAAGGTTAGGCCATACTCCACCACGGGAGCCAAGTCCGGGTTGGTGGGGGTTTGTAAGACAGTGGCCGGTCTTACTGTCAGAAGTTGTCAAGCCAGCCGCCCATAAGGCCTCTGAAATGGCTTAACGACTGACATTACATGACTTAACTTACCGTGCCTTGCGAAGCACGGAATCGCTCGGAAAAATGCCACACTTCTAGTCAAATACTTATTCATAAGAAATGAGTGAATATTGTTCTTCACAACATCATAAAACTTATTAATATGTATGATAGATAACCATTTTAGAACTTACAGCCTAGAACTTATTGGAACTTTAATCGATTTCCGCTAAAAACGGTCGTTTTGGCGGAAATCAATAAAACTCCCGGGCTGTTGATCTTAGGTTCTAGACTTTATGTTGTAAAAAGTGAAGACGGTTGGTTAAGATTTTTGAAGTTTACTTTTTAAAAAAAAACGAGATACAAAACAAGTTATGACTTTAATTGAATTGGTGGCGCTAGTTGGCACCCCGAAGCGCCTTAAGTGTTTTTGTCGACTCCTGGTGTCACTAGAAAATGACATTTCGTAGGATCTCAGTAGATAATTATTTCGCTTCAAAAATTAATTAAGATAACTCAAATCGAAATATCTAATAAAAACTGTATTTACATAGATTTAAGCATTATCGCACAAACAGCGCCACCACCAGGCAGAAAGGCCGCGAAAATTCACAAATATTTTTTCTCAATAAATGGAAAACTCAACAACATTGTAAATTAATGATGATGAATTATGTATGACGTGTTTCGAAATTGATAAGAACATTAACCCCTCGAGTTTCACCGGGCTACCCTCTCAAGTTTCACCGGGCCTTTACCCTCTCAAGTTTCACCGGGCGTTTACCCTCTCAAGTTTCACCGGGCCTTTACCCTGTCAAGTTTCACCGGGGCTTTACCCCTCAAGTTTCACCGGGCGTTTACCCTCTCGAGTTTCACCGGGCCTCTAACCTCTCAAGTCTCACCGAGCCTTTACCTCTCAAGTTACACCGGGCGTTTACCCCCTCAAGTTTTACCTGGCATTTAACCCCTCAAGTTACAGAGGGCGTTTAGTCCCTCAAGTTACACTGGGCGTTCACACCCTAGAGTTTCACCGGGAGTTTAGTCGAGTTTTAACGGGCGTTTACCCCATCGAGTTTCACCGGGCGTTTAGTCTCTCGAGTTTCACCGGGCGTTTACCCCCCAAGTTTCACCGGGCGTTTACCCCCTCAAGTTTCACCGTGCCTTTACCCCCACAAGTTTCACAGGACCTATCAACATCACTCTGCATAGGAGCTTAAATAAACCAGGGCTTACAGGGCCATACTTAGCATAAAATAATAAAACGCACATAAAATGACATCAACATCAGCGATGGCTGGCGTGTCCTCGCCTCACCCACACAGGCGCGCCGCCGGCCGCTACGCGTGTACGGACACGTCGGCTGAGCGTGTGTGAGTGGATGCATCAGCGATCTGCATAATGTAAAAATATAACTATAGTATAGCGTCTATATAGCGGAGAGTTAAACAGGTTGTGCAGTGGGATTGGACGGTCCTGAGCGTTGGCGGGAAATTTCCCGCCAATTAAATGTGGCCCATTTTTTTCTTAATATTTATAAATTAAGAAAGAATAAGCAAACATTAGTTTGAAAGTAGGTAGGCCTTTATATTAGCCTTTATTATTCATGCGATGCAGGAAGAGACGCGTGCTCCAGCAGTGGGGACATACAGGGCTGATATCGATGGAATTGTTTAGAAGAAAATGAAGATTAGCCTCAGAATGAAGATGCCTTCGAGCATAGGCAGTATCGTCGGACTTCAAATAACAATAGCGAAATTATATATAAAACCACACGATAAAAGTAAATAGATATCGGTTTTCAGGTGAATGGCAGGCTTCAGTGGAAGTCTAGTACACCTACAAAAATTCGTGAAGACACATTAAATTTTTACATTTAATAGATCGTTGTTTAAGAATTTGTAGCATTAATTTACTTTTTTTTATATACGTATAGTTGGGAGTCATGGGTAAAGTTTGTTTTTTTTAAGAAGTTTGGAGGTTATGTTACGACCCCATTTGCTTGACTGTTTGAGATAAGTAAATACCTACACAAATAATTGAAACGAAATCATTCTAATATACACACGTACATACCCATGTATATGTATAAATAAACCGTCGGATACAAAAGCAAGTAACATTATTGAACTAAATACTACCTACTGCCAAGGAGAATTTAATTCTCCTTGCTACTGATCAACTAGCAGCAGCAGTTTTCTGCGTGTGAAGCCACTTTCTCATGTTCTAGGATACTTTAGAACTCCCATCAGGCATAGTGGGAGTTCTAGTACTATATAATATACTACTTGCATATTTGGAATAACAAAAACAACTCTTTCAGTAAAGTGTTTATTAAGACAGATCTTAACTACATGTAGTAGGTACAGAAACGAATGTATAGCGGCGCTTTTTCAATCAAATACACTCTTAAAATAACGTCATCCAAGAAGTTAGCTGGTGGTGTCACTCCCTCATGGCGAGCATAGCCCTGGTATCAGATGATACTCATCACATTGCAGTTGTAACAATGACCTATTATTGCTTTTCTGCCACGATTACCTCTTTCAGTTACAATAAAAACAAAGTATGTTTTTTCTGAAGAGTGCCGACATTTTATTTTTGCCCGAAGCAGCATTGGGTTTATTCCCTGCAATCCAGGTATTTCCCAATGGCTCACGGCTCACGGGTCACGGCTCACTTCTGTGTAAATACCGAGAAACCTGAAATGTTCACCTACATATGAACGTGCTTGCTTTATTTGAAACTCAACTCAACAGACACAATGTAGTAATAAATAAGCCAATTTCCAAATAACACGCGGTACACGTAATAAAACAGAGTTTTACGTTTTTGCAAATGTGAAATTCAATTAGGTACCCAACTGATTTTCACTTTGACATCACAGATTAAAAAGACTCATTTGACATGACAGTAGTTTTTTTTGCTTGAAAGATTTAAAACAATCAATGGCGTTCCGTTTCTGTTTGTAAATTGCGTTTTATTTAATTATTTTCTTATTTTCTTCCCCCAACTTTAAAAAAATATTTGAAATACTTATAACAGAGCCATTTCATGATCTATGGCAAACGGCATCTGGTGTACCGCCCTATTAGGAGAATGTTTTGGGGTTATATTTTTCCAACTTTAGTATTTCGCAACTGGCTCTGTTATAAGTATAAGTATTTCAAATATTTTTTTAAAGTTGGGGGATGATAATGAAGACCATATATATATATATATTGTAGTATATGGTGTTACTGTAGGTACTTGTATAAAAAATATACGATTTTTCAAAACTTTCGTTAAAAATTTTAGGTTATATCTGAGCGCGTGGTCTCGTGGACTGAGGGCCCGTGGCATACAGCCAGCCCTGCCACCCTATCGTTACGCCACAGCAAACGCGTATACAGAGCATAGATGAGACAGATTCATATGTAATATAACAGCAAGGTTCCGTAGTTCGCAAGGCCAAGTCACAGGCTTTAGGGCGGCTTGAAAACTTTTGACAGTAAGACCAGCCACTAGTCTTGCAAGCCTCCGCCTATCCGGACTTGGCTTTCGTTGTGGAGTATATATACCTTCCTCAGGGAAGAGACCCGTGCCGCAGCAGTGGGGACATACAAGCGTTGATATCGATGACATGGTCACCCTGTGTAGCTTCTTTTAAGTAGCCTACATGTAAATACTTGGGGACACAATGGGTTGATGTGATGCTGGAAATATAACAGCAAGTATCAAGACCGCGAGGTCGCGCTACGGCCGCGGGCGACACGCACGCGCGTAGCCACAGTACAGTTGAAAGCACGTCAATATACTCGCGTGCACTCTATTACATTGCGTTAAAGGCGACTTTGCAAAGGTGCTACGGTTGGTGTGCTGTCCACTGTACGTAACATATAGAATAGACTGTTGTCTATCAAACTCGTATAGCGGTGTGTGCTATAGGCTGGTATGTAGACTGGAGTTATAAATTATATGGGTTAGGTCCTGTGGCTAGGTATCAACTTATATAATAAGTAGCAAACGCTGCAAACGTTGTTTGGCCATATTAATTAGTTTACGACCTATTTAGAACAGATCTGATATACCTACCAAATATACGCAAAAATCACGAAGGTTAAGCAACACACGGCGCGTTTCGTGCATGGTTGGGTAAACCGTCTATGACTAACGCTAGTGGCATTTTTCCGAGCGGTTCAGTGTTTCGCAAGGCACGTTAAGCAGTTGGTGCCGGCTGCCGTCGACAGATGGCAGTCGTTAAGCCAAGTCAGAGGCTTTAGGGTGGCTTGAAAACTTCTGGCAGTAAAACCAGCCACTAGTCTTGCAAGCCTTCACCAATCCAGACGTGGCCCCCGTGGTGGAGTATACCTTCCTCAGGAAAGAGACGCTGTCCCCCCGGTGGGGAAATAGTGGGTTGATAATGATGCGCAAAAAAGTTGAAGTCGGCGAAGCTTTCAAGGCACAGGCTTTCTCTCAGAGAAAGAGTATCGGCTTATGTACGCTAACGTAACGTTTTTTTTTGACGGCCTCGGTGGCGCAGCGGTTTGGCATGCTAACTGTAAAACCGAAGGTCTCGGGTTCGATCCCCGGCCGGGTCAAACTAGGAAACGAACTTCTCTAGTTTGTCTCGGGTCTTGGATGTTATCTATGTATTTATTGTATTAAATCTATCGTCGAGTTAGCACCTATAACACAAGTCATTTAGTTGTACTTAGTATAGGGCTAACGAGATCTCTGTAATATGTCCATGAATATTTATTTATATTTTACGTGTGTGTCTCCTGTGTAAATGAATAATTTATCAGAGATAGAGGAAAGGTCTGTAAATTTTATCGACAACGGCCAGGATTGATCTAATCTGTAATGACGTCACAGGTTAGTAAATATAGCGATCCGATACCTACCAAGTTCGATCTTCTATTAAAAGTATGAAATTATTAAATTAGAATGGATATAAATATACAGAGGAGAGGATTACAAAAAAAAATTTACGTTTAGTCCCCAAAGTAGCACTAAAGTCCCTAAGGCCTTTTAGTGTGCTAAGTTTCTTTTTTACTTAGCTGTTGACTAAAACTGATTATTATTCTTTAATTCTTGTAAAGATTCTAGAATTGGCGGGCTTAACCTCTTAACCTCTGAAGGTAAAAATTATTTCGAATCTTCTAAGACTACGTAAAAAGATATAGAATAACCGTTATTGTACACAGAAATTATATAAAAATATAGTACAATTGGCGGCGGTACTAAAAGCAACTTCCAGTAGATTTAGGAAACAAAACATTTGTCCAAACAAATTACGTAAAAAATATCAATTTGGAATAGTAAGTTTTCGAGGTCTCTTACTTAATCTTCATTGAGTGTGAATTAAGAAAATTCTAGGTAGGTACCCCTATATGATATCCTATATATAGGACGCCAGGACTTCATAAGATACGAGTACGCATAATAATAGGAGATTAATACTAAATAGTATTTTATTCTATATCAAGGAAGTGGTGGCGTTTGAAACGTTATCCAAATAGGACCCTGATAATAATGGTCAATGGTCACCCTGTAGATATTCAACAATTTCAGATTTTCCCTTGACATTCAAATGTCTAATGAAGTGGTAATACTTACGTTTATTTGCTGATAAACATGATCACACAAGTCGTTATGAAAATGAAAAGCGAAATATTAAGTTCTTTTCCTAACAGTTTTATTTTGAAATGGTTAATAAATCGTCGGTATAAAGGTAAAACTCATTAACTGCTTTTCCATTTTTTTATTTATAAACTGATAATTATTTATGCCCAAAAATAACACTATCTAGTTAACTCATAACTAACATAATAGTACATTACACAACTAGGGTGGTAATACAAAGAAAGGCCGAGATCGCAAAAGTTTGCGGCCCGAGCTGCAAGCGAGGGACGTAAATATGCGATCGAGAGCTTTCTTTATTACCTCCCGTGTTGTGTACATCTTTTTATGTCTACACTTGGCCAGAAAGCGGCTTTTTCCGTAGGCGCAGCGTGCGGAAAAAGCCACTTTATGGCCAGGTGTGGCATAAAAAAAATTACGATGGGTGAGCGTTTTTATTTCTGTGCTAAATTTACATATTTACATTTAGTATCTCAAATTCACATTAGCGCAGTTTCTACGATTAGGCTCATTTGCAGTTACTGAATTTTACCTTTATACTGACGAAATACGAATTGAAAGAGGTCTTCTAGCAATTTTCTTTTCTATCTACAAGTTCTACTAAGGATTAGGTATTCCTCACAAATTACGACCCTTATTGGTGATGTCAGAGGTGTTATGGGCGGCTTGATAACTTCTGACAGTAAGGTCCGCCACTGTCTTACAATCCTCCACCAACCCGGACTTGGCCCCCGTGGTGGAATATGGCCTAACCTTCCTGTGATACAGGAAGAGACCCGTGCCCCAGCAGTGGGGACATACAGGCTTTGATATCGATGACATGGTCACCCTGTATAGCTTCTTTTAAGTAGCCTTCAGGTAAATACTTGTACGTATCACTGCAGGGCACAGGCTTTCTCCCGGAGAGAGATTATGGGCTTAATTACCACGCGTGCCATACCGTGGATTTCAGGATTCATGATTTCGTGGAGTGAATTTCAAGCGCTGAGGTATTTGAACACCTCGGACACTCAGGTTTCCTCACAATGTTTTCCTTCACAGTAAGCCGTTGTTATTTCCATTGCACGTAGTATGTAGGTATAATACTACTACGCGCTATTGAAATAACGCTAAATCTCAAAACTGGTTCTTCAGGTAAAGGGATACACCCACTATTTAAACTACATTTGTGGAGTGTTTTAGAGGAATTGTATTTTTACCTAAATAACTCAACTGTAGGAAGAGGTAGGTACAGTCGACAGTAGGTCAAACTTTATATTAAAGTTGCAAAGTGTCCCTCCCGTGCACGATCGTAAAGCTAAACATGCAGCCGACTGTACCCACGTTTTAGGTAACCGTTCCACTTATTAATGCAAACTACCGAAAGAATAGGTGATATTTTATCTTAACGACCGCGCCCCTAAAATTAGAACGCCATTCCAAATTCAAAAAGCCGTTACAGGCCGTACCTTCGGCTATTTTAAACCGAAAATGTCTAAGGAAACTCGATCTAGGGCCCAAGACTGATGTCGGAGAAAAAAAAGTGGAAACACCTATCAGCTAACATTAAAACGGCACGACGAAATTTTTGCTCGTGTTTCACACGCAATTTCTACCATAATTACTGTAGATATGTCATTGATTTTTATATGGAACGATAGGGAATTTAATTGGCTTTTCGATGGTGAAAGAATAATAACGCTATGTTTAGTGAAAGTGGAGTTATTGGAGTTCAAACGGAGGCAAGGAACACCACGGCGCGACCGGCTAGTGCCGCGTATACAGCGCTGTACGAAAGTTACTGTTATCTTGGCATATCCTCTCTAGGCTACGCGCCCATAAAGTACCGGGTTTATTATCTCAACTCTCTCGAACATCGAAACTCGGTTCTTCATGCGCGCGCCGCTCCCCCCTCTCCGCTATTGTTACGAAGTTCCCATAAAGTACCGTATTAGAGGCGGAGAATTATTCTATCTCTGGCCTCCGATTCAAACGCTTATAACTCGAAAACTACCCGAGTTTTCTTAGATATTTTTACATAGGTAAATTCTATGGAAAATCCCGCATTTTTTTATGTAAAATTTTCTAGCGATTGTTGGCTTTTAAGGGTGAAAATAGAGGCACTTGAATAAATTCCTTATCTCTCTGGCGTTGGTTTTAAATGCGGCACTTTATGAGCGCGCGCACCCATGAAGTACGGCGTTTCGCTGTAGGCAGAGTTGGGTCGGGAAACCCGATTCTTACTCGGCCCCGCAGCAACCCTTCGTCTTATTCTCCGTCCTTGTCTTACGCGACGGTGGGCCGCGCTCCTCTACGATGCAAAGGTAGCTATACACTAAGCGAGAGAGTAAAATAGATTTTCATTATTATGTAAGTGTAGGAAGATTTCTGATTTTGTAAAATTGTTTTTTTCGTGTCGCACGCAACTCGCAAGGATCCTCCTTTTAACCGACTACTAAACTGATGTGGAAGTGTTTTCTTCCTTGTTTCTTTGGAGAAGTATGAACATTTTCAGAGTTCAAGTACTTATCATAATAATTGTATGTCATAATATGCTCTGGTGTAGGGTAGTTTGGGGTAATGGGAGCCAGTGGGTAATGGGATCCAGTCTTATGTAGGCATAATTATACACTGATTGATAGACTGCGTCTTGCGGCTGCGAACGTTAAAGGGGTGCGGGACGGATACGCGCGAGCGGCCGTATCGCTCCTCAGGGCCCATCATATCTACAGATCGAACGCACGTCGGTTTTAAGCAGATATGTTGTAATTTTTGTCGATCTTCGAGGACGAAATGTAAGTACTTGTGCCATTGTCTCTTAAATTTTCCGAAAATTGTAAAGTGATGTGTTGTCGGCCGACAAGCACGGAGGCGGCAAAGTGTGTTACGTATTAACATGTAAACAGGGCCACAAATTTGTCAAATTAAAAGCGTGTGATGCTGTGTCGGGTTGCACGGCCGTTGGTTTAGCATGAAACACCTAATTTTTAGCTCAAACTGCGCAACTTGTTACACGGCACTGGCGCCATCTAGTGGCAGGAGTTACGAGGATCTGATTAATTTATGAGGCAGGAGTTATGAGGAGTTACGTTGCTCTACTCTAATTAATTAGTTACAGAGGCAGGAGTTATGAGGAGTTACGTTGCTCTACTCTAATTAATTAGTTACAGCCCTCGCCGACGTGACATGTTCTCGTTTCATGCAGTTTTAGCAAGTGACCCTCTACTACGAAACTGAAGGCGTCTAAAAAATGTCGAGTCGAGAATTCGAGATCGGCGCTCGGTGTGTCGCGATCCTTAAGCCAGCAACGTCCCGGGCACCGCGCAGTACGTACGTAGCTATAGCGCGAATATACTTTGCCCACTTTGAAATGTCGCGGCGTCTCCGCATAGGGCCGTAACTGTACAAGTTTGGGTTTTTCGTTTTCAGGCTTTCGTAAGACCAGAAACTGAAAACTTTCTTGACTGAATTTTTAAAGAATCTAAATACTTTATTTTTTTAATTCTGGGGTATATTTGACGCTCCTTGGCGGCACGTCAAATATTAATAGTGTTTTTACTTGTAAATTTAGTTTCAGATAGTTTTAACTATGCTGACCTGCAAAACTAAGCACTAAAGTGTAATTTTGTTTTATCCTAAACTATGCAAAAATTAAGATTTTTTTTTCTGCCATGTCTTAAAAGAAGGTTACCTACTATGGAGATTTAATCCACAACAAAAATAAACTCTTTTCCGAGTCCTTTTTATTTCGAAAGTATGTCTTGTAGACTTAATAATTTATTGCAATGTTATATATAAGCCAGTGTAGTTATGCTTCTACATTAATATAATATTATAAAGAGGTAACGTTCGTATGTGAGGAAGTATTCTTCGAGACTACTCATCCTACATTACTTATGAGAACCACAGATTTATTGACGATATTAGAGACACAGGCTTGGTTTTGACCGAATCCCAGGCTAACGAAGTTATAATGATGAGCAAACTAAGAAAAAGTAACGGCTCGGTTCAGTTTCATAAGTAGAGCTTTTAGAATCACTCTACCTAATGATGATGTGTACTTTGTCATACTTTGATCAGAACAAATTGTATTTGCAGTTCTTGCGGTCCAGTAGAATTTCAGTAGAAGTAGTCAGCGACATCACGTAAAAATATTTCGTTTCTTTCCGTGATTTTGTTGATAAATATGAAGCAATAGTAGATATTGGCCTATATATTGTTAGTTATATTTTTATTTCGCCTCGTGGCCTAGGCGAACCGAGTGATTGGGACCAGTCACTTGAGTTAAGCAAGAACAGGCGCGGTCAGGTGCAGGATGGGTGACCGTCCCGTGACTACCGCTAGTGGCATTTTTCCGATCGCTTCCGTGCTTCGCAAGGCACGTTAGGCCGTTGGTGCCGGCTGTCGTGTAATAGCAGTCGTTAAGTTAGGTCAGAGGCCTTATGGGCGGCTTTATAACTTCTGACAGTAAGGCCCGTCACTGTCTTACAATCCTCCACCAACCCGGCCTTGGCCTCCGTGGTGGAGTATGACCTAACCTTCACAGTGTGATCGTATTTTCGAAACGAGGTTTTAATTTTGATTACAATTTCGTTAACGGAGAGGTGTATATATAAAGTTGTGTAAATAATTTTGAAAAAAGTATAGATCCAGTGGGCAAATCTCAGATTAATGAACATACCATAATTCGAGGTAGGTATATGATTTTTTTACTTTTGGCTCTTTTCTCTTCCTATCATGATCAGATAGTTAATGAGTGGAACAGTTTGGAATTTGTACAATCTGTATAATACAACTCACCAACGGCGAAGGAGGAAGTTCGTGAGAAAATATAATAATAATAAAAAATATTTGTGCCGTTGGCGTTAAGTAAAAAAAATAGAAAAGCAAAGGAGTGTTTTTTTGCATTTATATCTTATCTTTCATTACATAAAAAACATATAATAGGACATAAAATAAGAAACAACATGTACAAAGGAGAGCGTATCTGTGTAATATATTAATTCCAGTAAACCTCAGAGAATCTGAGAAGCAGTAGACTGTATAATATTGCACTACCTGCTAATCTTGTCTGTAAAACTTAGGTTAGCTAGTAGATAATGCTAAGTAGCATTAAGCTCGCTTGAGTGCAAATATTTTAAGCAATAAATAATTTTAATTATAATAATATATAATTATTATTTATGCAATAAATAAACTAGGAAAACTTCTCAACACCCCTCAAGCCTTTTCAGGAAACTCACTTACGGCATTCTCCGTCGCCCAGTGACAGGCTGTCTAGAAGCGGGCGCTTTTTTTACATCAAGAGCCCATCCGACTGGCGGGAAACAAAAAAAAACGACTGGATTTATATTTTTTTATTATTTTATTTATTCCCGTTTTATTTTCGCTACATTTTTGCATATCGTCGGGCCGGCCCGGTTATTGTTTTTATATTTTTCCCGTCGTAACGTTACGTGGAGCTATCGGCGGGTTTCCGAACGTTTTTCTGCTCGGTTTTCGCGCGCTTTCCTTTCTGTTTGTTTTGGTGGCCATGTTCTTTTTTTGATGAAATATGGATGGATGGAGTGACGGATAACATTGACGAAATGCCTACAGTACCTGATGATAGATAGGTACCTATTACAGCGTAAAGTAAAAAAAAATGGCCTTTGCATCTACTACGTAATAATGAGATGGTTTATACGGAGGCAGCGTCCAGTGGCAACTTCGCTCACAGTAGATGGGTGAAGAGACGCGGACGCTGCATTCAAAAAAGGTTTTATCTAAAAGTGAACGTGGAAAATCTTATCTTGTGATAACTATTTTTAGGACCTATAGTCTGGAACCTTGGATCAACAGTTTATAATAGGACTTTAATCGAAAACGATTACCTAAAGTCCTAGGATATTTATAGGCTACGCTGTATGTTCTAAAAATAGCTACCACAGATATTAAACTCCTTTTTGATTACACTATTTTTATTTTTAATGCACTAACCCGTGCTAAGGAACAAATTTAAAAACCTATTTTGAGTCGCCCATTGGCTCAATTGGTAGAGCGCTGGTACGGATAGCCAGAGGTTGCGGGTTCGAATCCCGGCATGGGTGAAATTTTTAGCCTCTAAATATGTTTTTAAATTTGTTCCTTAGCACGGGTTAGTGCATTAAAAATAAAAATAGTGTAATCATGTGGGTACAGTGATATCATTCCGATGTTAAACCTAACTGCAAAGTAGGTAGTCGGGGCTGTAAGTAATGCAATTTGCTTAAGTCAGATGTCGCTGCCTGTACGTAATACAGAGAATATTGTAAAGAGGTTCGAAATTTCACTGATGTCGTGAGTCGCCCATTGGCTCAATTGGTAGAGCGCTGGTACGGATAGCCAGAGGTTGCGGGTTCGAATCCCGGCATGGGTGAAATTTTTAGCCTCTAAATAGGTCCTTTTTGATTTTTTTTGAAAAAAACATTTTATAAATGAGTTCTGATTTGTATTCCATTGGTGGCGCAAGTTAGCGCCCCTAAGGGCCTTGAGAGGGTTATTCTAAATATTATTATCTACTTACTGCTCCAAACAACTTTTATTATGAAATGAAAATAAATTTATTAACACACACGTTTAGCCATAACTAAGACATTTGCAGTAGCCACCACACAAGGTCGGGCCTGAATCGTGGTGAAACTCTGAAATCGCCAACAAAATATCTGCTGATCCCAATGCATCTACGGCTCAAGAGACATATATTATAGTACCTCGCAAACGTTATTATATGTAATATACCTACCTAAATGATATAAATTTTGACCAACGACGTTTTCTCAGATCTACCCAATTTAGAACAAAAAAAAACCCATAAAAATTGGTGAAGAATGAAAGTAGGTATTTGATGAACATAGGTATTGTTTGTTGTCCCTAACATCAAAAGTTAACTTAATTTGTTGCCTTAAAATTTGAGTTCTCAATTTCAAGGCCTGAAAGTCTTCATCAGAGCCTCACCAAATTAACCTGAGACACCTGAGAACCAATTTTACGCTATATTTTATGAAACATAATTATGCATACTACTACGGATGGGCCTCATTAGGCCTTATTTGCTGTCCATTGAAGAGTTTCTTTCTCCATATCTGAAAGTCTTCATCAGATCTTCACCAAATTTAAATGGGACCAATGGGAAGCTATGGACAATCGAACAAAAAAAAATCGAAATCCGTTACGATTTGACAAAGTTATGTTGAAAATTTAAAGAATCGATGGTAAGCGGTGCGAAGTTCGCTGGGTAGTTAAATAATAAAAAAAGTAATATACCTACGCGTCAAATTGATAACCTCCCCATTTTCGAAGTCGGTCAAAAAGTTATAAGTAAAATAAGTTTAAGTTTAATCGGGCGTTTTTGCAACACGCTGTAAATAGGAACTTTTCTAGAAAGTAGGTACCACCTGCCTAAAGAGTATGTCTGTTAGCTTTTAGAATATACCTCGGCTACTATCGGATAGAATTGGATTTATTCGTATAATAAAAATATCGGAACTAATATGACTTTACTTTACATAACTTTTCAAAATAGTGAAGAAAAGTTTCATACATAGCAGGAAGTAGTATTACACTCTTCTTTCTATGATCTGAGATTACACTCGTGTGCTTTCCGCGAAAACCGAAGCTTAGGTACTCTCAAGCCCGAGGTATATTCTAAAAGCTAACAGACTATACGCGGGTTGTAAGCCCGTATGCTTATATCTAATGTAGGGCTAACTAGAAATATAGATATTATACCTCTCCCATAAACCCTAACCTAGTTCCATTGTTGTTGTAATCCAGAATATTCTAGAAAGTGGAAGGTAAATAGCCACCGGGCCTCGCCTGTATCTAGGGCTGCCACCTCTCCGGGCAATAATCTGATAGCTAATCGACGAAAGTACATCGAAGGCTAAGTAGCAATATAGAGATTATACCTCTCCCAGAAACCCAACGTTGTTCCATTGTTGTTGTAATCCAGAATATTCTAGAAAGTAGAAGGTAAACAGCCACTGGGTCTCATAAAACTACAACTCATAGTTTTTACGAACCTAGCTATGACAATTCATTGAAATAGAAATAGACACGTTTATTTGGTACCATTATAAAAATAAAACATATAATCTAGATATTTAAGAACTAGGAATTGGATTTAATTGCGTCATTGCACGAGTAGCCGAGTCTTCTTACTTGGTAATCTGGTAGTTAATCGACTTTACAATCTACCTACATCGATTGTCAAATTAATTAGCTGTTCTTAAAATAGGCCCTAGTTTTAAATGGTGCATTTCAGGTGTCTGTTAACATTATGTGAAAAGAAAAGAAAAAATATATGAAAAGAAAAAAAATATAACTACCTATAAGGGAAAGTACGTAAATCCCAGGTGTAGTAACTAACAAAGCTGTCCCGGTGTCAATTATGAGCTCTTCGTTAAGGCGCTTCACAGTGGTTAGCACCACCTATAGAAAAAAATTGTAACTTGTTTTTTTATGTAGTTTATAAACATCCCTCTGCAAGGCACAGGCCTTCTCTGTGACGTTATTTTTATGTAGTTTATAAACATCCCACTGCAAGGCACAGGCCTTCCCTGTGACGTTATTTTTATGTAGGATGTATTATTATGCAAGGCACAGGCCGAAACTGCTGTAAAGTTCCAGATCCCAGTCCCAGATAAATCAGTACTGAGGAATAATACCCTAGGCAGTATGCTTAGTCAGTTGCCTATTGCAGCAGCAGAGACACACCGTGACCATTGTTTGGTAATGTTTTGTTAAGTACTTTAATTTATTTTGTGGTGTCTCAATGTATTAAAAAGTCAGTTGTATCTCTAATGTTGTATGTAACTGTTGCTGTAAGAATAGTAGATTATGCATTAAGGGAATAAAACCATGTATTACGTCATGGGCGGTATATTGAACCCTGAGCGGAGCGAAGGACTCCGAATTAACTCCCGAGCGCAGCGAGGGAGTTAAATTTTAACTCCTGAGCGAAGCGAGGGAGTTATGTAGAGTCCTGAGTGAAGCCAGGGGTTCATACCGCCCGAGACTAAGACATGTTTTATTCCAGAGGTGAATACTCTACTTTTCACACCATCTGGGAGACAATAAATTTTTTCTTTTTTTTATTGGTGTTTCGCGCGGTCACACGACACAGTAGTTCAGAAAAAAAAGAAAAAAGGGGTGAGTTTCGAACAACAATTCGAATTTCGAATTGCAATGCGGGGCTTCATAGTTTTCATGCGAATTTTGACATTCTAAATTCAAATCACTTTATTCCCTAGGGAAATTCTTCATTATTATTGCCCTCGAGAGACAAGGCTATGCTTTACGATGATATTTGACGGTACGTAATAAGGCATTGTCGAGCAGGAGGTGTGAAAATGTATTTTCTTTCAAATTCTTGAACCTGTAAAGTTGTAAAACTTTTGTAGGTGAATAATAAAACTGAAACGACTTTAACTTTGTGCTTTATTTATACTGTTTTATTTATAATAAAAAACAGAAAATTGGATATAAACGGAATCGATATCAACCCTTGCCATACTCCACCATGGGGGCCAAGTCCGGGGTGCCAGAGGATTGTAAGACAGTGGCGAGCCTTACTGTCAGAAGTTATCAAGCCGCACCAACAGCGACAGCCGGCACCAAAGGCTTAACGTGGTTGCAAAGCACGGAAGCGCTCGGAAAAATGCCACTAACGGTAGTCATGAGATGGTCACCCATCCAGTACCGGACCGCGCCTGTTGTTGCTTAACCCAAGTGATTGATTCCAATCACTCGGTTCCGCTAGGCTACGAGCGCTTCGTTGGAAAAAAAGAATGAGCAGGTAAAAATAGTCAGGTCTAGTTAAGATGTAAAGAAGTAATGGTAAAAATGTGGGAAATCTCGGAAATGTGTGACATACTCGTAGTTTTAAATCTTTGAAGATGATAGATAGAAAAATAAATTTAATATAAAAAATGGCGTAAAGAGGTTTGCACCGTTTCAAACAGATGTTATAGGTTCTAAAAAGAGCAGCAATATTTATTCTCTTAGTGTTTTTTGTTTTTCTTTCAATGTTTTGTTTTAATTTTCTAGTTTTAGCTCTGACGAAGCTTTTTGTGAATGAATCTTATTTTAATACGTTGACATTTGTGATTTTCTTTTTATTTTGTTGTTATAATTAATAATTCTTGCTTAATTTCTTTAGTTTAAGTAATTTGATTGTATGTGACATTTTTCAATAAATAAATATTTTATTAAGATTGATGATCTTCACTTTTTCCAAAGACGAGTTCTGAAAGACAATAATATGTTTTTTTTATTAGTGGCGCTAGTTAGCACCGCATTGCACCTTAAACAGTAGATAGATAACAGTATGTAAATACATACCTATTATACAGGGTGTGAAAAAATATCGCCTGACTCGGTTTTTTTTTGCCTCATTGGACACGTAGTAATTAAAAATCCTAGGAGGCTACCTCGGCCGGTCCCGGATGTAGGAAGATTGACGGCGGACTAGGCAATGACAGTTTGACACTGGCCACTGTATATGACAGACATCTGTCAGACGTCAATCACCGTACCTTGTACCTAAGTATTTCGATATCAACCCTTGTTTGTCCCCACTGCAGGGGCACGGGTCTCTTCTTGCATCACTGGAAGGTTAAGCCATACTCCACCACGGGGGCCAAGTTCAAGTTGGTGGAGGATTGTAAGATAGTAGCGGGCCTTACTATCAGAAGTTATCAAGCACATAAGGCCTCTGACATGGCTTAACGACTGCCATTACATGACGCAACGGCTTAACGTGACTTACGAAGCACGGAAGCGCTCGGAAAAATGCCACTAGCAGTAGTCACGGGACGGTCACCCATCTAGCACCTGACCGCGCCTGTTGTATCTAAACTCAAGTGATTGATTCCAATCACTCGGTTCGACTAGGCCGCGAGCGCTTCAAATCAATCAAACCATTTTATTTCAACGCAATGAACTTACGTTCTGTTTGCTGAATGCCAATGTAAAACGTAAGCCGCTGCCTTCGGGCCGTATTCTAGTGGAGAAAAAGGCCCAAGTATTCGGATATAAACCATTGTATGTCCCCACTGCTGGGGCACGGGTCTCTTCCCGCATCGCAGGTAGGTTAGGCCACACTCCACCTCGGGGGCCAAGTCCAGGTTGGTGGAGGATTGTAAGACATCTGCGAATAAAAATAGGTACCTATATTCTCTGTTTATTTATAAGTGTTCAAGCGAATACTGCTGTGTGGTGTCGGCCTAGAGAATAGCCAAATTCTTCCAGCGGGTGTCGTAAAACGGGGGGGTGGTCAGCAGCGCCCCCTGCAGTGCAATTCCACCAAACTGCGATCCCAACCCTCATGCCCAGCGTGATTATGGGCATTACCCCCCAATGATGGCACAACCTTGCGCTAAGGCGCTCATTAGGGGAGGGCTATGTCCAGCAGTGGACTAATATAGCCTGAAGAAGAAACGAATAGTAATTCTTTACCGCATCCACATTTACCTACCCGTTACCTGGTCTACGAGCGTCGCGTTTTAACAAACTTTTTTGCATCGCGTGTCCCGTGACAGACAGACAGACAGACAGGCCAATTTATAATATGTCGTTATCGTGCGATCTGGGCACGCTATATCGACGCCAGCCCGCTGACCTGCCAGCTGCATTCCACTGCGTAACAAAAGTACTGGAGCACGGAGGTCAACAGACACTGGTCGGAGTTTTAGGTGCAGTCTTTCATCATACAGGGTGTTGCACAAAGGTCCTCTAGAACGTAACGAGGTTACTCTCACCAGTACAAGCATCAATACACTTTTATTCAGTTAAATAAGACTGGTAAAAAAAAACATTTTATTTGGTAATGCATGCATGCAATGCATGGTAAATGCATTGAAGTAGCTGGTACAGTTTAATAATAGAACATCTACAAGTTAAGGTGTGCAAATATTAGACTTAAATAAAATATTATAACAAATTTACAATCTTTCAATGAATATTAAAAACCAACTCTAAGAAAATAACACTTAAAAGAACTTAAAATTAGTATCAAAATATATATTTTTCATAATAATTACTACAGGTATGGAACATTTTTTCTTAAATAAACTTTATTTTATGTAGCCTATACACATACCACTGCAGGGAACAGGGAGCCAATTCTCACTTCATTAGCAAATAAGTCGTATACGACTCTTAAGGCTTATGACTTTGAATTCTATTTAAAAAGTCGAGCGGCAGCCAAAATCTGTATTCGGAACGCCATGCTAGATTGAATTCGTATGAGAAAATAAGTGTCTAAAGACTCTGTCGAGTTATATTTTGCGTCTACGCTTTCAATTCGCATGGGCGAGAATCGGCCTCCAGGCCTTCTTTCAGAGAGAGAAAATTGGCTTAATTACCACGCGTGCTTACCGCGGATTGGCAATTTCAAGCGCTGAGGTATTTGAACACAACAGACACTAGGGCTTCCTCACGCTGTTATAATTCCCCGTTAGCGGGTGGTATTAGAGCAGCAGAATTTAAGTTTTAGCAATAAGTTCTTAGGCATCCGCTGAAAATCAGCGCCTTATAGTGCTGCGGCATTAAGCTGAGCGGAACACTTTTTGGTACCTACTTTGTAAACTTTAGTTCTATATTAAGCTTAAGCTATTGTATTCAATATCTGTAGTACCAAATAAAGATTTTCTACTACTACTTCTAGCTAGAAGAGCTAAAGACAGCGGCGCTATGGCGCTCATTAGGGGAGGGCTTTGTCCAGCAGTGGACTGCATAATATAGCCTGACGAAGCAGAAGATAGAAAACAAAGTGTTTTTTACTTGCCCGCACTGGGAATTGAACCTGGGTCTTTCGCTTCCGAGTCCATTTTTCTACCAACTGAGCTACCCGAATGCATCTCGTAAAGGAAAAAAAACGTCGCTAACATAAAAAAGTAACAGTCATATGCTCGCCTAATGCTTTAGGAATGAGCGAGATAGATGTTGATGATATATCGACAATAGGTACTCATTCAATGCTATGAAGTAACAATACAATAGGTGTACAGATGTAAAGTTCATCATAATTACAAGTATCTACACACACAACTACTTTAAGACTTAAAGTAGGTGTGTGTAACAGGAAACTTTAACATTCGCTCTCTCGTTATGGTTAGAATAACCCCCTTTATTTCTACCAGACCTTTTTGCAACATCCTGTACGATCATTGTAGCGAACACACGAAATTGTTGGATGTATAATTATTATATACGCGAAAAGGCACACGAAATGGTTGCAGCAAAAAAGGGTTGTTTTTCGGATAGGGATCTTTTAGATTGTATGATTCAACCTGGTTTTGCAGAATTTGACACGTAGGTGTCTGCGGTAGGTTGGTGTCCCGCCAAAACACAAATGTAAAAAGGCGCCAACTTCTCCGCTGCAAAAAATACAATGTATTTGTTTAATTTTAATATCGTTTTGACTTAGTTTACTATGTCGTAACCTGTGGGTGTATTTTGTATTGGATAAATCTTTATTTTTTTTGTTTGTATCCTATTTTGTTTTGACATTAGTACATTAACATAATTACATTACAGCTTACGCTATTTCATAATTATTCGCGGTATATACTTAATCTTTCAAAACCTATTTAGAGGCTAAAAAATCCACCCATGCCGGGATTCGAACCCGCGACCTCTATACGTGCCAGCGCTCTTCTAACTGAGCTAATGGGCGACTCACCGGCATCAGTGAAATTTCGAACCTCTTTACAATACTCTCTGTATTACGTACAGGCAGCGACATCTGGCTGAAGTAATTTGCATCACTTAATCTTATTAAATAAACTAGCATGCAGACACAAATTATATTGACAATTTAAATATGAGAATTATAAGAAAACAATAATGACATTCAATAATGCCCTGAAAACCACTGCTGTAACATTCATTACATTACTTAAACTCACGCCTGTCGCCTGTATCCCGGAGAAGTAGCTAGGGACCAAGAATTGCCACTTGCCACGATCCTGACAGACCTCTTCATCGACGTTCATCAGTTGTTGCATGCACGCGCGACATCATCTGCCCTCGAATTAAGCCAGTAAATAATACCCTGAACACTACGGCTGTACCGTTTTTAATAAATTCCCTCGTCGGCTCTATCCGAGAACCCCGGGCCATTTTTCATTCTGCTCATTACACACAGTAGGTATAGTGGCTGGTACATTGTGTAGGTGAGTTCAACCCTTTTCTCTACTACTCCCTCGGTCTAGGGCTGGCACACGGGAAAGCCCGGGCTCTTATTTATTTATTAGTACTTTTATTATATAAAGCACTATATTAATATATATTATAATTAATATAATACGTGAAGCAATAGAGATCCGCCGGCATCCAAATTTTAATAGAGATCGTGGTTGGAACATACCGGTAGCATGGGAACCAGTGCTTAAGTGCATGAGACCCCCTTGCTAGAAGTGTGACTGTAGAATAAATAATAAAAAATCAATTTAATTTCAATTAATAATCGGTATCTTTAAGTTCATATAAAGTAATTAGTTTATAAATTTAATTTTAACTTCAATTACTTAATAATTTAATATAAAAAATAATTGGTTTGTCTATTTTGGAACGTAACTTCATAATTAACTTTTGTAATTTTTGCCGAGGGTAGTAAACTAACCGTTAATGATTTCTAAAAGACACCTGTCACCTCAGTCATCCGGGACCACGGCACCTGTAAAAGTGCCGAAACGTTGGAAAATTGTAAAAATGTAATAAACGAGCATAGATCCGTATAAAAACAGTTTTAATTATATTAATATGTAGGTTTATACCATTTCACCTTATTGTAGATATATTTTTATCTTATGGGTGTGGCAAAAGAAGCAAGAAAAAACGATGTAGGACATACATCGATCAAATAGGGGATGTGTTAGCAAAGGGGAAGATAAAAAGTACGAATCGGCGTGCGTGCATGCAACGACTTATGAACGTTGATGAAGCGAAGGTGATCTGGCAGGATCGTGGCAAGTGGCAGTCCCTGGTTTCTGCCTACCCTCTGGGATACAGGCGTGAGGTTATGTATGTATATTTTAAATTGCATTTATGCTTTTTTTCTCTTGTTTTTGCACGCCTACCAATTTTTCTTTTACCTCCTGCGGCATTAAGTCCGCCGCATTGTGCAATAAATGTATTAGTAAATAAATACTTTTATTGCATCTGGGCGTTGCAAGGAAAAACAAACCTTAATTTGATCCACCGCAATCCTGGCTGATGGTACAACCCTTGAATAAGACCCTTCCGTTAGGGTTGGCACACGGAAGTTCTGTAATTAAAAAGGGTGTGTGAAAATTTTGACAAGACTCGTCGTGGAAACTCCAATTTTCAGACTTTGCCTATCCTAGTACTGCCTAGTACTACCCATACTGGCACTTACATTGCTTCCGCCCCCACACTGTGTCGCGGGTACCAGAAACAACGACATCATGAACATCCAAGACCTGGGTTTTTTTTTTGTGCCCAGCCGGAGAGGACCTCTCGCATAGTAGGCAGATGCGCTATCGCTGCGCCACAGAGGTCAATTTTATTTAGTAAAGCAAGTTTTAGTAAAGCTTTGATCGAGATTCCAGGAACAAGTCCGCCTTTGTACCTGTTATTTAATTATTTTTTTCTGTTTCTTAATTTTTATGCAATAAAGCGTAACAAAAAAACAAACAAACAAACAAACAAAGTAAAGTAAAAAAAAAAAAATTCCAAATTCGAGACGGCGCGGCGCAACGCCTGAGGTTTTCAGTAAGAGTTTTTAATTTCTTACAGTAGGTAGGTAGGTATCTATAATATAGCCTGAAGAAGAGGAAGAAATATAGCTCATGTTGTAGCTGCTTATTATTTATACCGATATTAGTGATTGCAAGCAGCGAGAGACCCCTAAGCGCTCGTGGCCTAGGCGAAACGAGTGATTGGAATCAATCACTTGGTTAAGCAACAACAGGCGCGGTCAGGTACGGGATGGGTGAGCGTCCCGTGACTACCGCTAGTGGCATTTTTCCGAGCGCTTACGTGCTTCGCTTTAAGCGTTTGGTGCCGGCTGTCATATAATGGCAGTCATTAAGCCATGTCAGAGGCCTTATGGGCGGCTTGATAACTTCTGACAGTAAGGCCCGCCACTATCTTACAATCCTCCACCAACCTGGACTTGGCCCCCGTGGTGGAGTATGGCCTAACCTTCCTGCGATGCAGGAAGAGATCCGTGCCCCAGCAGTGGGGACATACAAGGGTTGATAACGAGAGACCCCTTGGTTCGATTCCCAGTGCGGGCATGTACCTACGACTCTGTTCCTTTTTAAAGCTACGTACATCTGTAAATTTGTGTAGCAATAGGTACCACATGCTTGCTGTGAAGGAAAACATCGTGAGGAAACCTACAGAATGGTTGGCTCCGAACGTATTGGCATGTCTTTCATTTGAGGTACCCCTACTAGGCTGTCAGAATGATACAGATGCTGGGCAAGACTACTCCATCTTAAGCAATGTCCCAGGCACTGTACTGTAGCGAACTACTTGTTGAAACTCTAGATTTAGCAATAATACTTTCTTTTTTTTATTTTTTCATCGTAAACCTAACCTAGCTGAGAATCTCAACACGACTGACACCTAAACCAAACGTAACGATAATATTCTTCTAATAAATTTAAACTATGCCTAGACGGCTACGTGGTGTCGGCCTAGAGAATAACACCAACCCAATTCCCCAATTCTTCCCGCGGGTGTCGTAAAAGGCGAATAAGGGACACAAACCGGGGGGTGGGCAGCAGCGCCCCCTGCAGTACAGTCCCACCGAACTGCGATCCCCAACCCGCATTCCCAGCGTGGCGATTATAGGCATTATACCCCCTATGACAGCACGTGGCGCTCTTTAGGGGAGGGCTATGTCCACCAGTGGACTAGTATAGCCTGACGACGTAGACGGTAGACATGCGCAAAACAGTACCCTATGAGAACATGCCACATGGCATGGCATTTCGTACCGCGCCATATGGCATTATAGCAGTACGCAGTACGCGGAACATGGCCTACCTGAGATGTCGCATTATGACTGACGAGAGCCATGTTTAGAGTCATTGTCATTATGCCTACATGATGTAGCCCGTCTGTATTATCCATTATACCTTAAATACGAGGCGATGTCAAAGAAATGTAGGTCTTGTCAAGAACGTATTGAGTTCAAAATGATGTTTGGGTGTCCGAACGACGGACACCTGAACATCGAAGTAGGATAATAATTTGTGCAAAACAGAACCACATTAACAAAGGAAAAATGTATGCTCGCCGACCGCCGCGCGCTTTTGCCATGCATGTGCAAGTAGATAGCAACGATTTTCCGCGGCCGGCCGGCCGTGACGTACTGATCATTCCATAGGTCATGCTAAATTTTGCCGCATACTGCGTACTGATCCAGTACGCCGTCGTGCTATATAACGCGTACTGCATAACACGCAGTACTTACACATGTCTAGTAGAAGGCTACGCCGCAGCTACTGTAAAGAAGTACCTATCGTTACAGTACCTAGCAATGGTCCCTTCACTCATCCAGTGTGAGTGAAGGTGCCACTGAACGCTGTATAATTCATCTCATTACGGAGACGCTAAGGCCAAAGTTTTTTGACGTGAAAAAAGAAATAATGTGCTATGTTAAGGAAATAAACATCCAAACGATAAAATGAAATAGCCATAGCGAATTCCTGTTTTTTATAGACCAGTGTCGCTGGCACAATCTGGTTCTTGTCAGTCTCCATCCTAAGTTGTTGATTTATTGACTATCTACCTACTTACGAAGTACTTTACTAGCAACCGCTCGCGACTTTGTTCACAAACGTCCATAGAAGTTAGAGCTGGCAAAATGTTTCGTAGCTTCTGGCACGCCCGCGGGTCATCAATTAGATACCTTTTTATACCTATGGTTATATGAAAAACCATATAACTACAATATAAAATAAAAAAATCTTACACATAAATAACTAAACTACCTATTTCGGCGCGCAAAAGTTTAATATTCGTAGTTCGTTTTTTTCCTTACAAATTGACTCAAGTAAGCATTGCGTGGAAAATATTGGAAAAATACGATTTTTCAACTTTTCGCTTGTCATTATTCAACTTTAATTTTCGAGGCCTTATTGGGGGCTTGAGCTCTGACAGTAAGGCCTGCCACTGTCTTAAAATCCTCCACAAACACGGACTTGGCCCCCGTGGTGGAATATGGCCTAACCTTCCTGCGATACAGAAGAGAACGGTGCCCCAGCAGTGGGGACACAGTACTTGTCAGCCTCGGTGGCGCAGCGGTTTAGCACGCTGATTGTGCAACCGAAGGTCTCGGGTTCGATCCCCGGCCGGGTCAAACTAGGAAACGAACTTTTCTAGTTTGTATCGGGTCTTGGATGTTATCTACGAGTATGTATTTATTTTATTAAATCTATCGTCGAGTTAGCACCTATAACACAAGTCATTTAGTTGTACTTAGTATAGGGCTAACGAGATCTGTGTAATATGTCCATGAATATTTATTTACTATTGGATTATCATTAAAGAAATTAAATAAAATTGAATTTAAAGTAGGTATCCCCTACTATTCTCACACACACAAATCTTACACTTGTTATATAAATAAAAATAATACAGCTTATATAAGGCCTCTTATAGGGCACAGGCTTTCTCTCGGAGAGAGAGCGTAATCACCACATGTAAAACTTGAAATTGCCACCGGATTGGCAATTTCAAGTTTTACAAAGTAAATTAATTTTAAGCAAATAAAAACACAAGGTTTTGCCTGCTATGCGCTGAAACCGACAAGGTCTATCCGCCAAATTGGTGGATTTGAGAATCGATAGCTTAACAATACACTTGTAAAGAAAATGTTTCCATTGTCAGGTTAGTTAATAATCCAAAAATAATACATGGTTATCTGCGATGCAAAAAAAGGCATTCAACATCCCTACAAGTTTTCTCGAATCCCTTAGAAAAAACAAAAACTCATTTGAAATGGGTTCCCGCTTTCGCTATAAATACATACTTACAGACAAGCAATTCTCGTCTCGATATTATGAAGGTAAAGCAGAAAAACTTCAGACACGCTCGCCGATGCGTCGCGTGCACCAATATGGTAGACCGTCCCCTACTCTGGATTTCAAGGGGCTACCTTGAGCCAACTAGCGGTGTTTCATTTACACTTTATAGAGTACTGTGTAGTAATGTCTCCACCAACCCGGACTTGTCCATCGTGGTGGAGTATGGCCTAACCTTCATGCAATGCAGGAAGAGACTCGTGATGTTTCATTGACACTTTGTAGAGTACTGTGTAGTAATGTCTCCACCAACCCGGACTTGGCCATCATGGTGGAGTATGGCCTAACCTTCATGCAATGCAGGAAGAGACCCGTGATGTTTCATTGACACTTTGTAGAGTACTGTGTAGTAATGTCTCCACCAACCCGGACTTGTCCATCGTGGTGGAGTATGGCCTAACCTTCATGCAATGCAGGAAGAGACTCGTGATGTTTCATTGACACTTTGTAGAGTACTGTGTAGTAATGTCTCCACCAACCCGGACTTGGCCATCATGGTGGAGTATGGCCTAACCTTCATGCAATGCAGGAAGAGACCCGTGATGTTTCATTGACACTTTGTAGAGTACTGTGTAGTAATGTCTCCACCAACCCGGACTTGGTCATCGTGGTGGAGTATGGCCTAACCTTCATGCAATGCAGGGTTGATGTCGACTGTACAGTGCACACGCCATAGAGTCTAATACACGTAGATTTTCTCTGGAATTATACAAAACGACTAAAGATGTCATTAGACCACTTCTATATATTTTTTTAACCATTTATTTAAGACAAAGACAAAAATATATACAACATATTCCGCCCATCCGCCGAAGCCGACAAGGTTTATTTGTGGATTGTTTTTTTTCAAGTGCTGTACTGCCATGTTCGGTACATAGCTTGAACAAAGAGTCAGGATGAACTTGCGATGTACGCGCAAGAGCAAACGTATTAAATTTTCATTAAGCTGGGTACCGACCAACGTTAGGAGGTGTAATGTAACATTCGCCAACAGCTGGGTGGAGCACTCAAAATGCTGCACACTCGCTGGTTTCCCCGTAACACTACGTACGGACAGCATGAAAGCTCACTGTGTTACATGTTACATTACACCTCATAATATTGGTCAGTACCCAGCTTAGTGTTACGGGGAAATGGTGTGCTCTACACCACCCGACTGGCGGTTTTTTTGCGAATATTGCATTACACCTCGTAACGTTGGTCAGTACAGTACCGAGCTTTATGCATTTTATAGACTCGTCCTCCAGGGAGGAGGAGACTCAATTCAAGCCCAATATGACCATATTGACGTCGAGAGTAGAGGGTTAAAGTAAAGTGTGAACTTTAAGAGGACAGTCGCCAAATTGCAGTGCAGTTACGATACGAACAAATTATCATAAGGATGAAAGCATCTATCGCGAGGAAACCTTACGAGTAGCGGCTGAGCTGCGTACTGACTACATCTAAATATTAAATAAACTATTAATTGGACCTCTGGAATTGTACCAATCGTTATCAACCCTTGTATGTCCCCACTGCTGGGGCACGGGTCTCTTCCTGCATCGCAGGAAGGTTAGGCCATACTCCACCACAGGGGCCAACTCCGGGATGGTGGAGGATTGTAAGACAGTGGCGGGCTTTACTGTGAGAAGTTATCAAGCCGCCCATAAGGACTTTGACATAGCTTAACGATTGCCATTACATGACAGCCGGCACGGCTTAGCGTGCCTTGCGAAGCACGAAAGCGCTCGGAACAATCCCACTAGCCGTAGTCACGGGACTGGCACCCATCCTGCACCTGACCACGCCTGTTGTTGCTTAACTCAAGTGACTGATTTCAATCACTCGGTTCGCCTAAGCCACGAGCGCTTCAGTGTACCCTACCAATAGAAAATTATTAATTTCACACAACGCAATAATTTATCCTGGACCAAACTAGGGTAGGTACTCTGTGCTTTGGTAACCAGGCTAGGACATCACAAATATGGAAATAAATCCAGACTGAGGTCACTTGTACAAACGTCCGGCGGCCTCCAGTGGGAACCTGCGACATCTGGCATGGTAATCGGGCATGGCAGTCAAATGACTGTCAGACATTTTGAACTGCATCCAGTAATTCGACGTGCCGCACTCTCATTGGTCCAAAAAACGCATCACAATCGTTCGTACCGACGACTATCTCCGGAGCTGTCACGCGCGGAATCCGCCTGTGTGCGCGCACAAAAAGGGCCGCGGTGACTTCAAACGGACTTGTCTTGCTTGGCCCAGTCTCAAGGGTTTTGCCGGCCGACTGGTCGGCACCACGAGTGAATAACTTCTAGAGCGTGTAATTGAAGTGACATAAAAGCTTACTACCTTAAACTGTTTCTTCAGTAACATACCGCTTCCATTGTGAAAGATTTTTTAGGGTTCCGTTTCTACTATCGAACTAGTGGGAATTTTTTTCTCAGTAGTTCTACTTTTTCACGAAACTAATAGTAGAACTAGTGTGACATATGTAGAAAATCAGGGTTCCCAGTAGTTCAACCACAGTTCTACTGTCGCACTAGTGGGAATCCTTTTTTCTCATTAGTTCTACTCTCATCCGAAATAAGCTATTTGCTACGACGGTGATCTTCTTCGTACATATGAAAAATAATTTAAATAGAGCTAGAACAGAGCAAAACTACAGGGAACCAAGATTTCAAATAAGATTATGTAATACCAATACATTTTCAGAAAACCGGCCGAATAGAGTCGTACTTTGGCACCAAAGCTTACCTTCACCATACCTGTTTGTTTTATTATTATAAGTAGGTAACGATCAAATCGTTTAAAATTTAATTAGGGTGACACGGAACCCTCAACTATAAAATTTCCTAACAAAAGGACTTCGAAAAAACCCTATAATTGGCAGAAAAGTCAGTTGAACCTTGATTTATTTAGATATGTGTCAGTAGTTCTACTATTTTAATTTCGGATGAGAGTAGACGAGAAAGAGACTAATGAGAAAAAAGGATTTCCACTAGTCCGACAGTAGAACTGTAGTTGAACTACTGGGAACCCTGATTTTCTACAGAGGTCTCACTAGTTCTACTATTTTAGTTTCGTAAAAAAGTAGAACTACTGAGAAAAAAACACCCACTAGTCCGATAGTAGAACTGACCAGTTGAACTACTGGGAACGAACGCCGTTTGCGAGGGGTGCCAAACGGGACCTTATTACTCTCTCCGTCCGACATTCAAAGGGCTTGCTTTAGCAAATGTAAGTCAGGCTTAAGGTGCCTCGGGATGATAACTAGCGCCAATGGAAAAAAGTTTAACTTTTGTTATAATACGTTTTCTCTAGGTCTCACTAGTTCTACTATTTTAGTTTCGTAAAAAAGTAGAACTACTGAGAAAAAAATCCCACAAGTCCGATAGAACTGACAAGTTGAACTACTGGGAACGAACGCCGTTTGCGAGGGGTGCCAAACGGGACCTTATTACTGTCTCCGTCCGACATTCAAAGGGCTTGCTTTAGCAAATGCAAGTCAGGCTTAAGGTGCCTCGGGATGATAACTAGCGCCAATGGCAAAAAAGCATAACTTGTGTTATAATACGTTTTTATTTAACAGTGAACATGAGAAATCTCAACAACTATGTTTAGAACCTACAGTCTTCAGAGCCTAGAATCAACAACCAAGGATTTTAATTACTTTCTGCCAAGAACGGCCGTTTTTAGCGGAAATCGATTAGTTCTAATAGAATAGACTCAGATTTAAGAAATCATGGTTGTATCGATTTCGTCTGGTTGTGCAATAGTCTTCTCTATCTATCTATTGATCACAGATTCTAGACTGTAAGTTCAATAAATAGTTGTCACAGTTGTTAAAATTTCTCATGTTCACTTTTAGATAAAAACGTATAATAAAACAAGTTACGATTTTAATTCCATTGGTGGCCCCAGTTAGCGCCCCGAAACGCCTGAGCAAAATCGTGACCAATTCCGCAATGAACAATTCCTTGTCAACCTCCGAAGTATAGTAGGTATATAGTATTTTTATATAGCCTATATACGTCTTATCGCAGGGCACAGGCCTTCTCTCAAAGAGAGGTTCGATATCAACCCTTGTACGTCCCCACTGCTGGGGCACGGGTCTCCAGCTTGGCCATACTCCACCACGGAGTCCGGGTTGGTGGACGTTTGTAAGTCAATGGCGGGCCTTACAGTCAGAAGTTACCAAGCCGCCCATAAGGCACAAAGAGGTTATGGGCCTTAATTGCCAAGCGTGCCCACCGTGGATTGGCAATTTAAGCGCTGAGGTAAATTAGTAAATTAAAGACAGTATAATTTTGTATTTTGCACATCCTTTATATACAGTACATTGTTTAATGTTGCACAAGTCGAACTTACAAATAATTAACAATACGCAATACAATACAAATTAAGTCAACATGTTAGCAAAAATCATAAATAAAAGGTATTACAAAAAGCTGAAGAATTGTCATTAGAAAACATTAGAAATAAATTTAATTACAACAGTGTTAAATTTAGACGTTTGGGCAGACTATATTGAAGCTTTGGATTATCAGGTTGTGGATTTCAATTTGTACAAGAAATCTATCAAAATGTATCGTTCACTATTTCATCTGTATTGTAAGAACTAAAAAATGACATTGTTATACTAGCTGGCAGGATGGTTTAAAACCCTATTTAGAGGCTAAATATTCCACACATGCCAGGATTCGAACCCGCGACCTCTGGGCTGCAAGTGATGCAAAGTACTTCAGTCAGATGTCGCCGCCTGTACGTAATACAGAGAGTATTGTAAAGAGGTTCGAAATTTCACTGATGCCGGTGAGCGCGCATTAGCTCAGTTGGAAGAGCGCTGGCACAGACAACCAGAGGTCGCGGGTTCGAATCCCGGCATGGGTGGAATTTTTAGGTTCTAAATAGGTTTTTAAAATTGTTCTTAGCACGGGTTAGTGCATTAAAAACAATATAATAAGGCTGGTTTAAGACAAGCTGCTGGGCAGTACAGCGTCTAAGCGGTCACTTCACCTATCTCGAGTGGCCACTAGACGATGTTGGTACGACTAAATCTAACATAGATGTAAGAGGTCTGTTATGAACACTTTTGGCAAACTCAGTTTGAATTTTGTTAAAGGCGTCGAAGACCCACGTCACAATATCCAGAAATGGATTTAAAATATTTTATATAAAGTTCGTTATACCTTCAAGTGATGTATAGTATAATTTGTAAACCTTTGCTTGTTGTGATTTTTATAATGGTTAGATATATTTTACGGGTAGATTCAGTTTCAGATGAATATTTCCTAAATGGTAACTAAAGGATGGCAGAAATCGTTAAAACATGGGGGGGGGAACGGTAGGCTCATTCTAAGTTACATTGATTTAAAAAAACCGGCCAAGTGCGAGTCAGACTCGCGCACCGAGGGTTCCGTACAAACCTGTATTATAGACCTGAGTATTTGGTATGAATTTCAATTTAATACCTCTACGCGTTTATGAGGAAATGGGTAGTAAGTTTAAAATTATTAAAAAAAAATATATTATGTGATGTAACTAAAAATTTATGGTTTTCGTAATTTTTCCTTTATCTATGCTATAAGACGTTGCTTCGTACCAAATTTCAAGATTCTGAGTTCACGGGAAGCACCCTGTAGGTTTTGATTCCCTTGCAAGTGTCGAAAATTTGCGGCATAAACGGCTGTATCTTTTGATTGCGTTGGCTTAGAAGTTTGATTTTTTCACAGGTTCAAGGGACAGTAGACTTGAGTAATTGATATAAATTTCAGCTTCATACCTCCACGCGTTCCTGAGAAAAAGGGTCTTGACAGACGGACGGACGGACGGACAGACGGACAACAAAGTGATCCTATAAGGGTTCCGTTTTTTCCTTTTGAGGTACGGAACCCTAAAAATACCAATCCAATTTCATATTTACTGACGTTGGTAGACTTAAAGAAAAGTTCGTTCGCATCTAGGGAAATGTCATCTAAAATGAAATACATATTATTATTCGCAAGTCAATATCTCCCAAGAGAAGACTGTGTGGCGAGCACATGTCAACTCTGCGCGCGCTCTACAAACTCCAACATTCCTGCATCGCGCAATCAAAGTGTTTCAATGACATACCATAAATATAACGTCCGACTAACAATAGTTGGACCGGCCGTCCCTAGGCATACGATCTGTCTGGCGTGAAATTTCCTTTTATAGTGGAAGAGCACGATCACCCGCTCTTCCCTATAGTGGTGACCCCGACGTGATATGAACACGCAACCTTCTGATCCGCGATCAACCTTCGCGATCGTGCTCTTCCGCTATTACTGCGCTACCAAATCTTGGAATCACTTTATTTCTCCTGTGCGTTAAAATTAAATCCAGGCACTTCATGTAATATTTTTACAGACATTTTGTATTTCATACAAGTTCCTACTTACTGATTAAGTCAAATTGTTGATTAAATTAATTCATTAGCATATTTTAATAAATACTTAAAATTACCTACTAAAACTAAATTATTTGTTTACATTACATCTTGAGTACGATAAAATACTGTTTTTTTATTGATTCACATTCATGAAATGCACCAAATTGTGTATTTAAACAGTAAATTTGAGCCGGGGTTCCCAGAGTCAAGCCAATGGAATTTAATAAATTATCAACGAAATTATAGTATGAAAGAGTATGGGAAGTGAAGTATCTTATTAAATACTTGTTCAAAAAGTACAAACAAGTAAACAAAAACATAGAAGATTATATTACATTTACTCGAATCATACCTTTTTTTGCTGCTGTATGTCATCGGATGTCTGTTTCAAACTGCAATTAATGGTTTACTATGACGATTCCATGAAGATCGCAAATTCGATTTACCCCGGATTAATAAGTAGACTCTTACATGCATGCATCATACACCTTGTGTCATAATAAACTACGAATGGTAGTTTGTTAACGTTTAAGTACTTTCAAAATACACTTGTAAAGTGAGAGAGAAGACAAGGGCAGAAGAAGAAGAAGAAAGATATATCGGCTGTGCACCGGGCAACCAAAATAGCAGAAATATAATGTAAAATTGCACTGAACAAAGAAAGATGCCAAAAACCGACTGCCAACCTTCAAAGATGGAAGTCAATTTATGAGAAAGAAGAAGATGCAGTCACTTCGGAAAGAAGAAATAGAGAAACCATACTTTTCGGCATACTTTGGGAAACCCTAGCATATCAATAGAGAAGAAAGTAACAATTCACAAATAAAGGTAGGGGGCAGCAATTTATGCAAAATGGAAAACTATCGTGGCAGTGAACAGACCCAGCAGTGGCTGTTAATTATTCTGGGATGTACCCCATGGTAGCATCCTTGGACCTACGTTATATTTGCTTTTAATTGTATAACCTAACTAAAGTTAATGGAACAGACTTCCTTAAGAAACACTACGAAGAAAAATTTAAACAATGTAGTTACTACATAGCCTAAGGGAAGAAAAAAAATGCACACTAGCAGACAAAATACATACTTTCAATTTGATACCTATGATACCCACAAATTTTGTTAGAAACGTTTGCCCCACGAAACATATTATTTAATTCCTAAATTTTGTCAGAAAACCTACCCGCACCCAATTTTCCAGACGACTGAAATTTGTATCAATGTCAACAGAGCTGATCCCTACGTACCTACACACCTTCGTCTTCCAAACTAAAACCTTTACTCGATAGCCCGGTGTTAGGTCAAACCTGGAGGGCTAGGGGCTAGGGACGCGCGTCGTTTGATGACTCCACGTCACTAGAGCTCGTCGAGACTGATTTCTTGGGCTTGTACTCTGTGATGACTACTGTAACGCTGTTCACTGTCACCTGTGGGTGGATAGGGTTGTTATTAATTTAGTTTCCTATATGTTTAAGCCTAGCTGCAGGACAAAGGTCTCTCCATACTTCAGTAAAAAATCCGTCGTCATGGAGATTTTACTACGCATACCACCGTGTGTGTAATACACGATGGGAGTAAAACGGAGATGAAATCACCTAACCTGGTAGGTTTTGATCAGGTTGATACTAATGCTCCGTTCCGGGTGACTTCGCAGCATAAGTATTAAGTTTTAAAAGTTGATTTGCTATCGACTTCTAGCAAATCAACTAATCCATAGCTAATCCAGTCAGAAATGGCCAGAACGCGCTAATATAATGATTAAGAAACGCAACCCGCCAGTTGTAAGTTGGACTCGAACACGAGGTTTCCGTACCATCGTCATCAGCCCCCCTCAGACAACTGAATAACGGTACAGGCCCATTCCCCATCATTTGGATCCACGGAGCCAGTTTCTGAATTGAGAATATCGCTTAGTAAATACTTAGCTGTAGTGCTATATCTTCTAATTTCTCAACTAAGAGCGTGACAGAACGTTACTGAAGTATTTACTTAGTGAAATTCTCAATCTAGACCCACAGACTCTCCGCCGACTTCAGGACCCCCGTCCGGTTCTTTGCCGTCGTAAATATAGTACATATTAACGTGTTTTTTGCTGTACACCTTTCAAAGCTCACCTCTCGCGTCTGCGCGGAGCTCCGGTCGACGTTGCTGAGCCGCGGCGGCCGCCGCTTCTTCTTTAGCGAGCTGGCCGACCGCGGCTTCTGGGAGCCGGTCGCCGTGCCGGCCGACTGCGCCGCCGCCAGCGCCGGGTTGATGCGCGGCTTGCGCGTCGAGGTGCCTAGGGTAAATTTAGAAGTGCATCAAGGACTATGACATGACAAATTGAATTCGAGGTGCCTGACTAAATTACAAAAGGCATAAAGCGAAAAGTATATCAATAAATGGCCAGATGGCGGACCGCGGCTTCGGGGAGCCGGTCGCCGTGCCGGCCGACTGCGCCGCCGCCGGGTTTATGCGCGGCTTGCGCGTCGAGGTGCCTAGGGAGAATTTAGAAGTGCATGAAGGACTTTCCACATGAAAGAGGAATTCGAAGAGCATATGTAAGACACCACAAAATCAAAAGTATAAATAAATTCGGCTTTTGTGATTCGAGGTGAATAGGGAGAATTTGGAAGTGCATAATGGAATATCTATGAAAGAGGAATCCGAGGTGCATGAGTAAAGGAAAAAAGGCATAAAACCAAAAGTACCTATATTAATAAATGGCGACCTCGCGGATCGCGACTTTTGGGAGCCGGTCGCCGTGACGGCCGACTGCGCCGTGACAGCGCTGGGTTGATGGGAGGCTTGCGATTGGACGTGAATAGGGAGAATTTAGAAGTGCATGAAGAACTATCCATATGAAAAAGGAATGCGAAGAGCAAGAGTAAGGGACTACCGACATAAAACCAAAAGTATATTAATAAACGTGCTGGCAGACGGCGGCGGCTTTTGGGAGCCGTCGCCGTGCCGGCCGACTGCGCCGTGACAGCGCCGCCGGGTGATTCGAGGTTTAGAGAATTTGGAAGTGCATGAAGGACTATCCAAATGGAAAAATGAATTCAAGGCGCATGAGTAGAGGACTACGAGAAGTATATTCGAAGTGCATGTATGAAGGACTATCAACATGAAAATATATGTACAAATAAATGTGTTCTTTGTGAGAAACAGTCCCTATATCTCTTTTTTTGTCTTTCTTATTAAAATTAGGAAGTAATCCTAATTTTTGTGAGAGTGAAAATATGTTGTTGAATGTCGTCTGAGACTAAATTGGATAATAATATGAGCTGTAAAAAAAAACTGAAAATTAATTATTTTGGAAAGCAATCTTTCTCAAAAACTAAGTATGCCTATCAAAAGAACGTAACATATGAAACGATAAGAACGGCTTGCGGCTTCCCCATAACTTGTGTACAACCGGCAAACAAAGCTGGAAACATGACTTTATTCAGCCCGAAGTACCAGAGACTGCGCCGTTAGTTCCCACGCGCACTGGGGACGCATAGAGTACAATACGCCTCTATACACAGGCGGGCCACAAACATGGCTACTGCTCTTGGTACCTTACCTACACAATCCAGCGGGCCCTACTTGGAATTGGTAAAATTTTCGACGCGTTAGTGGATGCAACAAAATAAAACATCATAACATTTTCATACAGGCATATTATTATAGTCTGTTACCTTCTAGAAATTACCTCGGGCTCTAGAGTAGGCGTCGGTTTTCGCCAATTTTCGCCGGTTTTCGTACTGATAATCGAGTTCATTAGTTCCGATATTTCTATTACACGAATATATGAATACACGAGGTATATTCAAAAAGCTAACAGAATACATTGCTTCTGGACCCACACTAGGATGCCCTGTGTCGTGGGAACCACTAACAGCGACTTCACAAACTGTAAACGTCCAAGACCTGGGTTTTTTGTGTCCCCAGCCGGATGACACATTTAGGCTTAGCACGCATTGCGAATAAAATCGCCACCATTTTTCGACGACCGGTATTGGATCAATGTGACTATTGATCATGACTTTGGTTTTATCCAAAGTCACGCAAAGACCGATGCGTCGCGAGGCTGTAGCTAGACCGGTCAGCATCTGGTTCAGCTCCGATACTTTAGTGCATGACGTACTTCCGGTTTCGTAGACTATGGTTTTTTTTACGCTTTAAAAATGAATTCAAGCAGCCCAAATCAAAATCAGCAAAGCCTCTCAAAACACCTTTTTTCTCGAATGAATAAATAGAACCAAACTAAATTTTCGCATTCGCAATTATAGGATTCGCATTGCCATTTTCTACAATTCATGAACAGAAAGTAGACCTTTACTATCTACTGACCTTATTTAGTCAGCGTTAAAGACCTTTTTCGTATGACAAGAAATGTGGAAGAATTTGGGCGGCCAACCCCCATTAGTGGAAAGGCATAAGGAGGACTTGGAATGTGATGGACACGATCAGGGCAGAGAGCATAGCATTAGTATAGTACTAAACAGTTTGTTAAGCTAGTGACTACAAAAAAGCCCAATCTACAGATAAGCCTTGTCGATTTCGGCTGATGGGAAGTATATAATGTTCTATATCTCTTTCTTGTATATTGTCATAAATGTTTATAATATCTTTTGGTGCGTTTAGTGCATGGTCGATTTAGATATTGAAGAGGTATAGTTTGGCCAGCACATACACGTTTTGGGCATCGACTCCTTAATATATTTCAACAATACCTATTTTATTTAATAGTTTCTCCGCCAAATTGTGTTTTCCGAAAGCAAATGTACGAATCACAATAAAATAATAAATACTCATGGACATATTACACAGATCTCATTAGCCCTATACTACGTACAACTAAATGACTTGTGTTATATAGGTGACGATAGATTTAATAGAATAAATACATTAACCCCCCATGATGGTTTAAGACAGGGCGCTATGGCCATCATTAGGGGAGGGCTATGTCCAGCAGTGGACTACATAATATAGCCTGAAGAAGAAGAAATACATAGATAACATCCAAGACCCGAGACAAACTATAAAAGTTATTTTCCTAGTTTGACCCGGTCGGGGATCGAACCCGAGACCTTCGGTTTTACAGTCTGCGTGCCAAACCCCTGCGCCACCGAGGCCGCCGATAAAAGTACCCAAATCGCTTCAAGTGTGCCCGTGAAATTTGATGAGTTCCCTCGAGTTCTCCAGGACTCCTTTATCAGATACTGACTTGGTGACTATGATAGAGGACCTCTATGTTTTCAAACAAAAAAATGCATGAAAGGAGCATCCCTGAACGAAGTACTCACTGAGCCCGTACGTCTGGCGCACCCTGGGCAACAACCAACGGGTCCCTTACACTGATTGGCAAATCTTTTTACCAGGATGGCTTGCCATCGACACGGCACAAAGAAGAACAAAAAACAGATTTTTTTCAAATCGATAAAAATAAGTTCCCGATGATTTGAGAACCACCTCCTTTTTTTAAAAAGGAGGAGTCTGTTATAAAAGCGCTGCCAAGGTCAACCGCGAGAGTGTAGAGGCTCGGATGAGTATAGGTACCTCCTATTTGTACTTCCTTGTACAATTTAGCAAACAAGATTGTAACCTCAAACTTGACATTCGATGCCATAACTAGATATTTTCTCGCAAGTTAACTTCGTTTATACAATTGGCAGCGTGTTATTTAAAATAGTGTCCCAGGTTACTTCCCGTATGGGAATATGGTAGTATTCGACTAAAATCATACTTTACCGGTAGAATCTTGTTTACTAAAATGGACAAGTAAGGACAAATAGACTGTAAACGATTTCCATGTCAACAGCGTTTCGTGTATGAACGCGCGTTCATATTTCATACTTTTTTCTTTTAAATTATTATTTACTAATACTTTTATTACACTTAAATAAATGTACAATGCGGGACTTCATGCCTTGAGTATTTTATGCCAGACAGCCGCAGGAGGTAAAAGAAAAATTGGTAGACGCGCAAAAAAAAAATAAAAAAAGTATAAATGCAACTTAAAATATACTTATATAAGGTGAAATGGAATAAACCAACATATTAATATAATTTATATTTTAATTACGCAATAAATATTATACAGGACTTATTTGGTCTTAATTTCGAACCTCTTTACAATACTCTCTGTATTACGTAAAGAGGTTCGGGTTCGAGTCCCGGCATGGGTGAAGTTTTTAGCCTCTAAATAGGTTTTTTAAAATTGTCCTTAGCACGGGTTAGTGCATTAAAAAGAATATAATCTATTCTATTTTTTCACTCCTTTTTCTTTTTTACTCCACTTGCTCAAAAGCTAGCAAAAATTGTCATGTTTACATGTTGGCGCAGTAACGGCGTAGATCTTGAGTAGACCTCTACTGCCCTCGGGGAGAAGACGGGGAGAGGTCTGGTATAACGTTTCCATTGTCGAGCATTTTTGCTCTGATGAATATTTGTTGCTTGTTGAAGGACCTCGCTGGGATTCCTTTCTTTCAGTAGATGGCAATAATAAACTGTACCATTGGAATGACGGCGGGTGGATTGGAACAAGGCACAGAATTGCGACGCAAAACATTTATTCACGGATAACATTTATATTCCAACGGCCTGTGACCAACTATCGATCTAGGACCTTACGTATGTCAAGCCGGGTATCCCATTCTTTCCATGGAAACACAAAAGAGAGAAAGTGGGACTAGCCTTTTTTCCAAATCGATATGAACCTTTGTGTGTCTCCACTGCTGTCTTACAATCCTCCACCAACCCGGACTTAGCCCCCATGGTGGGGTGTGGCCTAACCTTCCTGCGATACAGGAAGAGACCCGTGCCCAGCAGTGGGCACATAAAGGGTGTTATCGAGCTGCACAGACAACATTGCATCTTTGTGTCTGCCCTGAGGCTTCATGGTTAAGCCTGCAGAATCTCATGGAGCCATGAGATTCTGAGTCTGAGGAGGAGTCGACGCTTTCGACACGAAAGAAGATTAGCCTAATAGATTAGTCAAAAAAAGTAATTTTAATGTAAAATGTGTAACTATGAGAGTAATGATGTATTATTTTAATGATAATTATCGTGCTGTCTAAACTGCTTTTGGGTTGCAGCCTAGTTCAAGACCGGTTGAGTAAGTTTTTTGTTTACTCGTAGGTACCTCTGTGGTTGTGGTTGTTACCAGTAAGTTTAAAAATAAAATAAATAAAAACAGCCTTTATGCCCTAGTTACATGTAACATAATTTTAGGTTAGTTAATTAATTATTAAATTTAAATAAATTCATTTTAATTTATATTTACATTTTAAATTTTAGTTCATTAAATTGTTTTAATTTATTTTATTTTCGGGGCCCCCATTGCTGGGTGTAGGCCTCCTTTTTCTCCTTCCACTTTTCCCTGTCTTGGGCTTCCCGGGTTCACGTTTTACCAGCCACCGCCACGATGTCGTCTCTCTACCGTCGACGTGGACGGCCAGGTCCTCTGTTGCCATCTCGTGGATACCAGTGGAGGATCTTTTCACTCCATCTACCGTCTTTTTGTCGCGCAGTGTGCCCAGCCCATTTCCACTTTAGTTTGGCCATAGTGGTGAGCGCGTCTGTTATTTTGGTATGTGCCCGCACGTCTCTGCTGCGGATTTTGTCTTTTAGTTTTAGCCCTAGCAGTCTTCTTTCAGTAGATCTTTGGAAGGTCCTGATCGTTTTAGAATTTCTACCGTTGGGGCCCATGTTTGGCATCCGTAGATGAGACTAGGTAGTACATGCGATTCCATTATTTTCTTTTTAAGATGTATAAGTAGTGACCCTTTAAATATCTCTTTCAGGGACCAATACTTTCGCCACGCGATGGCTATTCGTCTTCCTACTTCTTTTGAGGTTCGATCTTTAAAAGAAATTTTGTTTCCCAGATATATGTAGGTATCCACGTATTCTATTAGCTTATTTCCAATACATAGCTCTTTATATTCCCCATTTGTCATCGCTTTTGTCTTTTCTGGGTTCATATGTAGACCACATCTTCTGCTCTCTTCATCTAGAGATTTTAACATTATTTGAAGTTCTGCGTGACTCTCTGATAATACATCTATATCGTCGGCGAATCTCAGATGTGTAAGGTACTCTCCGTTTATATTTATACCAAAGTTTGTCCAGTCGAGATTGCCGAATATGTGTTCAAGTAGAGCTGTAAAAAGCTTTGGTGATATAGTGTCGCCCTGTCGAACGCCTTTCTCTACTTTAAAACATTGGCCACTTTTTTCTAATTTTACTTTGGCTGTACAGTTTGTGTAGATTAGTTTTAATAGAGTTATGTATTTTGAGTTAATCCCTTGCTCGATGAGAGGCCTCCACAGTTTATTATGTTTGATAGAGTCGAATGCTTTCGTGTAATCGATGAATGTTATGTAAATGGTCTCCCCGTACTCTTCATATTTTTCCATGACTTGCGCTAACGTGAAAATATGATCTATTGTAGAGAAACTCTTGCGGAACCCAGCTTGCTCTCTTGGCTGCTTTTCGTCTAAGTTTACCTGTAAGTTTACCTTTTAAAATCACATCGCATCGCATCACACTAATATTATAAAGGCGAAAGTTTATGAGTGTGTATGTTTGTTACTTCTTCACGGCTGGAGCGATTTTAATAAAATTTGTTATGGAGTTAGCTGACCCTTGGATTAAAACGCAGGCTACATGGGAACATAGATAAACCGCGGGTAACACAACGGGGCACAGCTAGTAAATAAATAAAAATAATTTCTTAATGATTCGCCTTACTCTACAGTTATAAATTGAACGGGTCTAATCGCGATTATTTATTAAGTAAAACGTAACTACCCTATTTCCCGACGTTTCGGCAGCGTTACAGGTGGCGGTAGCCTAGTGGTAGATCAACGTATTCCGAAGCGGGAGAACCAGGTTCGATTCCCAGTGTGGGTATCAATGACTTCGTTTTTTAAGTTAAGTTTGCACATTTGTGAAATTAAGTAGCAGTACCACTCGCTAATCGTGAAGGAAAACATCGCGAGGAAGCCTGAGTGTCTGAGGTACCTATACAAATACCTCAGCGCTTGAAAAATATGCCAATCCGCGGTGGGCACGCGTGCAAATTAAGCCCATACTGTCTCGCTGAGAGAAGGCCTGTGCCCTGTAGTGGGACTTTATAGGCTACATTAATAGTACAATTGCATTACATTGCAAAGGCAACGAAATAGGCAATTGCAGGTCGAGTACGAGTTTGAAGGCCGAGCCGCAGGCGAGCATTTCAATGATAGACAGGCAATTGCCATTTCGGCAAAGGCATATACAGTGCTTTTCTTAAAAAAATGCAAGGAAATAAAAAAAGGGCCTTTTACCAAATAAATTTAATTAATATTAAAAGTGATATTGCTCATGTTAGGACAATTATTGACCGAAAATGTTATTGTTTTTCTTTTGATTTCGCTGGAAGCAGGTTTTCCATCGCTAATTTAGATTCCGATCTTATATCTGGTGGAGTGCAGTCAATGTCCGTTTCATTTTCATTTTCAGAATCATCGGAACTCATTTTAATTTATTATTAACCAAATAACAATGAACTCCGCTTTACCGTGAATTTTTTTTTATTTTACAGTTTGTGCCGATAGATGAAAGAGTTCTAAGGGCCGTTTTCTCCATAGAACCAAATCTAGATTACGGCAAGCTAAATCCGGTTTTGGACTCCTAATCGAGATTACAATAACAAATTGGATTTATCCAACATCTTAAACCAAAGTTTAAACTAAAGTCTCTGAACGGCCGATATTGGACGATTAGCTTCTAAAACCAGATTTACAGTCAGACAAATGGCAGATATCAGCGGCCAAAAGACGTTAAAGGTTTTACTTTACCAAATATTGTTTTCACTATTGGTGAATGTTGAACCTCTTTTTCGTTTTAACATCATCTTTTATGAGAGCCGTTCAAAATTTATTTCGCATAAAACAAACCACGCCAGAAACAAAATTCAAAATTGCCGAAAAAGGTTTTGAAATTACACAGAATAACCGGAAATATCACAGAATTCTCGACATATTTGACAGCTGCGTTTCAAAATAAAAAAGTAAAAAAAGTGTTACCACCCTAAAATCTTAACGTTTTTTGTCTAATCTGTAACAAGAACTAGATTTCGTGAACCAGATCAAAATGTTTCCGGAGAAATCGGATGGTCATAAATTTATTTTTTTAACTTCGTTCAAGCACGATCCGGATTAGGAAATCCAGTTTTGCGCAGCAAATGGAGAAAACAGCCCTAAATTCGAACAGCACACCGTTTCATACAACATTGCCGCCGCCGGTGCGCTCTTCGTTCCAAATTCAAAGAATAGGCCGGGAAGTGATTTTGGTTTCTCAGTGTACGTAAATATCACATAAGTATGATACTTCGCGTGTTCTTTATTCAAAAGTAATGATAATATTTCCGCGCATGTTTAAGAAAATAATAATAATAAACAAAACTCTACACACGGAAAAACAATGAACATCGGTCGCATTGCCGCTTTCCCGACAATTTGTTTGTATTTTTTTCTCTTGCCCGCCAGTTGTTTAGTCATTATTTTTCATTTTCATCACAGAAAAAGTGGTAATTATTTTTCCAAATTTATGTTGCTTTAAAGAAATACTTAAAAAGGCATATAAAAGTCATATTTCTAGCCTCTAAATAGGTTTTTAAAAAAGTCACATAAAAATACATAGTCCTTAATTCATGCTTAACTTTATGTTATTTCAATTTTAAATCGCGCTGATTTTGTTAACATTACCTACATACAGTGCGATTTAAAATTGAAATAACGATATGTTGACCGATAACGATTGATAGATAGAGAACACTGGATGTAGTCGCTGTATAGAAAATTGGAACATGGTTCTACAGAAATGTAAAAATAGAACGAGTTTTTTTATAATTTGACAGGCAGTCAACTGACAACGTCCACATTGTGTGGACGTTGTCAGTTGGACACTACATTTGGACGGCTTTTAATTAAGATTTCCGACGTAAGTCATGATTGTAATGTTTTTCTCTTGGATAAAACATATTTATTTTGTTTATACATTTATATTTTGCACAGGCTTAATTTGTCAGTTATCGAGTATGAAAACTTACGGTCCTCTTTATAAATACACGATTCCTTAAGACACCCGTCAGACGCAATTTAAATAGTTTTAGATAAATTAAAGGACTTATCCATAGATTGTAATTTTATTCTTAATGACTAGTGCTTGATGCTCAAAGATGTATAACAATAAAACGTTTAATATGTAATTTTTTTCTATCTTACGTACATTTGTGAAGTTGTGGTAGCAATAGCACTCCACTCGCCAACGTGCCGGAAAACATCGTGAGGAAACCTCGGCGTCCAAAGTGTTTATAGGTACCTCCGCGTTTGAAATCGCCAATCCGCGGTGCCACCCTCAGTGGGACATTTATAGCCTAGATAAAAACTTAATAACTATGTATCCATAGATTTTTTTACACTGCTCTTGAGGAATCGTGTTTTTAGAAATAAGACCGTAAGATTTTAGTCTTGCATTATTCCAATAACTACTTATTTTTGTTGCAAAGTCGTGTAAAGGTTGATTGGTGTTGTCTAATGTCTGCTGTTCCAACTATGGCATTCAATTTTGAACTCTATACATATGGCTTAGAAACTATGTTAAGTATTGTCCCCCTGACTCTCAAGTCTCTGTACAACCTCGCATCAAGCAACGTCATAAAGGGGTCAACGTTTGCATAAAAAATCCGACTGAGTACAAGAGTCACTGAGTCAAGGACGTTCGCTCCGCACATGTGACGTCTTCCATTTGGTCAGGTGTGCGTGCGATTGCCGCGCCACCCGGCCTGTTGCGGTGATTTTAATAACCATTTTTACGAGGGAATTTATTTTGTTTAGACTGCATAGTTTCGTTTCGTTGGGAGGGATTGGTCAAAACAAATTGATAATCAATGTTTATCTGCAAGTATTTACAATATTTGTGTTTCGATCCAAGATAGACTCAAAGTACCTCTAAGACACATGAATTTCCCCGTTGTAAAATACCCCGTAACATTTTTTTTCAATTCATTCATGAATACACAATGTATATAGGTACATCGTGATGGGAGTAAGAAAATAACATTTCGTAGGTAGTAGCAGGCAAAACGTTTTGGAAAACTGAAGCACTTGTTAAAACCCAAGTAAAATCTGTTTTTTGTTAATTATTTAGCCCTAAAATAATATAACAAAAATTGCACCCCATATAATTTAAGTAGGTACCTTTCACACCATGACTGTTAATCTAGTTTATTGCATGGCTTTTTGGCAACAAATTAGGTACCTGAAAAATGTTAGTCTTGGACACCAAACCAAGATGGTAAATTTATGGCCTTACAAGGTTTTTTAACAAATAAAGAGTTCCTTTACCTTTTCTGACGTCACACATCGAGCATTTGAACGCCTCCGCATTATTTCTGTACGTGCAAACGCTACAATCCCAATAATTCTCTTCGAGCACCTTAGACGGCCGTTTGGCACGACGAATACCATTTTTCTTGTCCATTTTCACGAGCATTGATATAAAATTACACTTAACACTAAGATCATGACACTTTGCAGTATCCGCAAGAGTTTTTGGCTATTAAATATCGTCTGAAACACATTATTTTTGTTTTCGTTTCTGAAAACGTACACTAACAGACGCCATGACAGCACGTCAATGAATTTTTTGACTGTCGGTAAAACAGCGCGCTAGTCCTTTGTGTCACCTGTCTTACCGACTGAGCTTACGTTTCTATTCGCCACAAGGTGGCGCTGTTCAAATGTAGAGTTCTCAGATTGAGGAAAAAGTAGTCTTCGCTGTTCAAATGTAGAGTTCTCAGTTTGAGGAAAAAAGTAGTATCTTCACTTCAGTACCAGATTTTTCGGAAGGAATATTATGAAACTGTATGAATTTATGCTAATATCCTGTTAAAATTTAAATAATGACAAAAATAAAATATGATATTCCGATAAATTAGTATTCGTTGCTGTAGTATTATCAAGACTGCATATTATGTGATATTATTCAAATCTTCGTGGTGAAAATGAGTTTATTTTTTTATGTGAGATAATAACATTTTTAAGACCCTATTGTATGATTCATATTTGGTATAAATGAGTATTTTTAAGTACGAATAACATGACAGGCGTAAAAATCTCGTAACTTTTTATGGGATGAGTTCTAATGGTGGTGTTTCGCAATGGTTACATTTGCACGTAAATAAGTGTGTAGGTAGGTTTATTAGGTAAATAGTAATAAATACTTATTTTCAAAAGCGGTTTTATTAAAAACCGAATCGGCCTCATGATTCTTGGCGCGGATTTGAAGAGATTTTTTCATCCAAATTCTGATAATATTGGTGTACGGTGACCATAATGTTTTTTGTTTTCAAGGGTCCAGTTAATTATGTCGTAAATTAAGGTAGTTTATGTATTAGGTAATTTCCTCGATATTAATCTCAAGTTATAAGTTCTCTAGAAGGAGCGGCAGGTGTCCGTTTAAAGTCATGGGCATTAGTTCCCCGAAGACCTTGCATCAAATATGGGTGTTAATTTGATAACGTTATTACCGAACGAAATTTCCACCCCTGTTTTCGCCATCATTTTCAATTTTTTTCAGGGGATACTTACTGGGAAATATTGTGGAAGGTATAATGAAAGAAAGAGGTAAACCTTGAGTGACAGGGAGAAAGAAAGTATTCTTTCTTTGCAAGGATTATAGTGTTCAAAAATAATAGCTTTGTATACAGAACTTGCTTATAAGATAATAGTAAACTTGCAATTATTTTAAGCGGGAAAACAGGAATGCATTGAATTCATAAAATCCGGGTGTCAAGTGAGTGTAACGCCTGTTTATTGATAGGTGCCATAAGAACGCGATGGGCAGATTTCCATGTTATAAGAATGCTGAAAGTTACTCTTCCACCGCGTGCTAATAAATGAAATAATCCAACAGCCACACTTTATGGATAGCGAAATAAAACATGTCCGAAACCATCTTGCGTGCATGCAGACTAATGAATAGCAATGAAGTAAAAAAAAAGAGAGTTAGTTGTCAGGATAGTGGCAAGGGGCATACTTTGGTCTTGGATACAGGCGTCTGTGATGTAACACTTAATCGTTATTAAATAATTTATTTTGGTGTCCCGTATCGTTTAATGTAATGATTTAGGTACTCGTTGCTTATAGATAGATATATAGAGAACACAGTTTATTGTACATTAAAATGGAAATTACAAAGATATTTCTCAACCTAAGAGTACAGACGATTTGCGGTGCACAACGCAGGTTATGTGCGTTAGATTTCTAGCACACTGACAAACCTCTGTACTAAAAATAACACTTTAATTTTATAGAAAAACTGTCAACTTAATTTTTATTAAGATTATTTACACATCAGTTGGTAGTTTGGTGACCCGGAAGACCGTCCCAGACGTGGAAGAGGTCCGTTCTCGCTGAGACGACGGAGAAGGAAAACTTGGCCGGTACGTAATACAGAGAGTATGTAAAGAGGTTCGAAGTTTCACTGATGCCGGTAGTTGCCCATTAGCTCAGTTGGGAGAGCACTGGCACGGTCAGCCAGAGGTCGCGGGTTCGAGACCCAATACGGGTGGAATTTTTAGCCTCTAAATAGGTTTTCAAAATTGTCCTAAGCGCGAGTTAGTGCATTAAAAAAAGAATATAATGGAGTTGCCATCCCTAGTCATGAACAGAGATAAAAGGAAAAACCTGGTGTCAGCCCCAGACTCCATGGAGGAGTAAAGTGACCAAAGCAGAAGAAGTTTTGTCCCGCCGCTGCCGCCGTTCTAAATTTTATCCACGACACATGGTGACTCTACACAAACAAAAAAGTCTTTCGTCGAGCGCTGAGGCTAAATTCTTAGAAGCCAGAACCTTTTTTTCCACCACACCCAGTGTTCTATGTGAATTTCTCTGCCATGTTTCTACCTGAGGGTAGAAATCGAACGTAATTTTCTATAATTTCGGGTGTGGTTAACACGTTAAATATAGCTTGGGGTAGTTTCTACCTTCGGGGCTTCACATTATTCAGCCACGTTGTTAGTTTGATAATATGTGGGTGTATCAGATTATACTAAAAATAATATCGGTATTATTTATAAGAACACCATTCCTGCTGTGTATGATACTCCTCAGTGGCTCTATAAATAGTCTGTAGACGTAAAATATCGTTGCCACAATAAAGTAAAAAATTAAATAAAAAAGAGAAAGGAGAAGTATTAAAGGAATCGTGTTTTTATAAATAAGTAATTTTTTGAAAAAATCATTTATTTCTTTATTTTACAGGACTAATACTTACGAAACTTACTATTTCAGCCAATTACATATTATGAAACGGATCCAGAATTTAATTTATTGTTTTTATAATAATAGTCTAAATAGTTTGTATTAATATCTATGTTTTTGTTACTCTAATTTCCATTTTATTTAAATCCCCTTGTCCTCCAGAATTAAAACAAACTAAAATTAGAATAAAGAATATTCTTATCTTATCTTATCCTGTCTTAGAGAGTTAAAAATCCTTTGCGGATGACATGTAATCCTGCGTAAGATAATGTTTCCTGACCGTTATACGAGTGCATAACCTAACCTAATACCGAAATAGTTTTATACAACAACCTTCCGCACAGTCAAAAAAAGAAACTGGCCTGTCCAGCCATTTGAATTGAAAAAAGAAAAAGAAACGCTTTGCGTTCAAAAACTAGCACCATTTCCCGCGCATTCTCATGGCGATAAATCTCGTCGGAGATACTTTTTTCCGTTGATTTCTAGACGGAATATCTGTATCATTCGGATTCCTATAGGGCTGGACAAAATAGAGCGTTGGAAAGCGCTCGGCTGTTGCTTTCCGTGGTGGTTTTGTGAAGCTTTTTGTTGGGATACCGCGGTTGGAAAGCTAGAACCTGCGATGTGTGATGATTTGTAATTCCAATGATGGAATTTTTTCATTACTTTGTTGGTTGAATGAACGTAAGTGCCATATCCAATGCTTGCCGTACCGGCAACAACACACCAACCTTTCCATTTTTGTTGCAAAGCACAGACGCAGACATATTTTTTCTTAAATGCAGGCTCCAAATACTTGACATGGCACCTAAGGGGGCTCTTTTAAGTATAAAAGAATCAACCTAGGTATTAGATTGTACAATCATATATCACAACTCATATTAATATTTGCACCGACTACCCGTCTCTTATTTCCTTCAGCAACTTTCCGTAGTAAGGTTGTCTGGAAGAAATTGCTTCTAGCAATAAGGCCGACATTTGTACTTTGTATCTTTACGTGTTTTATAATATCTTCTCTGGTAAAGAATATTCTTATCTTTATCCTCATCGGATAACAACAGGTTTGCCCCCATAACCCTACTGTCAAACAATATCAGTCCCTTCCGCTAGTAAAATATTGACTCGCAGAACCGCCATAGTTTAGTATGTTTCGATCTTGACCCATACTTTGGACGCAACAAGTGGTTCACCGCACTCTTTGTTTGCTTGTTTAATTTTTTCAGTCGTACAGTTGGAGGGACTCCACCGAGTAACCAATTTGTTAGATATAGATGAGTTCTGCATAGGTCGTACGGACAGCGCGAGTCAAGCGTTTTGTGGCGTTAAAATTCCACAATGCAATAGTCTGATTAGAGAACGTTGTGGACTGAAAGAGGATGTAGTGACTACAATTGGGAAAGGAATGTTGCGTTGGTTTGGACATGTGGAGAGGATGAAGGAAGAAAGATTGACGAAACAAATATATATTGCGAATGTGAGTGGAAGGGCTGGTAAGGGACGTCCCAGACGGACATACATCGACCAAAGAGGGGATGTATTAGCAAAGGGAAAGATAAAAAGTAACCGGAACCGGCGTACGTGCATGCAACGACTTATTATTATTATTCTTTATTTGGAAATCCAACAGCACAAAATAACAATAAAATATCTGCAAACAATTATTGTACCAATAGGATAATTTGGATAATTATATATTTTGGGTTATCAATCTCATGACAATTCAACTTTGTGTTTCGAAAGGCTCATTATTTACTGAGAATAGAAGGGCTTATAAGGTAAGACCTATCCTGTGTATATATGTATGTACACGTATCTTATTATGATTATTAAAATTCTTTTGCACATAGGCGAGCTTAATGCTAATTAGCATTATCTACCAGCTAACCTAAGTTTTGGAGACAAGATTAGCAGGTAGTGCAATATTAAACAATATAAAATATATCTTACCCCACTAGTGATGATTTCCCTTACACAGTGGCTTGTCAGTCAACAAACAACACTCCTTTCATCATAACACCTTTCAAACCAGTATGGCACCCGTCCAAGTTGGGTATCAGGCTAACAGAGCTAAGCAGGACGCAGCTGGTGTGCACTGAAGCAGGTTATGGAACAGCCGGTTAGCGGTTACCGTACAACCCATTGCAATAGTCATGGTGCGATTAGTAATACAGAAATACAGTCCTGCAGTACGAAAATATGGTTACTAAATATACTCGCCAGTACAACCTCGTTGATTTAGCGGTTAACTCGCTGACCAAAACAAACATCGTGGTATTTCTTAATAACTCACGTTGCTTATACAAAGTTAGGTACTCGTACATATTAAACGGGTCTAATAGCGATTGTTCTCCGTCGGGAATTATGATTTACGTTTTAACTAATAAATAATCGCGATTAGACCCGTTTGATTTATAACAGAGGTCGTGGGTTCGATTTCCTTTGGAGGCCGCCGTACTTGATTGATACGGTCTGAGTCAGTCTGAGTGTATCTCCATGTTTGTTCTTGCCTGGTTGCTATTAGCAACTAGCTTGGGACCACAAGTGTATTGGGTTTTGTGGTACATGATTAGCTAACTTGTAAATATTGTAAAATACAATATTGTATACTGCTGAATATTGCGGTTAGAACTTCGAGAAATTATCACGTTTTTAATATATTTTAATGTCGCGGATGGCGACTTTAGAAACAATATTGAAGAATTTTATTTCATGAAAGTTATGTTTTACTCGTGAATAAAATTCCGTCTTTTTCGATAGATATGGATTTTGTTTGCAACCGGATATATCCTCCTGGAGGTAACACTTACTTCAAGTTTTCTAAAACTAGGTACGTAGATTTGGAAGAACTTTTTCTTCTTGCTGTCCAAAAAATGATGAGGAAAATATTGGACCTGGGACAGTAGGTTTTCCGGACTTCCAACTAAATCATTGGGGGTAAAGTAAGACAGTTATTCATGATGTCCTATTTCTAGGACGCCAGGGCTTAGGGGGATATGACTTAGAATCATTTTAGAATCAAAGATATTTCGAACATTTCGTTTCTGCGATAAAATGGAGTAAAATAAAAAATCCTGTTTCGCCAAATGTCTGCTAGCTACTCGATCGAAGGCTTTCGACATCTTTAAGTCAATAGTCGTGAAAAGAACCTACGTATAGGTGAATTTTAACAGTGATTGGATGTTTTGCAGCTGCTAAATCAGCCGCATTCTTCTTTCTTACCCACTCAAGCATTCTATAGTATAGGGACAGTTTCAAAGTATTTGCAGTGTAGTTTACTATTTTGAAACCCAATTAAAAGTTGCCTTAGCATGTCAGCTGTTACACTTCATACTTTAGCCTTAAAATCTGTATTATTACTCCCATGGCCAACGCAAACCAGTATACCACACGGAGTCCACCAACTACCAGGCAAGCAGGACCGAGCAGGCGCGCCCACATCTAACCTTCTACAAACAGCGTTGAAACCGATCTAGTCGTACGGTACGAGGACGTTTTGAGGGCGGATTGGAGGCAGGAAGCTGCTGGTATAGTCCCAGCGACTCCCGCCAGCAGTTGTGCAGTGGAGCGAGGTAGGGAACAGTTGGCAGGCGGCGCCATGTTCCACCGGGTGCCCGCCGGCTGGGTTGATGAACTATCGAGAACGTTGCTCTACTTATTTGTCAGCCATAGGAAAGACGTTTCTAATGGAAAATTAAGTAGTCGGAACAGTGCAATCCAGGTTGGTCGATTTATTGATGGCATTCATGGAATCTTATCATGTTGCAATTAATATTGTAATTAGTGCAATAAAGAATTAAAATATAAGGCAGTGGCATACATTGTACATTGACATTCAGCAAACAAAATATAAATTCTTTACGTTGACGTAACATTTTTAATTTCATTTTGAATTCATCGAGTATGTATCCCTTTCGGTATATTTGCAAAACATTTAAGTGCCTTCTCTTGAAGAAATACATCAACGATAATTATATCATACAGTGTTACTACATTAGTTGTTGTTGTTATAGATGTCGTTATTAAAATACATAAATAGTTTTATTTTCCCATGGATTTGCACTTCAGTCCAATACCCGGTATCAAATTTATCAAGCTAGATATGTAAGCATCTTTCTCTGTATAGTACAACCAAATTTAAGATGGTTGTCCCCTTGTATCGAGCTTGACTTACATGCAGTTCCTGCTGATATAGATGTGAAAGCCCACGGAAAGAAAGAAAAAAAAAACATTGGAATTTACAGTACTGAGGGCCTTGCAAAACTAGATATTGGATTTCAGAAAGAGAAATGAAAAAAATGTGAGGTTTTACTATATTTTTAATGCCATTTGTTACAAAACTACTTATTTAGATAAGAATATGTATTAAAAAGAATATATACTGCCAGTGGTGGGACTAATTACACACAAATTCGCTTATTAAGTAGACATTTTGTTTTCTTACTGAAGTACTTTGACTTCAGGAAAAAAAGAGGGGCGTGCCTCCGAGGCCGCTTTTGTCGACTTGTGAAGAACGCGGGCGATTAGCTTAGGATTGAATGTCAGAAAAGTATAAACGTACTCCATAAAGTTGAATTTATTATAGATAGAGCTACACTCGAGTCTGTCCAGCTGTAGCAACTTGACACGGGCAGCTGAGCAGGTACGTAATGTACGCAGATTCTATACATAGAATAGAAACCACTCCTCAACGCTGTTGTAATCGTGTACCCTGCAGGAATTTAGCTAGGTAAATTGGTAGTCTGTAAGAAACCTCTCCTAGCGACAAGACTGCCAATAATGCTGCGAAAATGCTTCTCAGTCAGAGATGGCCTTGGAGTACCTGGAAGGTTTTCTGCTATTCCTCGTAATACAATGTTTGTTTATACTAACTTCAGAAACATATTTTTAAAAACCTATTTAGAGGCTAAAAATTCCACCCATGCCGGGACTCGAACCCGCGACCTCTGGTTAACCGTGCCAGCGCTGTCCCAACTGAGCTAATGGGTGACTTACATTAGTGAAATTTCTAACCTCTTCACAATACTCTCTGTATTACGTACAGGCAGCATCTGGCTGAAGTAAATTGCGTCATTGCAAAAAAAAAAGAATGTGTTCAAAAACATAGTTCGCGGTACAATGAAACAGAACACATACCCGGCAAATAACTAGAGTGACTTGAAATAAATGACTGATTTCACACGCGAAAAAAGTTTTTGCGTATATGAGACTGGCCATTTATAATATATTTTGTAAATTATTAGTGAAAATAGGTACGTTCTAATTTCAACATTTACCCTCACATTTTTCGCGAACTAATTTAAATGTCTCCCTTCATGTTCCTTTCCCATCATCTGTGTCATGCCTTTTGTTTAATTTTAATGTAAAAATTTATCAATGTTTAGTGGATTTCTCTGGCCTTCTTATTATCTTTATTAAAAAATAACTCTGGCCTTCTACGTAATGAAGTGTCCATGGCACCTTCACTCACACTAGATGGTTGAAGGGACACTCGAACACTGCAGTTCCTGCGACATTGTTTTTAGATAGGGTAGGCTTGCCCAGCACCTGAACCATCTTGACCGCTCGGTCGGCCTAGCCCACAGGAAAGACAAGAAAGACGTGCTGAGCCAACCCGGTCGCGGGTTTCCTCACGATGTTTTCCTCCACCGTTAAGGAAAAACAAATGGAATGAACTACATTAAAACGCCTATATATGTAAGTTTTGCCGTATAATTGTGGTTCTGATATTCGAATACTAGTTCTGAATTTAGCAGTTTAGATTCAGTAAATCCTAACTGCAGTACAAAGGCGTCTGGAGCATGGAATGCTAGTTTTTGTGTGTGAGTGAATGATGGTTCAGGTGTGTGTATCGGTATCGAAATGCGTGAGGGAGAAACGCCCCCGCTGCGTTTTTTAATTCTGACCCGGTAGGGTTGCCACGTCAAATAATTAAATTAAATCGAAAAAAAAATGCCCTATGAGTGACTATGTCAATGCCGAACAGAGACTACCATACGAGTATGAAAGTGTTAATCAAATCAAATCATCATCTAAGTATTTTATTCAAAATTAGATAGAAACTCTGCCTTATTGAACGTTGCTAGTAAGACTAGGTGTCCCAAAATCTAAATAATCTACATCAATTTACAGAAAAGTTGAAGCGTCTTTATTATTATTATTAAATTCTGTCTTGTACCAGTGAAGATTGTACAATTGGCTGGCTTATTACTAAATAGTTTTGCGTTTGTGGCTTTACTATCTTTTTATTTTTGATTGGTTGCATTGTTCTACCTATTATCTACCTTTAATCCAGTACACTATTATTTGTAAGATTCGGACTCCACTGAAAATCAGCGCTGTAGGATACCTAGCATCCCGCAGCAGTCTTTTTACCAAGTTCTTACTTACTTAAGTACTTGTTTAAAATTATAATCTGATAAAAGTAATTTAGTATATAAGCTATATTGTAAGATATTCTTTGTTCTTGGCAATAAAAAAATATTCATTTATTCATTCAGAAATAGTATTTAACTCTAGCCAACCAACAGGTGACGTGGAGAATGTAGGGGTAGTGTCAAACAGTGAGGTGATATTTTATTGTAATTTTCTTTTTAAAATAAACGGCTTTAACTCCTTCTTAAAAGTATTTTAGCGGAATCCACTGTATAATCAGAAATTTATTTCGACCTAAAGAATTTGCATTCTGTTTGTTGAGTGTCAATGTACAATATTATTGTTATTGTTGTCCGGGTCGAGTTGTATTGGAGGAAAAGTTAGCGAGAAAAACTCCACTTTTACCATCTTTTCTCAAATTATCCTAAACGTAATACTTAAGTTGGTACTCTTAAAAATCGTATGTTAATAGGCGTGACGACAGTATCAAATAATCAAAGATTTAACGATATTATGGGAAAGTACAATATTAAAAGGATTTTAAACACTGATTAAGTTTTATAAAAAAATGTGATTACCAAAATTTTCAATAAAATAAACGATTATAATACTGCTTTCAGCCATTTTGACTGAAACAGCAAACACACCGCGTGACGTCACGCTTGTGTAATCTTCAACCGTACTTTGTTTGACGTTTGAAGTTTCTTTACCTAGGCGTGACGTCAGATTCGACGCCATGACACTGCGTGCTGTTTTCCCACAGCTCACACTGGTTCCACGCCCTAAGAGTAGCGGTCATAGGGTTTCGCGATAATAATGACTGTCGTTGTCATAGCTGATTATTATTATTATGGTGTTTTGTAATACTTTAAGCCATAACACAATAAAAAAAAAACAAAATAATCTTAAAAAGCTTATTTTATTTACAAAATTATGCATTTTTATTACACTTAAAAGAAGGTTTGCAACTTAATAACTATTAAACCTTACTATTTACATTTTATATTACAAATAAAGTAAATACTTAACTAACATCTAAGTACAAACACACAATTGGACAAAAAATATTATATTTACATAATAGGAGTTATGTAAAAAATAACATAAATACCTATCTTATTTTTTACATTTTTTCCTAAACCGACAACAAATTTAATACTTCTTTTGATAGAATAGACTTCTTCTTCTGTGGTAACCTTCTTAAACTAGAAATATAAGGATCCGAATTAAGGAGAAGTCTATGTATCAAGTCGGTGTTTGTGACAACCCGAGACATTTTCCTCGTGTTGTCACGCCTGAAGAGTTTGATTAATTTATTGCAAGATTCGGCGGCCTCTTCCGAAAGCTCACCTATTGACAATAATGCGTGTTCAATTACTTCCGACCCATGAATGAGGACCTTATGTACAGACGATGGCAAGTTGTACCATGGATAGGTAGCAACAAGTTTACGTGCTGTTTCTAGAGAATACTCTTTAAAAGTGGCGTTATTAATTTTGTATCCCGACGAAAGACACTGCAGCAGATTATGACATCTGTCAATAAGGATTTTATCTAATCCAGTAATTTCCGCTGAAACCGCTGAGTTAGAAAAAAACTTTCTGGCAGTGTTTCCGTCGTTAGATGTGCCACTTCCTCCACTTCGCGGTTTGTCGACTATTAGACCAAGTTTCTGCCTAAACTGTTGCTGCACATGTTGTTTTTTTTGTGCAAGAAGAGCTTTTTCGTCTGAAGAACGTACCTGCCATTTCTTTATGTCTAATCTATAAGAAACGTGAATTAAATATTCGAAGAATCGGATATACGAGTGAAGAGGAGATAGTCCAAATTGATAGGTACCACTATCTGCAGTTTTGCTCAGCGATTTATCAATGTCATTCATCTCTTTTGGAGTTGAACCACAAATATAACATCTACTACAAGATGTATCGCTCAGAGCACTGCACACTTTACCATCAACCATGGTTAATTGTAAAGAATGCTGCACTTTTATTTCATATTCACCGTGAGTGAAAGAAGTCGGTTGTAAACTATCAATTTTAGTCTTGAAATAAGCTTCTTCTTGCACAGAAAGGTCTTTGGATTCTTTGGCAAATTGGAATCGAATAGACCTACAATACCTGGTGGAAGAAGGGCGCGGATTTTTCCAAACTATTTGATCTGGGTCGGAGGTATTGGACTTACAAACCAATTGAAGAGGACAATATGAAGTAACAAACATACTGCCATCATCATCGATACCAGAATCTCCAAAAATCTGTTTATATTCGCTGTGCCCCGTACTCCCATCGAAACCCCATTTTCCAATCAAAACAAATTCTTTATTAGGGTCAATATTATTCAAAACGGGTTTTTGGGATTCTAGTATCCGGCAAGCAGTATGATCTAACAATGATTGTAATTCTACTTCAGCAGATGATTCCGTGATAAACTCTTGCGATGGATAGCACCGCTTCTTAGCTTCTAACACTTTTTGATAAGATGGTAATGCATTAGGTGATTTTGCATTAACGAAGTCTTTCACCAAAAGATACTGATGTTTAGTCAGTTTTGTCTCATTTATAAGAGACAAGACTTCGTCAGTGCTGAAATTTAAAGATGCAGCGGCGTTAGATAGACTAGAATCGTCCAACAAAGAATTTATCGCAGAACTGTCTACTTTACTTAACTCTGCAAGCCTGCGGCGTTTTGATCTCTTGCTACATTCCTCAAAGTCCTTCCTGTGCTGGTGCTGTTGGGTGCTTGTCGAAGCTTCTGCTGCTGGCCGTTGGGTGTTGTGGCTCCCTACTGTTGCACAAGTTGGCAGAACGCAAACTTCAATTTCGTTCAGCCAGTCTCCGTACTTAGAGACCATGCGAGAATGGTTGCGCGTGACTTGCTTCCAAATTGCTACCAATCTTGTACAAACTTTAGTAACTCTTTTTTCCAAGTCATCAGCAATGTAATTCTCAACATCAGGCAGCAATTGTATTAGGTCTCGAAAAACTCGATGCCAACGCTCCAGTTCAGATTTGCTGTCTTTAATAGACAGCCAAGTATCTAGTACAAGCATTCTTTTGAAAGAACACTTAATACTAGTACCTAAAACAAAATAAAAATACGTTAAAAGCGGATCAAAATAGATACATGTTTCGTAGCAAGTGCTACGCGCCTGCTACGCGTTCAGGCGCGCGGCGTAGCACCTGGCTGCACCTTACAGACGCAGCATGACGCAGCTAAATTTGGAGAGGCCTAGTAGTAGACATTGTAACCCATATTTCTATACCAAATTGAATGGTACAAGTAGGTACAAACATAAGTAAAAGCTTCAACGTAAAAAATATACAGACATAAATACATAAAAAATGCCACGTTGGCGTAGCACTCTATTTAAAAAAAAAAATGTAGAAGGAAAAGGCAAAATAGTAAAGTAAATTAATAATACATACCTGTGACTTCAAATTCCATTGTAAAATAGCAGGTCACAGACAAGTTGGAACTTAAACACACGCGTCGCGTCTTGGGCTAATTAAAGCACTTGGTGATAACAGGTTGATGACTAATTACTTGTGTTCACTTCGGATGCCGAAAAAGGAATGTTGGGAACAATAGATTGCGAAACCTTTTATACCCTCAGGTAGTATGACAATTAGTGGGTAACTGAGCCAGATATCATGGCTTAGCTCAGTCATTGCCATCCGAGTCCTATGACCTACTACGGTACCACCGTGCAGCTGTAAAATTATTTTAGAAAAATGGCTTTCTGCTTCTTCAGGCTATATTAGTCCACTGCTGTACATAGTCCTCCCCTAATGAGCTCCATGGCGGCGCCCTGTCTTTAGCTTGCCGCATCCAGCATCTGCCGGCAGTTTTTCGCAGATCGTCATCCCACCTGGTCGGAGAGCGTTCTACACTTCGTTTGCCGAGTTGCGGTCTCAACTCAAGAACACGTTTACTCCAACAGTAGTTGGTTCTTCGGGAAATATGGCCAGCCCACTGCCACTTCGGTTTGCTATTTCTCTGAGCTATGTCGATAGCTTTGGTCCGCGGTCGGATGCATTCGTTACGAATCCTATACTTCAGAGAAACTCGAGCCTAGCTCTCTCCATAGGTCATTGAGCGACTTTGAACTGGTGGACCAGCCGTTTCGTGAGTGTCCATCGGCTTCTTAAGTCATCACAGGTAGGATGAATTGAACACTAATTGAAGACTTTCGTTTTCAAACATAGCGAAATGGCTTTAATCTTCGTTAAACTGTAGTTTATTACTGAAATATACGTTTTATTGGAAATAATAAATATGTCCTCATATTATGGCCGTCTTTTGTCATGCCTATTAACCCTTTACTTGCTCTCTGAGAGTAGGATGGTGCCCTGCACATTTATTGACTTCATAATAAAAAACCGGCCAAGTGCGAGTCAGACTCGCGCACCGAGGGTTCCGTACAAACCTGTATTATAGACCTGAGTATTTGGTATGAATTTCAATTTAATACCTCTACGCGTTTATGAGGAAATGGGTAGTAAGTTTAAAATTATTAAAAAAAAATATATTATGTGATGTAACTAAAAATTTATGGTTTTCGTAATTTTTCCTTTATCTATGCTATAAGACGTTGCTTCGTACCAAATTTCAAGATTCTGAGTTCACGGGAAGCACCCTGTAGGTTTTGATTCCCTTGCAAGTGTCGAAAATTTGCGGCATAAACGGCTGTATCTTTTGATTGCGTTGGCTTAGAAGTTTGATTTTTTCACAGCTTCAAGGGACAGTAGACCTGAGTAATTGATATAAATTTCAGCTTCATACCTCCACGCGTTCCTGAGAAAAAGGGTCTTGACAGACGGACGGACGGACGGACAGACGGACAACAAAGTGATCCTATAAGGGTTCCGTTTTTTCCTTTTGAGGTACGGAACCCTAAAAAATACTACTTTGTACACGTATATAGACCCGTTTTTTACTGCTGCTCCGACTCTCCAAGGTTTGCTGGAAAAAATCTCTTACAGAGATAAGCTCGCTTTTGTACATGTTATTTCATATGTAATGTCCTTTTTAATGTTTTGTGTAGAATAAAGTATAATAATAATATTACTTTAACAAGTGACAGCCCTATGAAGGTCCGATCACACCCCTTGCGCACCAGACCCCTATGCCCCATGGCGTGATACACTACCGTCAAGTGCACACACGCACACCAATCTGGAGGTATGACCGTACAGGCACGAATACACCCCTTTGTATCTATTGTGTAGAGGAATTTTTGAAAATTTAAAATGTTTCTGATTTTTCTTTAATTAGTAAATTATCGTTACAATCTAAGGACCAGTTTCTGAATTGAGATATATACTAAATAAATACTTAGGTAACTTTTTGTCACGCTCTTTTCTGAGAAATTCGAACAGACAGCATTACATGCAGTTAACTATTTACGTAGCGAAATTCTCAATTCAGAAATTTGCCTTAAGTAATCTAAGTAGGAATTTATTTGTGACACAAAAAAAAACAACTGCCAAAATCACAAAAAATTGTGAGATTTATTATGAGTGACAATAGTTAGCAATAAACAACAATTAATCGCGATTATTTATTAGGTAAAACGTAATTGCCTTAATGCTCAATAATGCGTACTTGCTTAACGTTCAATACATAACCAAAGAGTATATAACCATGTACATACCAGTTTGTATGAGCGTCGCGGGTCAAGAAATGCTGTGTATAACAATATTGCCACAATAAAAATATGGTCTAATAATCTATGTCGCGTTCACCATAATCTATTACCCTACCTACCCTCAATAGTCAAAGAACTCTTTAGTGTATCACGATTCCTATTATGTGCTCATCTCGTAGTCCGTATGGGGTCGGAAAAAATTGACACCCCATAAATTACAGGAACCTGTTTCTCTAGTGGGGCTGCTTTGAAATTCTATGACGGTACCGGTGTGCGGGGGTCCGCTGTTAAAAACATACACCCTTAGGGACTGGCGGGTACTTTCACGTAACGTCACGTCGTCGTGGTGAATGAAATAAAAATGCGCAGCAGCAGCGCTGTGCTTTAGTATATTTTTGGTCAATACTTGAGCGTATGCCAAGTTTGGCTATTGCGTTTTAGCCCTTAGATTGTTATCCAGTCCAATATTTTCTGTGTGTTGTTATTTTTCTATATGGTTCCCGTGATTATCTACCTAGGTTTTTATTTTATTTATTAGAGAAGATAGTTGTAAAAACATAAGGGGCAAACTTTTAAAGGCGAGAGTTTGCTTTTTTTTAATAAAGAACACAAAGCATAACAATAGTGTTGAAAAGTTGTGGAGTTTAAGAGGTTACCCTCTTAAACTCCACAACTTTTCAACTTTAATTATCACTTTTTTATTGTAACATAACATAACATTATTGTAAAAGTAACTCTTGAACAAAAAAGCTAATAATAGCTCTCGTGCAACTCCTAAAGAGTATATTTGAGTTGTTACATAAATCTCTTTAGGCCTAATTCTAGTTGCAATATTCTGCTAAGTAGTAAGTCTGCTACAGTAAGAATAAATAACATGAGCCCGCGACACTCGCCAAACAATTGGATGCATGAAATTTAATTTTATTATAGGGAAGAGCGGGTGATCGTGCTCCTCCACTATAAAGGGAAATTTCCCGCCAGGCAGATCGTATGCCTGAGGACGGCCGGTCCAACTAATGTTAGTCGGACATTATATTTATGGTATGTCATTGAAACACTTTCATTGCGCGATGCAGGAATGTTGGAGTTTGTAGTGCGCGCGCAGAGTTGACATGTGCTCGCCACATCACTCCCCTTCAAGACCGTAGCTACGCATAGCTAGGTCTGATAGGAATCGAAGTCTGTGCTCTAAAGCCTGCAAGTGCCAGGTGACGCTGAGTCAGTGAGTCGACTAGCGGTTGAGGGTGTTCGGCGGCTAACAGTCACTTCACCGGCGACAGTACCATGGAGACCGCGCATGTGGTAGGAACCGGTGAAGGCTGCTGTACCACTAGCAACGTGTACGTGTGCTGTTGCTGTGTGGCTGCCGTGCCGAGAGGTTGCAGGAAGATCACCATCAGTCCCAGTAGTCGGTGCGTTGACTGTAGTGGAACTGATGAAGTGAGAAGGAAGAATGCTGGCTTTGCTATGAGACTAATGTATGTGGAGTGCTGCGAGAGGGAAGGAAGGTTGACAATGATCACGTCGGGGTCACCACTATAGGGAAGAGCTGGTGATCGTGCTCCTCCACTATAAAGGGAAATTTCCCGCCAGGCAGATCGTATGCCTGGAGACGGCCGGTCCAACTAATGTTAGTCGGACGTTATATTTATGGTATGTCATTGAAACACTTTCATTGCGCGATGCAGGAATGTTGGAGTTTGTAGTGCGCGCGCAGAGTTGACATGTGCTCGCCACATTATATTAGAATCCATGTAGAGATTTTATTCATCAACTGCTAGGTCTATTTTCTAGGCGTTTGTAAGTTTTTTCTTTTGATAACATACTATCAAAAGTTGAAAAAAAAAATTGCCCATATTTAAGCAACACTCAGAATTAACTCAGGACAATAGGTAAAAATTCAAGTCACGGAACCCTGCAAGTGCTTGGCCTGATTTTGTTTTTAAGATTTGACAGTTCAATTTTTTCCTCTTCAGGTTTTATGGCTTCTTCGTAAAAGTAGTAAAAGTGTCAGGCAGGATGGAGATCTTTTGGATTTTTTTGCGTGATCTGGAAAGCGTGGGAGTCAGTTTGTTGAGCAAAAAACTCGGACAGAAAAGTTTATTATATAAGCAGTCAATATTGGGTCAACTAGGTACCTAATCTACTATAAGGGAAATAATCTTGGAACACGTGTAAAAAAATGATTGTTCTTACTTAGGTTTTAAAAGTGTTTTCAACACACTTGCTCGTAAAGTTGCTATTTTTTTCTTTGGTCTCACGCCCGGAATGCGGTTTATTACACACTTTTGCGTTTTACTTTTCATTGCCGCACTAGTGTTTTTATTATTCCACTTTTTTTTTAATATCCGTAAAGAGGTTGTTACCAAAAGATTTATTATTTTGTAAATAATAGTTATTTGTTATACAAGAGTGCAAAGTTGCTTTTTAACCGCGTGTTCAATTTTGATGACCGAGCAAGCGAGGGAATCAAAAGAGCACGAGGTGAAAAATCTTTGCACTCGAGTGCAACACGTAACTTTTCATTCCACCACAGCGAGGAAATGACTAAATGCAAAAAAAAAACGTTTACAATCACAAGATAGGTACACTTTTATTTCAGTTAATTACGTAGGCTGCGGCCGGAGGTTCCAAAAAAAAACGAAATTATTTAATATAAATTTAATAAAAAATTACAATAGGTACTTATGGCTAATTATGATAGTAGCCGATTCGAAGTATGAATACGGAATGACGAAAGTAAAACTAGGTAGATACACCGAGGAGGAAATGCAGCGTCAGCTGCCTCGTGTCGCGCCTGGCTGTTGTTCACCGTATTGAGGTAATTGCCGCGCCAGCGCTATGCCTGTGGAGTCCGTATGTAACACCTCCACCCTCAGATCAGCAACTATTTGGGCACGTTGAGTGAAAATGTTGCTGGGAACCTTCCCTTGGGTTCATCTCTTTTCTCGATGTCTTCATAGGTGTGCTTCTTAGGTGTGGGTGGCTCAGGCTCTTTGCGTTTCTCGCAGCTCCAGAATCCGTAGTGATAAGTTAGGGTAGGCGCCGCCGATCACTACTATAATGTAGAGAGGTATCGTCGTGTGGTACAGGACATCTGGTTGCGCCTTTTCGGTTTGGACAGGAAGCTGCATCATGATCTGGTCCTGGATGCTGTGTAGTCCTTGTAAGTCGATTGAGTTGAGATGTACGCTCTTAGAGGTATCAGCTTGCTTGTCAGCGTCGTACGGGATCTCCGTTAGTTTTAGGGGTTGTCCTCTTATCTCATCGTTCTCGTTCGTTAGGGTGAACTCTGTAGTACGCAGATAACAGTTGACAGGGATAGTGATAAGATAGCTTCCTTGGATTGAGCTGAAGTCATCTCTTCCGCAGGTTAACTGTACTTTCGTAGGTTGTGGGAAAGACAGTACGTAGTGTTGATCGTCGAGTTTCTCCATGGCCTCCATAGATAGTTGAACGGTTGAGAAGTGACAGGATCCCTCTAGGTTTTGATGCAGGATGAGTTCTTGAACGCAGTCAGGCTGGGTGCGAAGTTGAAGTCCTATCTCCTTCTCGCAGAGAAACCAGGTACTAAACTTCGGGCATTCTGCCTCCATGTACACGAATGAATCCTTGTTAGTTGCTATAAAAGGATGGGAAGGAATAAGGGCCTGGTTATTTTTATTAGGGACTATGGAAAGTCTATAAAGGTCATAGGTACTTAGGGAAACTATGGGAAACCGAAAGACTATAACTAACTGTTTCTCGTTATAATATGATCCAGATTTGATTACGTCATAATACTCTCGGAGCTCTAAGCTTAAAACCTGATCCTTATTATATATAAATTTTAACTTATCTATCATTGAACTTAATACGTCTATATCTATCATAGAATGATGAGTGCTCGATGCACGAATAAATGCTAAGCTATTTTCTACCCTAATTAATTCCGACAGAAGGTCGTCTACGTTTTCTCTCATTACGTCTAACAGTTGTGCAAATCTAACGTGTTTAATCAGACTAGACTCTCTGTACACATTGCTATCTAGTAACATATTCAGCGTATCGTTTATTTTACTCTGGTTATCTATGAGTTGCTGTAAAACGTTAGTGTGTCGAGACATCCATTCTTTACTAAGGCTTACGTGTTCATTAAATTGAGTGACTACCTTATCTTGGTTTTTCTGTAAAGCTTGAATTGCACTGTTAAACTTGATTGCGTCAACGTAATCCAAGTTACCAGTGATACTTTTTCTAACCGAACCGAGACTGTCTACAAGACCTCTTTTAGCGCGATTGGGTTCTAATGATCTTAACTGAGATTTTACCTTGCCAAGCTTGCTAGTAAGATAATGTATCTGAACCTCATAGAGTAAGTAGGTATCATTTATGAATCGCGTGCTAATGCTATCTAGCTGAGTCTGTAAAAAGTTAACCTTATCTTCGATTTCATCTAGTTGGACAAACTGGAGAAAAGTATGATGGTGGGTCGTCAGTCTGGTTGGTCCTAGCTTATAAGGCAGCAGTCCGGGTCCATCTGCTAGACTCTCAAGTCTTATCTCTTGAGGCCGCGTCACGTGGACGAAGATTAACAGCAGAGTCCTGTAACAAGGTAGCTTCCTTAGGGGCTCGTTTTAGCCTTGACTTAGCTACAGGGCCGCGTTTCTTTGATGTATAAATATGTATCGGCAGGTCGGCTAAAACTCTGTCCTGCGTATAGCGTGGGGTAGTTTTTTGCCTACTAGCAAAAGGGTTCCTGATGAAAACCTGCTGATGGGGTTCGTATTCCATCTCGGGTTCACGATCTTTATTCCTGTTGTTAATTAAAGCAGTACGGTTAGCAAGTGAGGACTCGTTTATAATATCGTAGACCTTTTTCATCTGCTCCTTATGGTTTTGCGTATACTGCTGTAACAACTGTTGGTTTAAATCGACGTCACTGAGGTCTCTAGGGTCAAAGTGACCGGTTAGTAAGTCAAAGGGTCGACATTTAGTGAAGCTGTGAATTGAGCTGTTATAGCCTATAATTGCATAAGGCATAAGGTTCACAATTGGTTCATTTTTATGCTGTAACTTTAGAATTCTGAGATGTTCAAGTAAGGTCGAATGGAAGCGTTCAATATTGCCGTTGTCGTTAGGGGAGTGAGCTAAGATCTTATGATGGTTTATCTTATGTAGACGTGTAAATTCTGAGAACAACTGATTGGTGAATTCTGTTCCGTTGTCTGTAACGATGGTTAGAGGTACTCCATGGTGAGTACAAAATTGTAACAGCGCCTGAAGGATACTGACAGCTGTTCCATCTCGCAGATGGTATGCCTGTCCGTACTTAGTAAAAACGTCTATCAGGGTTACATACTTCTCACTCTGGACTGTGAATAAGTCCATATGGACAATTTCAAAGGGCTTAGTTGCCGGGGGCACTATATTGAACTTGGGCCTAATGGGGTTTCTGTCATACTTTGCCTGTCCGCAGACTGTACATTCGTTAATGAATTTAGTAATTTGATCTTTCATTTTTGGCCAATAGTACTTGCGTGAGAGGGCTAAGTAGCATTCGTTTATTCCACGGTGGTTTGTTTTACCGTCGTGATATAGGCGAATGATATCTTGCTGACGAAGGTATTCTTTTACGTTTTCGAGTTCAGACTTACAGAGGGTTAAGTTCATGGAAGAGCTTTTGAATTTATCTTGTATGATGGGGATGACCTTGTACATTCCAAGGGGTGGATTTATCAAAATGGCAGTTTTGACCTTGGGATTGACGTATTCTTTCAGTGCGTTAACTAGATCGCTTTCTAAGTTCGATTCTGATAACTGTACAGTTATGCGAGTGTGAGTGTCGAACGGTTTCGTCACTGTCGGCTTACGTTTGACATCGCTTACGATGGTGAAAATAATTTGCCTGTGAAATTTATTAAGGGGTTCATCTGAAACTGGGACTTCGAGTATGGGGTGTTCGTTACTCGTGTGAACGGTCTCGGTAGAGGAGTCTGCTACGGTTGGTGGACTTTCTGTAGGATTGGGGAGTATAGAGCAAAGTTCGTCAATAATGGACTTTGATTCCTCATTATGTATCTCTACCCGTGAGAGCGCGTCAGCGTTGCTATTAGCTTTGCCCTTTTTGTACGTCACAGTAAAGTCGTATTCGCTAAGTCTCAGTCGCCATCTAGTGAGACGTGAATTTGGTTCTTTTAAATTCATCATCCACTGGAGGGGCTTATGGTCGGTGACTACCTTAAACTTGCGTCCGAATAGATATGGCCGGAAGTACTTGGTAGCCCAGACAATGGCTAGTAGCTCTTTCTCAATAGTACTGTAATTAAGCTCACTCTCGTTCAGAGTGCGAGATGCGTAGCATACAGGCTTGTCTGATCCTATTGGGCCTTGGGATAGAATTGCTCCAATAGCGACGTTAGAGGCGTCCGTAGTAAGGACGAATTCTCGACTGAAGTCGGGATATTGCAAAATGGGGTCGTTAGTAAGAAGTGTTTTACACTTTTCGAAACAGCTGATGTACTCAGTGTCTAATGTGACCTTTTTACCCTTCTTTAGACACTGCGTGAGGGGCTTCGTTATACGAGCGAAATCAGGGATGAATTTTCGGTAATAACCGAGAAGACCTAAGAACTGCTTTATCTCCTTTGGGGTTTTTGGAATTGGGTACTTCATTATTGCTGAGATTTTATCTGGGTTAGGTTTGATACCGTCTCTAGTAATGACGTGCCCAAGGTAAGCTGTTTCAAGCTTAAGAAATTCCGATTTATCTAATTGAATTTTGAAATTCGACTCTCGGAGTCGTTGAAGGACCTTTTCAAGGTTGACCATGTGTTCTTGGAGAGAAGTACTGAAGACAATGATGTCATCCAGGTAGACTAGACATATTTCGTTTTGGAGACCTCTGAGGACATTGTCCATGACTCTCTGAAAGGTGGATGGAGAGTTTTTGAGTCCCATGGGCATTCGAAGATACTCAAAATGGCCATGTTCTACATTGAAAGCTGTTTTGGGGATATCAGAGGGGTCCATCTCGACTTGGTAGAAACCACTTGCCAAGTCAAGGGTTGTAAAGTACTGACACTTCCCTAATTTGTCAAGTACGTCATTGATGTTAGGTATGCGGTACTTGTCATCGACTGTCTTCTCATTTAATTTACGAAAGTCGACTACCAGGCGCCACTTCTGTTTGCCTGAAGCATCGGCTTTCTTGGGAACTATCCAGATGGGCGAGCTCCATGCTGAGTCCGAAGGTCTTATTGTGCCTTGGTCCAGCATCTTGGTGATTTGATCTCTAACCTCCTGTCTATGTATGAATGGATAGCGGTAGCTTTTGGTGTAAATAGGGACCTCGTCAGTCGTCCTAATCTGGTGTTTTACTCTATTGGTAAAGGTGAGGGGTTCGCCTTCGATATAAAACACATCCGCATATCGAGAGCAAAGGGTGATGAGATTGCCCTTTTCCTCTTCGTTCAGATGGTCGGTTCTTAAGCGCGAGATGACGTCTTGCGCGCGTGTATTAAGTCGATCTTCTATGTTACTACACTGTATGTTAAAGAGCTCAGCTTGCGCTGGCTGGTCGAGTGAAAAGATAACGTCGTTCGGTGTCGGGTTCTCGACTTCAAGGTAACCACGACTATTGGTGACCGTTGTGAGGCATTGGTGGATTATGCAATTACAGATCACTTGTTCCTCTATTAACACATCGCCGTCCGGGGCGTTTATAGGAATACGCACTAATTTTGAGGTGCCGGCTGGTATCATATCTTCATACAGGTTAACATTGCAAGAGTTGTACATGCGAATAGGGTTAACAGCAGATTTTGTTAGTAATTTTGAGTCTTTAAGGTCGATATTAGCCTCCCACTTAGATAACAAGTCTAGCCCAATGAGTCCGTCAAAGTACGCGTGGAAACGATACACATAAAGCTTGATATCGTCCGGGTCGTTGAATTCCGGGAAACAAGGCAGTGTTATAGAGTAATCATTCCTACTCCTAGCGTGCACGTTCGTCACTTCGAACGGGTCGTAGTTAAGATGGTAGTTGGGGAAGTACTGTTCTACAGCTTCGGGGCTTAAGAAAGACTGATTCGCACCTGTATCAATTAGAAGTCTAAGAGGTGGGTCTGAAATTTGGATGTAGGGTAGCTGGCGTTGTGTCTGAAGATTGACCTCTATTTTGGCTTGCCTAATTTCTGAGCTGACTGAAAATCCTGATGTCCATGGCTAGGCCCTGGCTGTGGTTGGCCTTCAGGGCATAGCTGGTTATTGCCAGTGTCGTCATAGTATATTACGTCGGGATTATATTCAATGCCATAGGTATTGTAGTTGGAATCGTCCGTGTAATAATACTCCGGATCATATTCAAACTCGGTGGGGAAGTATGCGTCATCGTACGTCGATGCACACTCATTCAAATGCATTTCGCGGGACTTAAAATAATTATTAGGTGGAGGGTTCCCTGCCTTACGCCAATCATGTCCTGTCATCATGCTATGAGGCAATGGTCTTGGGGTGAAATGCTGCACACCGCTCATGGGTCTTGGTGCAGAATTTTGGGGTGCGTTATTTCGTGGTGGCATACGAAAAACATTACTCTGGGGGTTGTAGTTGGGGGGTGCACTGCGGAACATTTGTTGCGTGCGCGTGGGCATGTTAGGCATGCGGTTTTGTGAAAAGCCCTGCTGAGGTGAGTTGAATTTAAAAGCCTGAGGTGGGCCTTGGTAACCTCTTTGTGCTACGGGGGCTGGCCAGTTGTTAACTGGGGGTTGGTAATGTTGAGGCCGTGTGGCAGTGTATGTGACGGGCATAGAGGGGGTTGGTATTTTAAATGACTGCTGGGTCTTAGGCTGGTCATTGCGCTGTTGTAAGTACATTACATTTAGCTCCTCCTGCACGTATTCAAGTGCCTTTTCGATGGTTGGGGGGCGCATACATCTAACCCTGGATCCTATGGGATCTTTTAGTCCACGTACAAAGGATTGCATTGCGACCCTTTTGTAAAGTGATCGCTTTGCTTCAACTGTGGTTAACACGCCTTCGTGCAGAGTAACATAGGTCATTATCGTACTGAACAATGTTTGGCAATGGTCATAAAATTCCTGAGGAGTCCTATTACCTTGTGCAGCTAATGAGAGGTCGCTGTACAGTGCCGTTTCGTCTCGTTGGTCTGAGAAATTATTATTAAGGGCGGTTCGAACGCCCAACCAACTATCAGGGATGCCGTTTGAGTTGATAGTTGAGGCGGCAGAGCCTGTGATTTTATTGAGTATACCATTTAGTAGGCATACATTCGGGAGTTCACTGCCGGGGGCTGTGCCCATATACTGATTTACTATCGTATCACATATATTTATAAATCTAGTTAAGACATTAGGGTTGCCGTCAAATTCGGGTACGAGTCTCAATGCTTTGAAGATAGTGTCTGGATCATGGGCTCGTTCCTGAGCCATCTCTCTGTCTCTGAATAATCTATCTAAGTCTAAATATCTATTCCTATCTATTCTACTTTGGCGAGCCTGTCGTGATGCAGGTATGCCTGCCCTAGAATCTTTCGGGTGAAAAATCTTGGGAGTTGGGGTGAACTTAGGAATAAGGGAAGCAACACAAGAACAATTCAAGTGCACTTACAATTTCATTCCGGTTCCTCTTGGTGAGTCGATGTCTGGAGTCTCCTCCTGGCTGCAGCTGGATTGTAGATTCTGGATACCCGTAGATAGAGTCTTGATAGCCTCCAGGTCAGGAACGCGATGTTTTATGGTCAGTTTTACCGCACGCGAGCTGACCCACGAGTATCCTACCGCCTGCGCCAATTACGTAGGCTGCGGCCGGAGGTTCCAAAAAAAACCGAAATTATTTAATATAAATTTAATAAAAAATTACAATAGGTACTTATGGCTAATTATGATAGTAGCCGATTCGAAGTATGAATACGGAATGACGAAAGTAAAACTAGGTAGATACACCGAGGAGGAAATGCAGCGTCAGCTGCCTCGTGTCGCGCCTGGCTGTTGTTCACCGTATTGAGGTAATTGCCGCGCCAGCGCTATGCCTGTGGAGTCCGTATGTAACATACAAGAGTGCAAAGTTGCTTTTTAACCGCGTGTTCAATTTTGATGACCGAGCAAGCGAGGGAATCAAAAGAGCACGAGGTGAAAAATCTTTGCACTCGAGTGCAACACGTAACTTTTCATTCCACCACAGCGAGGAAATGACTAAATGCAAAAAAAAAACGTTTACAATCACAAGATAGGTACACTTTTATTTCAGTTTAGGTATTAATTACTACATTATTATGACAGGTAAGTATTACAGAATAATCTTTAAATTATAACAAAATAATACGTAGATATAATTAAGAAAATTTTAAAGTAACGTTGCTACAGTTATTTAAATTGAGTGTAATATTTTTTTAATTCACAAACTTAGTGCACACGATGGTCTAAATTCAATTTACTTTATCCTCTAGAGAATAAAAACGGCTTTTCCACTCAGATATTGAAGATTAAAACTACTCTTTCCGAGATGGTGGCATGAAAATAAACTTGTTGCAGTCAAAATCTGATAAGATAAGATTATACTTCATCTAATTATGTATTAAAGCATTTAAAAAATACAATATTTTAAATCATTAATTACCGTAAATTCTTATTTGAAATACATAATTATTTAGTTTAATATAATTGTGGCTGAATGGCGGTGTTCAGTGCCTCTGGACTTAACCTGCGCGCGCATAGTTATTCAACCAAAGATACGGCGCGCGAAAAACTAAACCTCCGCGCCATTTTGTCCAAACATTTGTTCGTTTTTAATTTGCTGATTTTATACCTACCTAATTGTTTTTTTCCTCGCAAGTGTGTTGAAAAACGTCGTATGATACGTGTGTGCTTTGTTCATTACAGTCTTGGCTCTATTACAGCCCTCGCCTTGCGGCTCAGGCAGTGCAATACCGCATCGACTGTAATGAAATGAATGACCAACTTCGCACACTTGTATCATATCATAATGTACTATTGTGTTTACTTCTACATTTCTGTTCTGTTCTATTCCATATTTTGTGTTCTAATATTTCTGTTCTATATTTTAATGACCACGTTATAGCACCATTACTTAAATAAAGGGGCAAAATAACTTTTTATTTCTCGCTCACACTATTTAGACGGCAATGTTATGTATGAGCGAGAAGCAAGTAATCGGCTATAATAGTTCTTGTACATAAGATAAGATTAGAATATTAGTACAAAATAATTGCAAATGTACATAGTACATTTGGCGGCCATATTGCTAATAGCAATGTCTTCCAGACAACCTTACAATGGTAAGTTGCTGAAGGGAATTATTCGTGCATACATACATTAAATGGGTCTGGCTTTCATGGGAAAGTCGTCTATTTAAATTAAATTTTCCCTAGGTAAAATGGACTGTATATCTATCGCGGAACTGCGCAGTTTTGGGCTAACTGTATACTTGACTGTTTAGACCATAACACAGTGCACAGACCTTCTCTCAGAGAGAGAAAGTAAATATAGTATAGAGAACTAAGACCAAATGAAGTTACTTCAAAATACCTTTATCAGTCCTAAAAACATTAGAAGAAAAAATAAGAAAATAATGTTTCTCGGAATGTCCTACCTACTTTTTTTTTTACTTAATTTATTTAAGGCACATACGAGATCAAAATCACAAAAACCTGGGAGGTTTATGCGTGATTTTCGGAGTGCACTCTATACAATACACAACAGTTTATATTATATAATATGGTAATAAACATTAAGTTCACTAACTTAATCCCGGATTCACTTACTTGCTTAAGTAAGTGAATCCGGAATCAAGCTGATAATATGTGGTGCTTAAGAAGGTAAGTTCGAACGTTAGCTTTAGCTTAAGAGGTACTTTTTCATATAAATCTACTCTTTTCGGGTTTTGATTCCAAATCATAGACTACACTATGAGGCAGTTCGTTCTTTATAATGCAGCCTGTACCTATACGTCCCACTGCGACCATAGGCCCTCTCTCAGAGAGAGAGAGAGAGCGTAGGCATAATCACCACGCGTGCCCACCGCGGATTGGCAACTCTGTTCACTTCACAATTGAACGTAACCTAAGTGTCTTCAAAACTCATAAAAAAAATTTAGAAAATTTCACCTACAATTTCAATTTTCTAAGAACGATGAACGAAATTGTGAAACGGATATGTAATAAAATGTCACTGGGCGTTGACTGAAAACCTTCTTTTACGAAAGAGCCGAATGAAAACCTTTTCAATCTATGAAAAAACGGAGTATCTATTATTGTCCATTATATGCAGTTAGAAAGCTGTCAAGGCATGTCAAAGAATTTTGGTCATAATATTTAAAGGAACACCGCCGGCTGCCGAATAGGGATATTTTTTACTTAACGTGTTTCACAATCTGAAGATAAAGTTCCGGATAAGCTATCCGCAACCAGGCCGTTTGTTCTTAATTTGAAACCATAAACGAACACACGCAATATAGAAAAAAATATTTAAATTTAGAACAAACGGCAGCCTTGGTTGCGGATAGCTTATCCGGAACTTTATTTGAACATTGTGAAACAGGCTCTTAGTCTTTGTTATGTCCTATTGCTGGCCAGAGATCTCCCCTCCTGCCAGGGTAGTACGATGACGTACGGTAGTACTGCGAGTCGCGTGTTTTAAATGTCAAAAGTCGCGACTTTCCAGTACATTAATTGAGTTTCGCATAAGACTTAGCGCCACAAAAGACGTCACTCGTGCCCGGCTACTTTCCATTACTCAAGCCACAACCAACCTTCCAACCAACAGAATCTAGGGCGCTAAGACCTGGCTTAAGAAAATTTCCAATAGAATCATATAATCAATATCAACCCTTAAATGTCCCGGCACGGGTCTCTTCCTGCATACTCCACCACGGGGGCCAAGTCCGGGTTGGTGGAGGATTGTAAGACAGTGGCGGGCCTTACTGTCGGAAGTTATCAAGCCACCCATGAGGCCTTTGATATGGCTTAACGACTGCCAGCGGCGCGGCACCAACTGCTTAACGTGCCTTGCGAAGCACGGACGCACTCGGAAAAATGCCACTAGCGGTAGACACGGGATGGTCACCCATATCGAAACATCTAATAGATATTGGTTTGGTAAGGTATCAACCCTTTGTATATCCCCACTGCTGGGGCACGGGTGTCTTCCTGCATCGCAGGATGGCTAGGCCATACTCCACCTTAGGGCCAAGTCAGGGTTGGTAATAATAATTAACGACCGCTGTGGCGCAGCGGTAGCGCGTCTACCTACCATGCAAGAGGTCCTGGGTTCGAACCCCGGCTAGGGACAAAAAAAAACCCACGTCATGGATGTTTGATGTCTGGTTCCCACGACACAGGGAATCCTAGTGTGGGGCCAGAAGCAATGTGTGTGCCTGTATGTAAATGTTATGTTAAATAATAGATATTATTTTGTCATTCACAAACGGTGAGCAAACGGTGCGCAGTGTCCGGGCCAGTGGTAGCGGTATCCTGAAAGTTTTTGTGAGTAGGTTCAACTTCCAGTTTATGAACCACTGCGCTAAGGTCAAAATACTGCATAATAAAAATATGTGATTGCCTGCCTGTAGTACTATCTAAAGATTTTAGAATATTTATTTCACTTACTAACACTAACACCAATGTATTGTCTAATTTGCGTGATCCTTGTTGTTCGAAAAATAAATTATAATTAAGTAAACAATAGCTAAGCAAGGCAAAAGCTATTTGCCACTATTTTGTAGTCTACAAACCAATAGCTGTATAAGACATCGATCTGTGGGTTGATCGCCTTTACAACGTACTTAGAATTGTCATAAAAAAACATGAATTGTAATTCTATGAAACGCACCCCCGAATGTAAGGCAAACGTATTACCGACCGCCTAGTGTAATAAAGCCCTAAAATATTTTCTCCCCAAACATGGCCTAAGGGGCTAGCGACCGACCCAATCGTTGTTTCGAACAAAAAAACCACTCAGAAAAACCATTCCGTGGAAAACGCAGACCTCGTGTATCGTGCGATACAGATTTCGGTTTCGTTGTTCCACAAAAAAATATTGTTAGAGAGAAGAATAAAAACGTAGAAGGAGGGCAAGAAAAATAAAGAAAAAAACACTGGCTGGCTGGTTACTTAGCATAGAATAAAAAGAATAAAAGTTTTAACAAGTCAGCTTTCCATCGCGTCGTCAATTTTCTTCGCTTCCTTTCGTTTTGAATGCGTCAGTGAGTTAAGTTGCAACCACATTGAGCCTACCTACGCTGGCGTGGCTTCCCACCTTTCGACCTTCGTCGGTTAGGCGATGCGATGTTTCATCAGACGCTGTTTTCACATTTTTATGTTCTCGCGTCGCGTAGCATACGTAGGCTCAGTGTGGGTCCACATTGAGTTTCCTTTACAGACCTTGCATCCTTGGCAGCGTGTTTGCGGCCTCCTAGCGTTGGATGATGCCTTCAGAGCCGCGTTGCATAAAACTATAATTCTTAGTTTATTATGGTGATTCGATGCTATGGAATGGGCTGTGCTTAGTCTCCTTGATGGATCATATCAGAAATGGGACAATCCGCCAAAGAACTAGAGTGAATGACACAGCCTATATAGGTAAGCTTGCTGAAGTCTGATTAGAGAACGTTGCGGACTGAAAGAGGATGTAGTGACTAGAATTGAGAAAGGAATGTTGCGTTGGTTTGGACATGTGTTGATGATGAAGGAAGAAAGATTGACGAAACAAATATATATTGCGAATGTGAGTGGAAGGGCTGCTAAGGGACGCAGAAAGGACGCTGAAGTGGCAGTGGGCTGGTCACATATGCCGAAGAACCGATGGTCGATGGGGTACCAAGGTTTTTGAGTGGAGACCACGAACTGGCAAACACAGCGATCTGATGTAGATTGCTGACAGTAACTGGATGAGGATAGCGGATCACAGAAGCAAGTAGCGTTCATTGGGTAAGCATATGTCCAGCACTGCACGAGTATGGGATGATTGATTAATTATAATAATTCGATGTAGATTACTGAGTCTTCCTTGTTAATATGTGAATCACCTTTGCAATTTGTATCGAATTGTCATAGTGAACCTTGTAGTTCTATGAGATCCGGCCAGCTACAGTTTGGAACTTCAGGGCTGACCTGAAGGTGAGATGTGCAAGAGCAAGATACCCGAGTCTTTCAGATTAGTATTTCTTAATGACGCGACGCTTTTCACATAATTCGTGAATTAAACAACACCTGCACGTAGGCAGCTCAGAGATATTCACATCACACTCTCCACTGCTAGTGTTTCCTTGGTGGTAGTATTTTCACCCTGTTTTGATACCCTCCTAATTCCTTCTACAGTTAGAAAAAAATATGAAAATTACACAGGTTTGTTGAAAAATCTTGGTGTATTTCGTCGTAGTCCATAAGAGCTGGAAACGCTATCATTCACATTTAATTTACGATTTGTATGCAGGTTTAAGTATAGCTTAAAAGTTGAAGACAGCCTTCTGTTTATACCTTGCTCCATGCAAGTACAGTGAGCGTCAATCACTGCGACCCTAATCGTGTCTCTGAACACACGCTGATAAGGTCGAGTATCCAACAACAACCAGCACATCTGGTCGCAGACTGTTGTACAGAGAAGGCCGCCTCCAACATCGATGCAAGATGTACGAGTTGCATCACACACGGTGCTAACTTGCCGAAGATAAATCCTGCGGTAAACATCGCACACAGTCACTGTGATGTATTTTAACTCGTATTTTTTTAGTTACGTCTAGTTATTCTCCCCACTCAAATTGTCTCACATATATGTTATAACGCCAATTCCGCTACATCGTCCTACCATATCGTGATGGTCCGACGATAATCCGATACATAGGTCTGTATCTCTATTTTTCAACATATCAATGGCAAACGAGGTTCCCCATCTTAGTTTAATGCACCGCTGCGTTTTGTCCGAGGCAGGAAAACATTGGCACCTAATATATTTTATTTGTAGCACTACCCCGAAAAATAAAAAATAAACTTGTTCTTAAGTAACGAGAGTTAACCGGCATCTATCAGGCGAGCCGGTAACATCTTAGACCCTGTCTTTGTTTAATGGCAAGCATGAGTGGGTTCAAGTTTCAACATTAACAATTTTTTTTCAAAAATGCCCTAATTTTGAAGTAACTATTACGTTTTTATATGGAAGACATCCTGGTTAAAACTTTCTAAGCTACTATGGTGCACGTATTTGTAGTATTAAGCTTGTTCAGTTTTATAGTATTACTATTGTAAGTTTATGAATAAGGAGATCTGAAAATCAATCAAAAATCATCGCAGTGACAAGATTTGCGAATCAGCATGAGCATTTCGGCGATTGTTGCCCAGTAAGACGTGCAGAAAACAGCACATCAGTCTTTACGTAGGTCTACTCAAATCAAAATTGTGTTAAGCGAGTGCGACTTTGCAAACAAAAATGCTGCCGACTGAGTGTGTCGACTCAATGGGTACGTTGTTTGATGATGCTTTTTTTTGCAAGGGCTGTTGACTCAAGTCACCGCTAGGTTGTTTCACTGACACCAGACAAACCTTTTTTAGACAAAAATTTTGTCCGTCTCCGTTATTTGTTAACCGGTTAAAAGAAGATAATCAGAAAATAACCCTGTATTTATCTTAGGAACGTTTTCTCCGTGTGCACCGCGTCATCCCGACGCAATCGTGTCTTGTTGCATTCCATCTTGCAATGTTACTTTCAATACAATTCCTGTTCAAAACCGACCTTATCAGGTGGAGATAAGGGTTACTAAGACTACACTCGTAACTTTGTTACACTGAACCAAGGGCAGGATGAAGCTGGGAAGAAGAAAAATAGACCGTAACGTAAAGGAATAAGGTTCGTTGTAGATGAAGGCAAGAGTTGGTGTTATGGTCCCTTTTTTCGTCTAAAGTTGAAAATGATTTTTAAACATTTGCATTTTGTCTGATCCTTTCTTCGGAGCTTGTTTAAAATTATTACTTACCTTTAGTCGACATTTACCTGTACGCAATTTCAACTCTGCTACGACAAAATACCCTGAAATCCAGCGAAGGTTTAGGTAGCTTGACGACGCGGGTCGCGTGGTCATAAGTCGCGGCTTTTCAGTATATTAATTCTGCTCATATACTTTTTTATGTAGCCTATAAACGTCGTAGTACTGCAGGACACGACCCTTCCCTCAGAGGGAGAGAAAGAGAGAGTGTGGACTCAATCACCGCACGTGCCCACTGCGGATTGTCAATTTCAAGCACTGTAGTATTCGAACACCTCAGACACTCAGGTTTCCTCATGATGTTGTCCTTCACCGTTAGCGAGTGGTATTGCTACTATTCATAAATGTACATAACTTAAAAATTTAAGTCATTGGCACATGCCCGCACTGGGAATCTGACTTGGGTCTCCCGCTCCAGAGTCCCTTAGCCCCTTTCCCTCGAGGGGGGTCGCTCCCGATGTGGATTTACGGGTCCTATATAAGGACCAAAACCAGCCCCAAGGTAGTGTTTAGTAGGTAGGTGCACTTCTTGTGAGTCCCACATTGTGCCCTGTATAGGGAAAAAAGAGTCCCTTAGTTAGAAAACTGGAATAAAGGAAATAGTTTTTTTTTTTAAATATCCTTTACGTGTGTATTGGCGTATTTTGGCGTATATATTTTATTTTACCTCTATGTGAAGCATGCTTAAAATGCACGAAAATAAAACAAATGTAAATCAGGCTTAATGTTGAGTATGGGTGCCATTTTTATTGCTATATAGCACAGTGGTTTGAACGTTGTAGAAGGCGTTAGTTAGTTAGTTTGTCCTGTGGTTTCCGCACTTGCCCGATTTCACCAACAATCCCTATCTTTTAAGGGACACCTATCCCTTTTTAAGGGCTACCTAACGGTAGTTTCGCTTTCACCAACGGTAAAGCGTCACTTACGCCTCTAGGGGAACCCCTAAATTTAGGAGGCTGATTATTGAGCCCCTAGCCTCAGGTGACAGTTTCTTTGCCGTCTAAAATGGACAATTTGTTACATTTTATTGGTGACTTTGAAGGTCTTGAAGATCTGGACTTCTTGTCGAACCCAAGGCTTCTTAGGCGGCCTCGCATTTATCGAGAAAGGCTCGATTTCTTTGCAAAGTACGACAACGTGGATTTTGTTAAGCGTTATAGGTTATCCAGACTGTTCTTTTCTTACTTAACGAAATTAAAGTTCGCTTCGAATTTAAAGATGTGTGAAAAAAAGACTGAGTTTCAGTTTTGTACTTTGTACACATTAGGTACCAACTATTATGTTTTCTGTGACATTACGTGCAAAACGCAAAACAAATTGTTTTGACTTTTTGGCTGTTCTTTTTTTACTGGTGTCGCAATGAGATATCATCAGACAGCCATCCACTTTACATGTATTACGACATATTTTACTAAATATTTTTTGCTGAATCAAAAATGATAATGTAATAAAGCTTACAATGTAGTCAATAGTCCATTAAAATGACTCAAATCACGTAAAAATAGTTTACCGGTAAGTTGACGCTAAAACACACTAGACCATAGACAAAACATCACCTAAGTAAGTAACCCCTAGTTAGGTGATTCTTTGTACGGGGAAAACGAATTTAAGTTGCGGGATGGTTTAGGGAATCACTTAAGCTAGAAGTTCCCTAGTTAGGTGGATGTTAGGGGATGGTTGGTGAAATCGGCCTCATAGTTGGGCCATTGTACGTAGCATGGCTGTGAGATCACTCCAGCCATCCAATTTCTTTCCAGAAAGCCAGCAGTGCACCAATGTTACTGCTGGCCTCCCGAAGGGATCCCAGCTTTCCGATGGTGGCTGTCCGTTGCGCTTCCACGCCTTCACACTGGATAGTCACGTGGGCGGGTGTTTCATCTTCCTTGAGGCATCCTCGGCACAACGGGCTGTCATTCAGTCCAACGGTGTGGAAGTGTTTATTTAGTGGGCAGTGGCCCGTCATAAGTGCCACAGCTATGCGCAGATTGCATCTCCTCAGACGCAGCAGGCTGCGCGTGAGGCGCTTCGACATTTCCGGTAGAGCCTCTTTGGCTTGTTTGCATTTCGTTTCAGTTTTCCATAGTTCGGCATGTCGGCATGTTTTGTTGTGTTGTAGAAGGTGTAAGAAAGGAATCAAGATAATTGAAAATTAACTTTAAGTATGTGTAGAGCACAAGCTAGGCTATATTTGTGAACCAATCTGACGCAGTGCTACTTCTGACAACAATTTACTGGTAAATAGTCTTCAAAAGTGCCAGATAGGACCATGATCTGCGAAGTACCTGCGAATGAGTGACAGGGAGTTAAATAGAGTTTGACATTTATCACATAAATGAATCCAAACAGACACATGCAGAAAAACTATTTTCGATAATATTCGATTTTCGCTTTTAGCGATAAGACCACCAATTGTATACTAAGGTCCGGTTTCTGATTTAAGACTTTCAGTAAGTAAATACTAAAGTACAGTGTTACACAAGAAATAAGTCTCGCGGATGTACCTGCGCAGATGACCAAATTTTGGATGTGCGGTAAGTTGATCGACCAATCAGATAGTTTCATTTTATAGCAGGCCGCGCGCCTTTGTTGCTATTGGTTGATTCAACGTCATCGATGCAGGTGACTATTAGTTTGGCAATATTAGCGTGAGCGAAATAGGTAGCGCTACTGCGGCAATCAATTCTGCATCTTAACCGTATCGGTTAAAGATCATGTTGAATGTACTTATAGCTTCGGGTACTTTCGTTACACTTCTTCCTAGTCTGCGCGAACGAAGATTCCCGAAGGGACTTTTATGATGTGTAGTACTGTAACGTTCTGTCACGCTCTTTTTGGAGAAATTCTAAGAGACAGTACTTACTACAGTTAAGATATTATTTAGCGAAATTCTCTGTTCAGGAACTGGCCCTATATAACTTAGATATGTTTTTCATGTACTCTCAAAATGTATCGATATCAACCCTTGCAAGTCCCCGCTGCTGAGGCACGGGTCTCTTCATGCATCACAGGAAGGTTAGGCCACACTCTACCACGGGGGCCAGGTCCGAGGGGGTGGTGGAAGATTGTAAGACAGTAAGACTATCAGAGATTATCAAGCCGCCCATAAGGCCTCTGACATGGCTTAACGACTGTCATTATATGAATGCCGGTACCAACGGGTGCGAAGCACGGAAGCGCTCGTAAGAAATGCCGCAAGCGGTAGTCACGGGACGGTCACCCATCTTGCACCTGATCGCGCCTGTTGTTGCTTAACTCAAGTGATTGATTCCAATCTCTCGGTTCGACTAGGTCACGAGCGCTTCTTCTTTAAGCTAGTGTTTCAGATAACTTTATATTTCATTCCTGTATTTATAACTTGCCTAGTTGCCTTGCCCGAAATAAATGATTTAATATTATCAATATCACGTCTCACTTAGGAGCGTGTCGAAAGAAAGAGAGATAGAGAGCGAAACGAAGAGACAGAAGAAAGTTGGACGTAAGAAAAGAAATAGTTGCATTCAGATTATCAGTGCTTGAGTAAGGTCAATGTGTTTGGGTCTGTTGTACACCTTTCACCAGTTAGCAATGGGATAAGCTCTTACTGTTGCAAATGCACTCAAATTCAGGTCAGCAAAGTTGGCAGCGGTCAGCTTACACGGCCTTTGAGATCTGAAACATAGAGGCTCTTATCACATCCGGTCCTTCGACGCTGAGGACAATGGAGGGGAAAACATTGCAAGCAAGGCATGGCAAGCCATCGTCGTGAAAGGAGTTGCCAATCAGCGTAAGGGACTCGCTGGTTGTTGCCCAGGGTGCGCCAGACGTACTGGCTCATTGAGTACGTCGTTCGGGGAGGCTCCAAGGAAAACATTTTGCCACTTGCTAACCTCACGACAAAGTTGCCACGACTACGTCAGCGTGGTAAACGGATTTGGGCCGGTACAATAATTTTTGAATTCGGTGAAGTACTTTCGGAACCTGTCATTCAAACATATTATTAACTTACAAAATTTTTTTCTATAAAATAGGTATTTGTGTAGATATAATTGAAGAAAATGTAGAGAGAAACAGACTGTTTAGCATCGTACCGTTATGTATAATAAAAGCACTGCAGCAATATTTTTAACTCACACTATAAAGGTATATAGTGTCAAGTGATATAAACGTAGTGTACATATTTACCTTTGCTAATTATTACTCGCACAATTATTACTATATAAGTATTCCTACGAATATTTTTATTAACATTTATTGTCGAGTTATGTGTTTCTCTATGTTCTTTCGAAAACAAAGCTCTTTTAAAAACCTATTTAGAGGCTAAAAATTCCAGCCATGCCGGGACTCGAGGCCGCGACCTCTGGCTAACCGTGCCAGCGCTCTCCCAACTGAGCTAATGGGCGACCACCGGCATCAGTGAAATTTCGAACCTCTTTAGAATACTCTCTGTATTACGCACAAAATAAAACTCTTACACCTTTTCTTCTTCCTCCTGTGGCTTTCCACTATTTAGGTTGGCTGTTAGATTCCCATATTCTTCTGGATTTCTTGACAAGCGCAGCAGATTTGTGGAGACAGACGCTGGGTAGGTGTGTGTACCTAGTCCCTGATGTTTTTGAGCCACTACTCCCTCCTTTTCTCAACACACCATCTTCATTTAGGGGAGATCTTTTCTTACTTTTGCTGACAAGACCCGCCATCCCCCCCTCTTATTCTTCTGGCTATATGTTAATCCACTGCTAATGAGCGCCAGAGCGCCCTGTCTTCAGCTTGCCGCATCCTGCATCTGCCGGCAGTTTTTCGCAGATCGTCATCCCACCTAGTCAGAGGGCGCCGTCCTACACTACACGTTTGCCGAGTCGCAATCCCCACTCAAGAACACGTTTATTCCAACGATTCCCGCCCCCCTTCTACAAGTAAATTTCTGTTTAAATAATAATTGAACGGCCCTAACTTAAGTGAGTAGGTAGAGTGCATGCAAAATAATGCACTCACTTACCGGTAATTGATTAAAACGATGTTCCTCTTTAGTTCTTCGTCTGCCAAATACCACAGACTGTTATAAGCTGCCATGCTGACTTCTTTACTCTGAAATAAGAAACACTAATCATGAAAAGTACACGGCACATCACCTTTTACAGTGTGGATGCACAGACGCCCGTAATGTACCTGGGTAGCGCGATGGCATGAGTCACGCGTTTTCTTCTTCTTCAGGCTATATAGGTCCACTGCTAGACATAGCCCTCCCCTAATGAGCGCCATAGCGCAAGGTTGTGCCATCATTGAGGGGTAGTGCCCATAATCCCCACGCTGGGCATGCGTGTTGGGTATCGCAGTTTAGTGGAATTGTACTGCAGGGGGCGCTGCTGCCCACCCCCCGGTTTGTGTCCCTTATTCGCCTTTAACGACACACGCGGAAAGAACTTGGGTTGGTGCTATTCTCTAGGCCGACACCACACCGCAGGCGTTTGGTGACGCTAAAATGCCGGATTTGTCAATGAGCCGTTTTCTGCGCAAATTGACAAAGCACTTCACAGTTGGCGCCTGTATGCGTGCACATAATTACGAGAACTAGGACACGTCTGGCAAGTTTTGCTTAGCACGTTACAGATTCATTTTGACAGCCGGATTCAGGTTCTTCTATGGCCACGCTTGTAAGCGCTATCTATGCACTGCTTTGTGAATTTGTGTTGAAAACGGCTTTACAGCCCATGAAAGACGCCCTTTAAAAGGGGCCAATGTCATCTCCCAATGTCATCTAACCTCCTGTCATCGTCATTAAAGGCGGTCACTTTGGTGTTCTGCTAAATTACGTTACGTTTTTATGTGCCTTTGTGAATGTCTAGTCCAGGTTTAGGTGCCACATATAAGAGAATGAGCAGGCTGCGTTAGTTTTCGTTATGCGTTCTAAGACCATATTAATATTGTGTTGTCTACTAAGAATCGCTGTGTAAATATCTAGTAACTACTTCATTGTCATCGTCAGCCCACTTTAGCCAATATTGTGTAAGAGTATGTTTCATGACGTAGGCGGTAGTTAGATGCCAGACTTGAGACGTACAACTCAATCTAGACAAATTGGTTATATTTTTTATCTCACAACTTTGACGACTTTTCGAGTTGTCTTCAGGTCGAATTGTGGAGTCGAGTTGTCCGGAGTGAAATGTCAGGAACGAGTAGTCGGCATCGAACAGTGTTAGGATTGAGATAATATGTCCAGATGTGCTACTAAGTAACTTCTCCACTGTATGGACATTAAGCACGCCCTTATATATTTACTCATGTAACTAGTGCAATAGAGAATTAAAATAAATAAATAAATATGGATTTCATCCACACCAAACTGTCAATTACATTAAATATTATGTATATCATATATATTTGACAGTTCGGCAACGTGAAAATTGATAACCAAATCCAGGGAACAGTTTCGTAATAGTCGGACTGGTTGAAATATTTCGGGGTCATAGAATCGCATCGGCGTTTCCAGGGTTAATGGTAGCTTATTGGCGTAGCTGTCGTGGCCTTGAAAATCGATGGCCTGCCACACCGAATCCCTATGCATATATGGAGTAACCTAATATCCTGAGTTTGGCCTAGATCACTTACGCTTACCAACTTGTACTGTACTGTTATTTTTTAAGTCTCTTTTGTAATTCCTGGTGTACATGCAATAAAGAATATTCTATCTATCTAGATTCTGGGGTAGCAACGGTCCATCCCACTTGTCTTCTGTATACACCAACGTCAGCGGATGAAACATGCGATGATGCTCTGAGAGGATGCAGTGACGAAAATGGTGAGTTACCTCGAAAAATCATGTACCTACCTACTTACTCGGACAGGATTCAAGGACCACGAAAAATTACGTGTCTTCCTATTTGCTTTGTTCAATAACTCACAGAATGCATAATGATGTCCCCGCCATAACAGCAAGTGAGGATTTGTAAAAGGCTCGTGAACAAGAAACCTCCAAACGATGATATTGCTCGTAGCTCCATGATTGTCTGCAATGAAAATAAATGCGGCACAATGGTGCAAAGGAAAAATGCATGTGATGGCGATGGTGGCGTTGGATTATTGAAATCAAAGCGATTTGATTTCGAAAACCTCAACCACCGTTAGCACTAGATGGTTTACCCGGGGAACAAATAACTATTTTTAAGGTGAGTGTTCTTTGAATCCTAAACGTAAAGGACCACCAATGGAAAAAAAACATCACGTTTTTACAATACGTTTTGACCAAAAAGTTAAGATGAGAAATTTTAACAGCTGTGACAACTACTTTTAGAACCTACGGTCTAGAACCTAGGCCGAACAATCAAGGACTTTAATCAATTTCCGTTATGGAGTGCGTAAATGCAAATAAATGTGTATAGCTATCTATCTAAAGTACCTTTTTTGAAATAAAAAAAATATATTGACGTACCTACGTATGAACCCCCACCCCCACCGCCACCGCGTTGATGTGATTCATTCTTTAAACATCAGAAATAACAAGACAACTTACAGTAACGTTGAAAACGCTCAAGCAAATCAGGAATGAGCTGCTTACAAAATTGAACAGCGTCGCAAATGTGTAGAGCTGCTCCATTTTGTACACCAACCTAAAAGAAATAGACATATTGAGATCTCCGCCAATATTAGACGCACTAAATCCTGAGCGATTCCAGTAGTCTTCCTGTCGAGTTCCATACTGATTTGACAGTTAGACGACTGGAATAGCTCAGGATTTAATGCCCGTAATGACGAGTAGTCCCGAGTAGTTCTGGGTAGTACGATTGTACGAGTCACGCTGTACGTGTTTGTGACTGTAAAATTTCAGAATTTCTAGAATCATTCATTGAGGGTTTGTAAAATCTAAAAGACGACCCGTCTTACAACAAAAAAATTTTAGAGGTGTGGAGAAAGTGTTTCAAATTATGTTTACCACAATACTGTGTTTTACGATGGGTGAGACCTAGACACGGCTTAGACATGGTCTATATAATAGACATTCGAAAAGTCTTGTATCAAATATAGCTTAAATATGCTTGTATTGTGGTAAACATATTTAGAAACACTTGCTCTACACAAGACAGCAAATCACAAATGTTTTTTTTTTTGCTGGCGTTTGTAATTTGAAGATCATGGGCAGAATGGACACTATGCAGTAGACAGTGTACATAACACGGTTACCGGTCAGCGGTAGAACGCTCGCTTGCCTCAGATTTGGGAGGTACTGGGTTCGGATTCTGGCGTGTACCTACCAATCACTTGTTTTCTAAGTTCACTGTGTATTCGCTGACTGTCAACCAATATATAGAGAAGAAAACAGAAGGTTCACTTAGTTTGGAGTTTGAAATCGACAATCCGCGGACACCCATGGTAATTAAGGTCAAACTCACTCGCTCTCTTTCTCTCTCTGAGATAGGCTTGGGCCCTGCAGTAGGACGTATAAATATAAATAATAATAATTAATATTCATGGACATATTACACAGATCTCGTTAGCCCTATACTAAATACAACTAAATTACTTGTGTTATAGGTGCTAACGCGACGATAGATTTAATACAATAAATACATAAATAACATCCAAGACCCGAGACAAACTAGAAAAGTTCTTTTCCTAGTTTGACCCGGCCGGGGATTGAACCCGAGACCTTCAGTTTTACAGTCAGCGTGCCAAACCGCTGCGCCACCGAGAACGTCTGAAGTTTCAAACTTACTCAATCAACAGCTGATGCCTCACCACCAGCTCACGAAGCTTTGCCTTAGTCGCGGCCTTCATGCTTCCATCCCAGGGTTCACTAAAGAGTCCCTCAAGCTGGCACCGCAAAATCCGGAAGTGCATCTGTATGAGTTTGCAGATGCCGTAGAAAAGAGTGTCTGACCCCATGATGCTGAAGTCTACTAATACAGCTAGAAAGAAGGTTTGAGCATCGGTCACCAACCTCCTTTTGAGGACCTAATACCACGGAGGTTGGTGGCTTTGTTTTTTTTTCGCATGCACGGAGGATGGCCTTCTTGGTGCCAACCTACCGATGGCTATCGTGTAGGCCAGTTACATACTCGGGTAAACTCAGGTTACAAAAAAAAGTTTTTAAATCAGACCTCCTGAAATTGACAACATTTCATTTTTTTAGCATACGGATTTTATTGTCCTAAAGGAAACTAGATACAAAATAAAACGAACCATATTTTTTTATTTTCTGAAACACGCACGTTTTCTTATATTTTTACATTTTAAAGTTTAAAATATTTTTACCGGAAGTGACGAAACAACGAGGCTCACAATATGTTTTCTTTTGCCTAATATCCTAAAAAAAAAATATAGTTGCAAATGTCATTTTAGTATTGCCAGGGCCATGTTAAAAAACAGTTTCTGAATTTTTTTAACATATGCAAATATGTTTTCTTTTATACAATTAAATCAGCTTAGTTCAATTCATCATCCCTTATATGTAGTTGTTCCTTTTTTGTCAAATGTACTTTGTGTTGGCAAAGCCTTTATCTGCGTTCGGAGTGTTTTTACTGCCAGTTTGTTACTTTTGTAGCTACTTTTTCAAGGTTATTTATAATGGTATGATAAGTATAAAGTATGGTAACCCTGATATTATGTTGTGTGTTTACCTAACGTAAACAAACTTTGTGTAGTGTTAAATTTATTTCTCTCTACTCAAATTCTATCCTATACAAGAACAAGAAAGTCATTGGTAGGTATACAATGGACTTTTCAGATTTAGACGGATTCGTACGCGCTGACAGCCGAAATCTACCCAAGGTAGATCTTTCAATGCTTTTGGAGTTCATGCATCATGACGATGCAGCGAAAATAAGAGGTGCAACCGTGATGATGAAAACCATGATTTCAGTTTTATGAAATAGGCCTCGGAGACCATCAGCAACCAAAAATAAAGGGGGGGGCACGTGAATAACAATGTACTACTTGAGAAATACGATAATTAATAATTAAAAATTATTCTTCGCCATCACTACATAAATTAAACACTTCTTCGTCCTCATTCTCATATGGCTCAGTTGAAGTAGACGTTTGAGTAAGTAAAAAATAGTGTTGGGCATATTTTTTTATCTTGTACTTAACGAAATCTTCAGGTTTAAACGTCGTCAGCAGTGTTATTATTGATACGGCAATTTATTGCCGTAATATACGGTAATTCATGGATGTTTTTTGTAATATACGGTATACGGCAGGATTTCGACTGCCGTATCATATAATACGGCAATTCAAGTCCAACATGCTCGTAACCTTAAAACAAAAAAATACTACAAACGAAACGTAATAAATGTGTCCGATTTTCGGGATATCCCAAAAAAAAATTTCCTGCAGACATAAATTGAACTAGATGTCTCATGCAATCTCTTTTATATGTCCTACTCTTAGCTAAACAAGCTATTCGAAATCAAGGCGGTTGCACAAAATTTCAGGTGTCAGGAGATAATTACGAGTATGCTTATCAAAATGAAAAGCAAAGAAAAATATTCATTGCACAAGCAGTGTATTAGAAACATATAGGATGCAGAAATGATAGAAAGTTGAAAATATACTTATTATTTTTGTGTTTCAATCACTAATTATTCAATTAAAAGATAATACGGCAGATCTGCGATTTTTTTTTTATAAATACGGCAATTTGAAGGTTTAGATACGGCAACCCGCAGCTAAGTCGCTAAATTATTTTTGTCCTCAAAACTTTTTTCTTATCGCTAAGGCTCTCGCAAAAGTCGTCATTTCTAGCGACTAAGTCGCTAAATTGGCAACACAGATTTTTTAGGTAAAATCAAGGGGTAGCAGTAACTTCGCAGAAACCTTCGACAGTAATGTTGTCCTGCTTTCGCTAACCAACCTTCCATAAGAAAAAAAGAGATGGCACTACGTTTATCAATGTACCGATTTCAAGGTGCGTACAGGCCCTACTGTCAAACGCTACCGACTAGGGATAGGCCTAACTCTCCATCGATATCGATAGAAACGTTGAAAAATGAAGACACCTTGGACTAAATCATGTAAATAATTATAATAAATTGCTTTGTATATAAGTTTTAAATCATGTTTAATCAAAATAAGTAACAATAATTTAAAAAGCAACACTTTTTTATACAAAATAGTGAATTTACAATTATATTCGTCAACGTCAGCATAGTACTCCGTCTCAGATTTCTTCCTGAATAAAATCCGTACAGACATCCAAATTTACGTTACGTTTCTTCTTCCAATTTTTAAATACAGATCGAGTGAGGTCCTTGTATTAAAAAGTTGTTTATCTTGCAATGAAATTTGAAAAGGAAAATACTATTGCTAATATTGACTAGGTAAATCCATCTTCGACCGCAATCTGTCGCTAAAAGTCGTATTTAATTATCACAATATTATATTATTATTGCAAGTAATAATTCAGTAATTCGATGGATGCAGTAATTTGATGTGTCAAGTGATGAATTCTGATATTTGAATACGTTTCATTGACAGATTTTAGACAACAGGTATAGGGTTTGATGACCACATCAACAAAGGAATTTTCGAACGCAAGACTAAGGATCATCAACTACGTCAGGCTGCAGTAAATTTGATCAAGAAAGAAGAATATGACCGTGGCATTGGCAGATAACAGACATTTTGCTCACTTCCCATGTTCAGTACTGACCTGAAAACAAACAGAAACTTTTAATAAAGGCGTACCTACAAAAGAGAGCTGCTTAAATATTAACATATTCCACTTTTAAACACTTTCGTTTTAGATCTCTTTATAAAAGCTATTTGGGTTACAAGCTACGTCTATTATTGACTGATCCCGATAATTAATTATATACTTTGAAGTAAAGTACAATTTGCATCTATATAGTCAGATATTTTTTGCAATAAGGTGATCACCACATAATTTATTAATTGTGAAACTAACAGCTTTGACGTCCATTCATTTAACATTTTGTTTTTACCTTTCAACTTTTCTTTATTTATGATTTACACTGTTGGAGAGATGGTTTTTTGTGGGTAAGTCTATGGTAGTTTGTATTGTCGTTGGGTGAGATTTAAATTCAGGACAAACATAAAACAGCTGATGGGGTTTGGAAAACAAATTGTGTACACGTAGAAGTCTTAATATAAGCAACATCGTGATGTGGGCTCGGGCCATCGTGTTCGGGCTTGTTTTTTTTTATATTATCAATTCTCATATCACACTGTTTACTTATTACGATTTAGAAATTTTTAAATAAAGATAAACTGTTAAATGAATTTAATGGATGAAGGCACCACTCGGATGCTGTGGTGCCTGGGACACTGTTTGGATGTAGTAGACTTAACTAAAGAAGTATGGCAAAGGAAAAAAAATATTGTAAGTTTTCATAGTTATTCTCGTTATGCTCGAATACAAAATAAACTCCTGGGAGCATCCTGTTTTGTAAAAACATGTGATAAGTGTATATGAAAAGGTAGAGGTACATATTCTGCAACAAATGTTTAACTTTCTCACCATTACTTCCATTTTACTGGTCTAAGGTGGGCACCACATCTTCCTTCAGGCGTGTTCGCAATAAGTTTCTTCGTCCCAATCACTCGTGTCTAAAGTGCCTTGAGCGCAGTTTACAGTCGTTTTTGTCCTGTTTCTTATTTCTGCGTTTTTGCGTGCTTTTGCTTCCATTTATCAATTTGGGAAAACTTGAACAAGAAGAAACAATGGATTATGTATTAAGAAGGCGTGATGAACAAGTATCGACTATACTACTACTGAGGCGAATTTTCATCGACCATGCTTTTGCCATCCCATCACTAGGACAACCTACAAATGGATTGGTTTATTTTCTTAATTTTAGAGCGTAGAAGGGTTTGAGAAGCAACAATTACGGTAATTTTGGTTGATGAGTCATTAGGAAGTTTATTTACAAAGTGATATTTTATCCGTTGGTCCTTTTATGCGAGAAAACATAGGTTTTAGGTACTCACATTTGGAAGTTCATATTATAATCTCCGTTTTCTTTGTTTCTTATGTGACCTGCAGCCACCACGCACTTTTCACCTCGTTGTGCATTTATTGTACAATATCTCAGGGTAAGTTGTGTGCACCAAAATATTTTAGTTATTTCAATTTTCTAAAATAATCCGACGAGTCTTCACAGATTTTGCACTTGCGATAACCCGACTAAATTTGAAAACATTCAGAGTGCTGCCACTATTGTAAGTTACATTACCATCTTAATTTGGACTCTTACTCAGGGCATTAAGGCATCGTTTTGACAATTAGGCCTGTACGCTGTCACGTGACCATCGTTTCTTCTATTGGTTTAATTGTTCTGTGGGTAAAATCTTGAAATTGACTTTTTTTTCATCGTGGCACAGGCATGTTCACTGGGAGCCATGGTGTGACGTCATCAGCGTATTTTTGTGTTTTTACCATTTTCTCGGAAATGAAACCACAGAAAAAACTGAAATATTTTTTTACGTGCTTTACAAAGCCAAATCTCGAAATGGTTTTCGAATTAGAGCTCCATACAATTTTGAAATGTTGTCAATTAAAACCTGTTCCAAAGTGAAGGAGTGACGACTATGTAAGTAAGGAGTGAAGGACTATATAAAAAAACTCCAACTCACCTGAGATGACCTGATGAAAATAGATGAAAGGCCACCAAGCCGGCGTGGTGCAGTCGAAGAAATACTTTACAGCAAAGGGAAACTTAATCTCGGTGGCCCCAAGCGCGTAATGATCATAAACCATCAGAATGATAGGGAGTAAACAGAACGGAAAGAGAACCGATACACTCATAACTAAGTACAGACTAATCACTTTATCAAACTGCTTCATGGTATCTTGTGTTATCTTTTCTTCCTCTGTCTTGCCATCCTCTTCACACTCATGGGGATGGATATCTCTGAGCTCATCCAAAATGTTTACGATGACGTTTCGTTGTAAGTATAAAGGTGCAGTCTTGACAGTGCCAAGCATGGAAATAGTGACGCAGGGTATCAGAAGTGAGATTTCGTCGAAGCTCAGGTCGCTTTTAACGGCGTCGATGATGTAGATGATCTCGCCCAAAATGTCGGTGTAGAGCCAAACTTGCCACAGGTAGAAGAGCCAGTTCTTTATGAAGTAGTTGATTATGCGGCTCGTTGTGTGCTTGTCAATTTGGATGCCCGTGAAAAGAAGTACGAGTTTGGTGAAGTGGAAGGTTCTGTCGAACTTTTCGTTAGTAACCATGTTGGCGTTCAAAGTGCACTTTTTGCGACGGTGGCAGCAGAGTATGAAGTGCAGTTTGTACATTTAAAAATGTTCTTTTAAGAAAGTCTTTTGTGTGGCGTCTTCTTACGGAATAAGAAATTCGCACCTCCCATAGTATTATTCTGGTGTGTACGTTTGTTTGTTCAGTTTTCCTTCGCCAATTTGTACGCAAATTTCAATATTATGCTCTCCGCAACAGCAACAAAAATAAATTATACCTCGAAGAGGAGCGTTAGCCACATTAGCGTTATTAGCGCCGGTTATTTTGTTTTCTGTTGCTATGCTAGTACAAATAGCTTACGGAAAATGTATGTCTACTTTTTTAACGGCCTCGGTAGTGCAGCGGTTTGGCACGCAGCCTGTAAAACCGAAGGTCTCGGGTTCGATTCCCGGCCGGGTCAAACTAGGAAATGTTTATTACATTAAATCTATCGTCGACCTACCACCTAAAACACAAGTCATTTAGTTGTACTTAGTATAGTGCTTACGAGATCTGTGTAATATGTCCATGAATATTTATTTATCTATTTATTTAAGAGATACTGTTATGCAGGTTTTGTTTTATATGTATTCCTGTAAGACAATTAGAAATTAATGTGTTGTCCAACAACTGTTATTTTTTTTTTCAGATTGATCTATTTCAAAATTTTCGCTACCATTTCGATATTAGCCTAATTCATAATTAAGACTTATGATTTACATGAGGAGACGAAATTATCTATCTGACAGCGCCACTACAGGGCATGAAAATTGTGTAAAATATGACTTAAATAATAATTACAAAGAGCTTATGACCGCAGGACATAAGGAAAAACTTGATATTTTGCCAATTTAGATGACGAATTGAGCCTAGTATGCGCGATTCGGCGTCATCACACTACAGTGACTGAAGCCTGGAGCAGGTAAACTAAATGCAAATAAATTTTTAAATGAATTTTTAGCCTCTAAATAGGTTTTTAAAATTGTCCTTAGCACGGATTAGTGCATTAAAAATAAAAATAGTATAAATGCAAATAGTACATGTATTTATACATTGTATCTAAAAATAACCTTAGGGATAGTGGTAATTGACATGTGAGAAAGATTTATTTTATGTAGCCTATTCACGTCCCACTGCAGGGCAAATGATATCTCAGAGAGAGAAAGAGATAGAGTGAGCTTAATTACTACGCGAGCCCACCATTTCAGCAGTCCAAATTTTAGAATTTCAGGTTTCCTCGCGATGTTTTCTTTGTTACATGTCAGGATTCGAACCCACGAACTCCCACGATTGAGAGGCCAGCGTTGTACCGCTCCGCTACCACTGGGGTGAGTGTGGTGAGAAAGAAGTGTTATTATTAAAATTAGAATAAGAATAAGAAATTTATTGGGTTATGAACGTCTGTACATCAAAAAAATACATGAATTGGATACATAGAATGTAGGAAGGCGTGTTATTGTATTGTAGTGTTAGCATATCGAAAACCATACTAGTCGAGCCTGTATCATGGCTTTCGACGCCTCTCATCGAGTCTCAGATACCCTTCACTGTTGTGGGTATAATGATAAAATTTAGATGTGCCGAAACGTGATAATTTATAATTACTTCTATAGTAATTTTGTAGAAGTACTCGTGATTAAAACTGTTTTAATACGGATCTCACTCGTTTATTATATTTTGATTTTTACCATTTTCCGACGTTTCGGCACTTTTACAGGTGCCGTGGTCTCGGATGACTGAGGTGGTAGGCGTCTTTTTGAAAGCATTAACTGTTAGTTTACTACCCTCGGCAAAAACTACAAACGTTAATTATGAAGTTACGTTCCAAAGTAGGTAAATCAATTATTTTATATAAAGTCAACAATATTGATTACTAGTAATTGAAGTTACAAATTAAATTTATAAACTAATTATTTTACATAAACTAAAAATATTGATTATTAATTGAAATTAAAATTAACTCCACAGTCACACTTTTAGCAAGGGGGTCTCATGCACTTAAGCACTGGTATAATAGATTAATTGAAAAGTGCCGAAACTTCGGAAAATTGTAAAAAAAAATATAATAAACGAGTGAAATCCGTTTTAAAACAGTTTTAATTATGTCTAGTGCTCGTGTTAACCTTAGAAAATACTAGCAGTACTCGTGATTGAGTACCGAGTGATTGGAATCAATTACTATGGTTAAGCAACCACAGGTACGGTCAGGTGTTGGATGGGTGACCATCTTGTGCCTACCACTAGTGTAATTTTTTCCGCATGCTTCCGTGCTTCGCAAGGCACGTTAAGGCGTTGGCGTCGGCTGTCATGTAATGGCAGTCTCTAACCCATGTCAAAGGCCTTATGAGTCGAATGATAAGTTCTGACAGTAAGGTCCGCAACTGTCGTACAATCCTCCAACATCGCGGACTTGGCCCCTGTAGTGGAGTATGAGCTAACCTTACTGCGACGCAGGAAGAGACCCGTGCCCCAGTAGTGGGGGCATACAAAGCGTTGATTATCAATTTTGTACACTAGGTAGTGCTCGTATAGCGGCTAGACTTTTGTACCGGAGACGGGAGCAAAGCATACAGGTAACATTTTCTTTTACCTTTTAGCCTCGGACAGAAAATTTAATATTACTAAGAGCCTGTAATTAGTTACACCCATAGATTTTTAAGTTTATTAATTTTCTAGGTAGCGTATACTTATGTGCTGTTCAAAGAATCTTACTGAGAAAAGGGAATTTTCAATGGACCTAATTACTACCTTGCTTTTTTGCGAACTATATTCATGACTATGTTTAAAGAACTGTTTTTTTTTTCTTCGAAACAAGTTGTCGTGGGTGTTGGCGCCGCTCAAACGGCATAAAGGATAATAAAATTAATCTTCCGCCTCCTGCGGTTTGCTGGTAGAAAATTCTTGAGGCATTAAGTCTAAGTTAAGCCTGACGTATTGTGCACTTGCTTAAGTGCAGTAAAGTATTAATAATAATAATAAAATGCCCATTAACTCATCCACAAATGATGATATATAATTATAGTTTTTCGTAGTTTACTTTTTAAGTTTTAGTTCATTAATCTTCAGCTTAAGTTTATTGATCGTAAGTTTAAAATTTATTAAAAAAAAATGAACTTGCATTAATGCACATTTTGATGGTCACCTTTTTAGAGAGAACATCGCCTACTAAAGCGGTCTACACTCAAGAACCGTTTACTCCTTATTCGTAACTATATGATATTTTAGGCCTACCAATTCATTTCTCTTACAACACCTACGGTTGACTTGTAGAAAATGAGTATATGCACTAAGCCCTATGTACAATAAGCATACTAATTATAATAAATGTTTAGAATAGAAGTTTGATTTTTGAACGCACCCATGACGGGCGGAATTACTTATCATCTGACAGATGAGCTGAAAAATTGACCTCTTGTTTCTTGGTTGTTGAAAGTGTGATATCCCAAAATTGTGTGGCAATTAGATTTAACCGCGCCTGTTATTACTTTACCTTAGTGATTGATTCCAATCACTCGGTCCCACTAAAGCACGAGCGCGCAATTTTAATGAACACATGACAATGTCATAATAGCTTTACCTACTGTAGTAAACGAACAAATATTGTGACTCACGAATGACACATGACCCCTACCTGACAGATCTCACTCGGTGGCCTGACCTGACCTTGACTCGGGGATTTTTAGCTGCTATACCTATACTGGTTTGCCCATACTTGAACAAGTAGTAAACAAACGTCACTCGATTACGAAACCTAGTATTAGATAGAACACAATCGGTTCGTTCAGACTTCCACACTAGTTTATTGACAAATTGCATCACATTTCGCGAGTTGGCTGTACGTTATTGGACTTATGATAATAATTATGACCTTAATAGTAGGGGTTGTTGAGCCTTAGTTGAATCCAATCGGACTTAAAAAGTGGAGACCATAGATCGAATTGTGAGCAAAAACAGAGGTCATTGAGTTCTATGTTTTATAATAATAACGTAAACTCTGTAAATTAAGGACTTTGAAAAGGCTAAGCTTAGAATTTCACTAAGTTTGCTTGAGTAACGTTCTCTCACGCTCTTTTCTGGGATATCCGAAGAGACAGAAAAACTAACTATTTACTTAGTTAAATTCTCAATTCAGAAACTGGCCAGGAGTTTGGAGTTTAATAATTTTCTCTCAATAATGATCAAGATTTTGAAATGAACTCGAAATTTTTATTTTTTATTAAGTCCGTAAGTCGCAATTTCCGTGCTACTTCATATAAAACCTTTTTGATTTCATTTGGGCTCTTAATATCCTAAAATTCTCAGTTTGATCTTTGACACATTTCTACATAATTTAGGATTTCGCGTTAACACTTCAATCAAATGTCTATAGAACTACAATTCATGGTTTACCATGACAATTCGATGTACATTGGAAAGTCGATTAACCCACTTGTAAATTAACAAGTAGACTACTACGCGTAAAGTAAGAAAAGAACTAAATTGTTCATTATTAAATCAAAATGGTTACAAGCAGATGCAGATTTACATCCATGATGCAGAAGGGTTAAAATAAAATTTATTTGACTCACTTCATTAGCAAATAGTTCGTATACGACTCTCTTACGGGTTATGACTTGAATTTAACTTAAAAAGTCGAGCGACAGCAAAAAACCTGTATTCTGAACGCCATATAGCTTGCCTGAAACGCGGTTCAAAAAATGTGTTAAGTACACTTTGTGCCAAAAGGGCTAATATAACATAAAGGATTATTTAGATGACAATGATGTCTGGAATTAAAGCCAATGTAATGTAAGTACAATAACATAACATTTACATACAAGCACATACATTGCTTCTGGCCCCACACTAGGATACCCTGTGTCGTGGGAACCAGAAACAACGACATCACAAACATGTAAACATCCAAGACCTGGTTTTTTTTTTTTGTTCCCAGCCGGGATTCGAACCCGGGACCTCTTGCATGGTAGGCAGACGCGTTACCGCTACGCCACAGAGGTCGTCATGAGTTCTATGTTTTAAAATAATTATGTAAACTCTGTTAATTAGGGACTTTGAAAAAACTTAAATTTCGAGTTTTTTTGTCCATTTTTTCGCCAAAATGATCTAGATTTTGAAATGGACATCTAAGTAGTTTTAATTGTAACGTTCATTAATCCGCAGTTTCTACGCTACTTTGAATAAAACCTTTACATTTCATAACCATCCCATATTGTATTTGAATAGGAAAATGAATGTCTAATGAATCTGTCGAGTTGTCTTATTTTTATGAGATAAATGTCTAATCCTTTAGAAAATAATAATAATATTGGCCTTTTTGCATCTACTTAATGAGGTGATCTATACAGCGTCCAGTGGCATCTTCACTCACACTAGATGGGTGAAGGAACCACTCCGACGCTGTAGTACCTCGGACATGGTTTTATAGATGGTGTAGGCTTGCCCAGCACCTATACCATCCTGACAGCTTAGTCGGCCTAGCCCACAGCAAAGACTAGTCAATACGTGCGGAGCCAACCAATCCGCGGGTTTCCTCACGAAAATAGTGAAGAAAAGTTTTATACAGAGCAGGAAGTAGTATTACACTCGTGTGCTTTCGGCGAAAACCGAAACCACTCTCTGGAGTAGGCTTCGGTTTTCCGTTTCAGCTTTCGAGTTTCGAATTTACCTGGGGCTCTAGCCCGAGGTATACTCTAATACATTGTTTTTCAAACACTGAAGCTTCGCGACCCCCTGGGCGGTCGCGAAGCTTCTGTAGGGGGGTCGCCAGAGGTCGAGAGAACTGCTTCAGTAAAAAACAAATATTAAAAATATTTATTTATAAAGTAAGAGAATTTCGACAAAAGACCCGATGCTAATACAAAAAAATTAACATAAAATAAAATCCTAAGACTCATGTTAATGCGAAGGTTGTGCCTGTTTTTGATTGATCAATTTCTCCCATCGTGGATCCGTATTTGCTACACATAGAATTAAATCGTTTTCCAAATTTAAGCGATTTCTTTGCTTACTTTTTATTTGGGCCATTGATGAAAATGTCAACTCGCATAAGTACGAGGTGGCAAATGGAATCAAACACTTCAAAGCCTCAGTTGTCAATTCCGGATATTATGTTTTTCTCCTTAACCAAAAGTTATCCAACTTAGCAGACTTGAATTCCAAGTGTAACATTCCATCAGCAGATAATTCTAGCAGATTCTCTTTGAGCTTAGATCGCTTATCCTGCGTTGAATAGTATTGTCAGAGAGAGGTATACTTTTGAGTTTTTCCACCTCTTGTTTCCCAAACATAATCTCTGCTATATCTAAAGCCGCTGGTAAAATCAAATTTTCGGCTATAGTGTGAGGTTTTCCTGCTTTGGCCACACGAAAAGCTACTCCATAACTAGCAAGCAACGCTTTCTCATTTAGGTTGGACATTTGTACTATACCAGTTTTTTGATGTTGCAGAGCTTGTAATTTTCTCTCAAAAAATTCCACGGGCTTATTTTTTTCATTCGGATGTTTTGTGTTGAGGTGGCGTGTTAACTTCGATGGCTTCATGCTTTCTCTTGATAAAGTTTCAAAGCAAATAACGCACTGCGGTTTATTGTTAATCACAGTAAACCCGAATTTCAAATAATTGTCGTCATAAAGACGTTTTTTCTTTGTTTTACTTCCACTACTCTCACCAGAAGTTGATGGTTCTGTTGATCTTTTCAGGAATTTATCCATTTTAAATTATTACAACACTTCAAATGCTTTCATAGACTCATTGCTCTCCCTTTCTAACATGTAAGCCGAGATAGACATTCTAGTGTCTATGGTGCGAAACAGTATGAAACTTTAAGCCTGGTTTTTCGAGTGAACTTAGTGCGAGTGCGATCGATCCGAACGATGCGGAGAGGATTTCATGGAAAGGGTTGCCAGATTAGGCGATTTGTCACCGTTTGGGCTATTTCGGACTTACACATACCTACATACATAATAAAAAAGCAAAGGGTCGGGGGGTCGCGAAATATTTTTTCATACCAGGGGGGTCGCATCATGAAAAAGGTTGAAAAACACTGCTCTAAGAGCTAACAGACTGTAGTTTCATGAATCAGGGCCCTGCCGTCGACGGTACCTACTTGACCAGCAAATCCGCTGCCATTCAATTGGAGCACCATTGAAGAACTATTCGCTTATCAGAGTCGAGGCCCTGTTGCATAACTAGCCTCGTACAGCGAAACCGAGGGCGTCTCGAGACCTTGGCATGGTAGGCGATTGTTCCACAGCAGCGATGGGTTTTATTTCCATGGCTATTGGGGTGAGGTTCGTGTGGCAAGCGACGGTTGGTTTAATCTGGTTTTCAATACGAAATTGCTGCTTGGCTGAGCGAGTAGGTATTCAATCCGTCCCGCGCAAAAGTTCCAAAAGTGGGACGCGTTTCATACAACTACATTGGGGAAGATGGGAGTGACATTTGTCACGCAAATACCCTTCACAGTCTATTTATCAATACTTGTCTTACAATTTTAACAAGATTTTTACTTATCATAAACATGGTAAATAGTACACAATCTCAAAACTCGTGTTATATTGTGTACTATTTACCATAAACGGCTAAAATTGTATCTTAATTGGCACTCTTAAGTATATTTTCACTGTATCAATGTATAACACTGTGGCCGGTATTACAGAACGATGCTCAAGCACAGATTAATCTCAGATCGCCCAATCATTACTTGAGCACTGAATCGATGCTCAAGCACTCCCTTTATTTTCAAACAGTTCTTGAGTAGAGATCAGCCAATCACTGCTTAAGTAGAGATTCAGAACTGCAATCAGATTGTCTATGATCAAAGTTTGTTTTCTATGACAAGAAAAATACAAGTGTAGATTTTTATTCCGTTTTACGCATGTTACAAAAACGTGACGATGAAACTTAGTAAATTATGTCAAATATACAGAGGAAACTAAAATAATGTTTATGTATTCGTAAATAAAATGTTCAAAGTTATTAGTTTGTAATGAACCGTATATTTAAAGGAAGCAAAACGTTCACGCTTCTTGTTTATTTATTCGCTTTGAGTACAGAACGGAACGTAACAAATGTCGATAAAATAATTCTCTTGACGTCTGTTGTCTATTTATTTATGTCTAAATTACTAATATCTGTTCATAGTCGGTGTGGTTTAATTTGAACATTAATCGCTGTTTTGACACGAGATGTGAAAAAATGAGAACAAGGAACTTCACCATAGTGGAAAGAATTCTCCTTGTGGAACATAAAAAGTCAACTTCACTGCAGTGAAGAGGGTCCTCCTCGTAGAAGACAAAAACTCAACTTCATCGCAGTGGAGAGGAACCTGCTCATGGAACATAAAACTTCAACTTCACCGCAGTGCAGAGGAACCTGCTCGTTGGACATAAAACTTCAACTTCACCGCAGCGGAGAGGAACCTGCTTGTTGAACATAAAACTTCAACCTCACCGCAGTGGAGAGGAACCTGCTTGGTAAACATAAAACTTCAACCTCATCGCAGTGGAGAGGAACCTGCTCGTTGAACACAAAACTTCAACTTCACCACAGTGGAGAGGATCCTCCTCGAGGAAGATAAAAAGTCAACTTCAACACAGCGGATTATAGAATATGTGTCAATTATGTTACTTTATGAGCAATAAAAAGCTGAGATTGTTTTACTGATTATTTTATTTATTCCTCTTTGTGACTGTCTTGTTGGCCTAGCCGCTAGGGTGCTTGGTTACCAAGACCGAGCTTGTGAGTTCGATTCCCACTGTGGGCCTATATATTTGTACATGTGACCACAGTCTCGGTGTACTTTCATGTTTGTGACGTTCATGCCTGGTTATCAAAGTACAGGATATCCTAGTTTGGGACCAGGTGAAGTGATTGTGTTCGTTATCAACCCTTGTATGTCCCCACTGCTGGGGCACGGGTCTCTTCCTGCATCGCAAGAGGTTAAGCCATACTCTACCACGGGGGCCAAGTCCGGGTTGGTGGACGATTGTAAGACAGTAGCGGGTCTTACAGTCAGAAGTTATCAAGCCGCCCATAAGGCCTTTGACATGGCTTAACGACTGCCATTATATGACAGCCAGCACCAACGGCTTAACGTACCTTGCGAAGCACGGAAGCGCTCGCGAGATGATTGTGTTGCGTGAAATTTATTCAATGAAACCACCCCAATGTTAATGTAATTGTTTTTGCACATAAACACTTATTAGAATCCATGCAGTAGGGGTCTTGAGCGTCCCTTAAATGCCTAAGGGGCTGCTGCTATCATTAACTATTTCGTCATAGTAATCAAGGTTTTCGAATATATGAATTTTGCAATAAACATTCCAAATTGACAATTATAATAACTGGGCGATCGACTCTCAAGCGTGGTTCCGACCACACTTGAGTAAATACAGATTTGATCTTTACTTAAGTAGAGATTGCTACCCAAGTATCGTTCTCGAATTAGCTATTACTCAGTTGAGTCGCGCTTGATGAATCTCGACTCAAGTAACGTTCTAAAATTAAATCCATACTCAAAACTAGTCTTAAGTAGAGATTGGCGCTTGAGTACGCTTCTGTAATACTGGCCTTAGACTGTCTGTTGCCAAAATAGAACTAAATAACATTCTAACCTCAAAATTGACATTTCGTGCCAAACATTGAATTTTTCTCGCAATTTCATGAACTTTGCTTATGAATTTGGCAGTGTGTATCTAAAATAGTGTCCCGGGTTACCTCTTTTGTGGAAATATAGGTAGCAGTTTTCGACTAAAAAGTCATACTGTACTACCGGTAGAATCTTGTTTACTAAATTGGACAAGTAAGGATAAATAGACTGTATACCTGCTGCTGAGCTCGGCTTCCCTCACTGTGTTTTCTCCACACAACCCAGCGCCTCCTAGCGGCACGTACAAAGCTAGTCCTTAGGGTTTATCGGCCGAAAAGGTTCATGAATATGTATCCTTTAACGGTTGTTGCACAAAAACGAACCATCTCTGGACGGTTGGGTTTATAAAAAAAAACTTTCCTATAAAGCTCGTTTTCTATCGATATCTATCGTGAAAACATCGTGAGGAAATCCGCGCGTATGGATGTCTTACCTGTGGGCTAGGCCGCCTGAGCTTCTGTCTAGTAAATACCTACTTTACGTCAATTTAACTTTAATATACCTTACAATGTTATGTAGGTAGGTATGTTGTTTTATAAACACAATTATTCCTCTAAAACACCTCTTAGAGACAGTTTAAGTAATCTGTCGTTGCGTGTTTAGACATTAGACTTTTTAAACTGCCTCTGATGAGTGTTTTAAGAAGTCGCGATTTGGTGAATAAGATTGTTTTGAAGCGACCGGGAAACTGCTTCAAAGGAAAGTCGTAAAAGTGAAAATAAAATAATTTTAGAACAATAAAAAGTCGGTGCTCTCAAAGAAAACAATAACAATACAAAACCCTGTTCTTTCAACACTCTGAAGTTATTTCTAAGGCATCCGTATAGTTGTGTAAGCCGGCCATTTTGAAACAGTAAAACTTTTAATGGCTGTCGTATTGTTTTATAATACTTCCTTTTGTAAACACAAAATAGTGCTACGATGTTAATAAATAGGACGCGCAATTAAGTTTCTAAGTTTATTGTAAGTATTTAGTTTAATAGCTTATTATGGCATGCCGTTGGAAAGGGATTGTCGTGAATTGTTAACGTTTTCACGGTCAGTACAAATAATATTTTGACAATAGAGCACTTGCGTCAAACTTGGGCTGAATTGGCATTACTTTTATGCCGTAGAAGACGTAGAAAAACTTAAAAACTAAATAAAAAATAGTAATATTTTTCCGGGATTTTCGCGACAAAGTGTCCCCTAAAAATGCAATAAAATCCAGTTACTCTAGGTGAATTAGGGGAATATTTTTTTTCCTCCATCTCGGAAAGAGAATTTTTGCTCTTCGATATCCGAGAGCAAAAGCCGTTTTTATCCACTAGAGGAAAGAGTAACGTGTGCCCACGGATGTCAAAAAAAGACATCCGTGCGTGTGCCCTATAGTCCATTAATTTAGGTAATTAAATAAATGTAAATTATCTTTACTAGTCCCTTTAAATAAAAATACTTACATTTTACTTCAATTTCATGAAATTAAATTAAATTTAAGATTGAATTGGAAAAGTGTAGAGATTTTGATTTAAACGTGTGTTTTACGATAAAAAGACATATCAAGATTGTCGACATTTTTTTAAGTACCTAATGGACTATAAATTCTGTGAATTCAAGACATCATTAAACCTATTTACTTCTACCTTCATGGTGCCGAAATTATGATACAACGTTATGCCATGCGTCAAAGAGATAATTTGTTAAAAACTCGGAACCTTCTTGGTATACTTTTCTTTTATTTGCATTAGGTGCGCCATTTTCTTTTCACGTCATATTGTTAATTCATTTATGCCACACCTGGCAATAAAGTGGCTTTTTCCGCACGCTGCGCGTACGGTAAAAGCCGCTTTCTGGCCAAGTGTAGACATAAAAAGATGTACACAACACGGGAGGTAATAAAGAAAGCTCTCGATCGCATATTTACGTCCCTCGCTTCCAGCTCGGGCCGCAAACTTCTGCGATCTTGGCCTTTCTTTGTATTACCACCCTAGTTGTATAATGTACTATTTTAATACAGTTGCAGGGACGTATAGCGTTCGGGATGTGGGCTATTACATACTCGTGCTTTTTTTTTACCTTTCCCAAACTCGTGCGTTCTCTTTCCCAACTGTCAAAATAATGTCTATTAAAAAGAAAATCAACAATGAAGTTTTTACTAAAAAAAATCATAGAAGCTTTTATGATTCATGCAAATAAGTATATTTCTAAAAAGATGCTACTAATTTGTTTCAATATCAGATTTAATGATTTCATTGAATGAGTTAGGTTAGGTTTCATTTCATTCATCTCATTAAATTTCATTTTCATTTCATATCAATAAAAAAATTCTACTGAAGACTTGGCTGTATGGGCATAGTTCCCTTTGCCTGCCAGAATGGGTGAAGAAAAAAAAATCTCTGCTTATATTCTTTTACATATAACGTATTAAAAATAGTCGTTCAGCCCTCCTATTACGTAGCGTTCCACTCTATCGAGAAAAGCATTTAGACGACTCCTAAGTGTCAAAAAATATATGCATTTGACAGCCGGAGTAGCTTAAAAAAAGTAAAAATGAACGTCACGCAACTCGGTGGATACTTACGTAAAAATGCCTCAGTAAACGTGCGGAACCGTCATTGCAACTTGTTCCGACTGTCAACCCTTGCCTTCTGCTGCGCCTCGGCTCGGGTAGACATTTGTCAGAACTCTTTGCAATGAAGGCCTTTCCGCACTTGTAATGAAATATACTATTTTTGCATTTAGTAATTTCCAGACATATAACACCTCAGACACTCAGGTTTCCTCTTGCGTTTTCATTCACATTTAGCGAGATAAAACAATACTACAAACATTTTTTTACGTAGCCTCTATGTTTATGTCCCACTGCTGGGCAAAGGCCTCCCCCAATTCAGTCCAGTTTTCTGTCCTGGGCAACCTCAGACCAATCCGGCAGATGGTTGTCGAGATCATCTCTCCACCGACTTCTAGGCCGGCCTCGATTTCAATGTCCGTCGTGTGGCACTCGCTCGGTGGCGAGTTTCGCCCACCTATTCGGGTGCATTCGACTGACATGACCAGCCCAGCTACACTTCAGTTTCGCCGTCTGGACACCCACGTCGATTATATGGGTCCTTGCGCGTATTGTGGTATTTCGGACGCGGTCTACCCTCCTCAGGCCCAAAATACTGCGCTCCATCGCTCTCTGACAAACCTTAAGCCTGGACTGTTGTTGTTTGGTCAGCGACCAAGTCTGGGAGCCATAGGTGAGAATGGGTCGAACACACAATCAAACACTACAAACATGAAAATAGAAAAATAACTAGAATAGAAAAATGTACCTGACTGTACACACACTACTGACTGGTTGTAATGTGGACTGAGTGGGTATACTGTGACTTCATCATCATAAACCCATTATATCCGCACCAAGGGGCACGGGTCTCTTCCCTGAGGCAGGTACAGGCCATACTCCACCGCGAGGGCCAATTCCAGATTGGTGGAGGCTTGCAAGACTAGTGGCTGGTCTTACCGTTTTCAAGCCGCTCTAAGGCCTTTGACTTGGCTTAACGACTGCCATCTATCGACGGCAGCCGGCACCAACTGCTTAACGTGCCTTGCGGAAAAACGCCACTAGCGTTAGTCATAGACGGTCGCCCATCCATGCACTAAACGCGCCCTATGTTGCTGTATCTTCGTGATCGCATAAGATCACTCAGGCAGCGGCTACGAGCGATTTGTCTGTGACTTAACTAAATAGAAAAGCATTTTCCACGAGCCCTTCACACACATTGAAGAGATTTCATTCTTTCACAAAAACAAAACAAGTTGTGACACACAACGGCCAACTTACGTCATTCAGCTTGTCAAGCAAAATCAGCCCCTAGAGCTTGGTAATTAGGAATTTGTCAATACCAAGTAGGAAAACGTGGGAGCTGCCTACGAGAAATCTTGGTTGGTTAGGTTTGTAAAGTGTTATCTAGGCATTTTCCTTGTTTTTTTGTTTGTACAGTTAATTGTGTATTTGTGCCGGGATTTCCTTATACATAGATATGTATAACTATACTGTATAGGTACTAATTACATAACCTCGCGCCTGGATCCCAGAGCGGTAGGCAGAGACCAGGGACTGCCACTCGCCACGATCCTGACAGATCACCTTCGCTTTATGAACGTTCGTTAGTAGTTGCTTGCATGCAGGCACGCTGGTTCCGAGTACTTTTTATCTTCAGGTACTATTAAGTAATTTGACGCGCTCGTGACCTAATGGAACCGAGTGATTGGAATAAATCACTTAGGTTAAGCAAAAACAGGTGCGGTCAGGTACCTACTGGATGGCACGTTAAGCCGTTGGTGCCTCCGTTCATGCAGTACACAGACTACATAAAGATATATGATGTAATGGGCGGCTTGATAACTTCTGACAGTAAGCCCCGCCACTGCCTTACAATCCTCCACCAACCCGGACTTGGCCCCCGTGGTGGAGTATGGCCTAACCTTTTTGCGACGCAGGAAGAGACCTGTGCCCCAGCGGTGGGAACATACAAAGGGTTGATGTCACTATTAATTTATATTTTTATTTCAATTTTACAAAAGTGCACCCTAAATTATGTAGTGCGTACATAAATAATAAAAGCGGCCTATGCATATACGTAATCTTTGTGCAGGCGATTCTTACGTTTGGTTTACTTAAAGAGTGCTTGTATCGAGTCATGGTTTCACCAGAAACTGACAGCTCAGTGATCGCTGTCGTGTTTCCGTGCATGACGTACTTCCGGTTTCGTAGATACCTGTTCTTTTGGTTTTTTGATGCCGTGGACCAGTAATTGCTTTTTGATTTCTTACACTATCATTTCTTCTTTTAATCTGATTATTGTGTGGAAAATGCTGCTTTTCTCCATAGAAATGGAGATCTCATTCAAATTACTTCCCACCTAAGGGCCGGAATGAACTTTAAAAATAGAACTACTGTCAGCTGTGAAGTAAATAAAGTATCAGTTTTATGTAAAAAAAAAACTAATTAAAAAAAACAATTACGTGATGATTTCCACGTTTTAAATTTAAAAAGCCGACATAAATTGCAAGATACTAACATTGAATTTGAAATTCAATGATACTAATCTGTTATATATCTGTGACGGAATTCAAAAAAAGAGGTAATATTATTTTATGCTAAGATTTGAATATTAAAAATGAGTTTTTATTTTCCTCACATTCGCAATGAAAAGTAGTGTTAAACACGCGTAAAAGATTCAATTCCTACTCGGACTATAGTCTGAATAGGTACCTCGGGAATTGATTCTTTCGACCCTCTGTTAACAATCTACTATTACGATCATCTGATACTAACCCCTTTAAAAGTTGTTTAATTAAAATATTTAACCCAGGCTCCGAAAATTCTCAACAAAGACAATGAAGTCATTTCGAGAAAAGGTGATTTTGATATTTGTTCAATATGAGATCAGAGCAATATAAGAATCGGCCGTAACAGAACGGAGCGATGGCGCCAAAATTCATAGTTCAGGAGGATTGAAATAAAATTGCCGTACGTTTGTTTGTAACTAAAAGATGACTTTTTAATACATTCCTTCTAGTCAGTATATAATCATTACATTTCACTTGTACAAAAACAACCTAAGTATATTATCGTTAAAGTATACAACGTTTTCAGAAGAGACCGGACAGTGTTTGCCAGACAATGATATTGGACAAAATTACCCAGTAATTGTTCGGTTTAGATTATACTTTTGCACAGTAAAATTGTTGACTTGCATCTTGCACTGGTGTTAATCTGTTATTAGCTCCATATTACACGTATCAAATACCTAAGGTCGGACAATTGACATTTGCGAAAACTATTAGTAGACGGAATTTGACAGCTAGACGTTAAGCTGGGTATTGGCCAACGTTACGGGGTGTAATGTAAAAAGTTACACAGCGAGCAGTCACGCTGTCAGGACATAGTGTTACGAGGAGACCGGCTGTAGCGAATGTTACATTAAACCTTGTAACGTTGGTGCCTAACTTTAGAACTTTGAATTTGGTGCCCATAATTTGGCCTCAAAGATCTAATTATATGCACCAAATCCTGTCGAAATTCTGTCATTTGTCATAGCAGCTAGTATGGAATTTGGCAAACAATTGAATTAAATTGATTAGACGCAATTGTTCAGGCTTAAATGCGCGTTATATGGAGCTGTTCATTTTGAGGATGCCACATTCACAAAGTTCGTTAACGTACTAGTGCAGATAGTAAAAATACTGGTCTTGTGTTAAGTGGGAAATTTAAACGACAGCTAAAACATATTTCGGACTTCCCGGGCAATCACTACCAGTCACTTCCATTTGTCTTCTTTTTCCATTTTCATTCGACCTGAATTCTCTGATCACAATCATAGAAAAACACAATAAAAAAGTTATTAAAAATAATTACTAATATCAAAACTACGTATTATCGAGATCCTTTGTAATAATTGGGAGTTTCGTTTCTTTACAATATGAAGGAGCTTGGGGTCTGAAGCGATTCTTAAAGCTGGGTACTGACCGACGTTAAGCGGCTCCAGATGCGTGTACCGTGTACAGTCTGTTAGCTTTTAGAATATACCTCGGCTACTATCGAATAGGACTGATTATTTTGTAATAAGGTAAGGTTTGTTTTGTATTGTTATTTATAACTTTACATAACTTTTCAAAATAGTGACGAAAAGTTTTATACAGAGCAGGAAGTAGTATTATACTCGTGTGCTTACGGCCAAAACCGAAGCCATTTCTAGAGCCAGAGGTATATTCTAAAAGGTAAGCAGACTAATGTAATATAAAGTATAACGGATCGTGAATCTTGCGTATAGACGCACTAGGAGCATTGCATGTAACGCGCGAAGTGCCGTCTGCACACACGATTCGCGTTGCATTACTCCTTTACGAGGTGTGATGTAACATGTTGTACAGAGGATCTCTGGCTCCCATAATACAGATCATTCTAGCTTGGGATTCAGAAGACTCACCAACTTAGTTCTTTGTCAGCCATCTGTTCACTCCTATTTTGTCTATATTTAAGATGTTTTAAGTGGCTATCAATAAAGATTTATTATTATTACATGTTAGGTACACAGCGAGCATTCATGCTGTCAGTACGGAGTGCCACGGGAAAACCAGCGAGTGTGTAAAAGTTTGAGTGCTCCACCCGGCTGACGGCAAATGTTACATTACACCTCGTAACGTTGGTCAGTACCCAGCTTAAGGTAAAAACACATTATCAACCTTTGCATTGTCAATTTGAGTTAAACTCTGTTCAGAGTTTTTGAAAGATAAACAAAACATATACAAAACTTTAGTTATTTTTACATTCACAATATAATGTGGAATGGGATCTGAATGTCCTTTTTTCCCAGCATACATGTCCAATAAGGCTATAATATACTCTATACTTAACTCCTCTTGAGCGAGAAAATGTTGAATTGACTTAAAATGTTCATAATCATAAAGTACCTTCCAAGGTAAGCCAAGTAGGAGAATATTAAACAGAAATACCAACAATTTTGTACGATTTTTTGTTTACTTTTCAAGGTTGTTTATCAAAGTCGCCCAGACAAGTTCCTCCAAATGACTTTCCATTAAATACAATCCTACTAAGACTTAATTAACTAAATAATTGATTTAGAAATAGTTTGGTTCGATTGAGAAACAAAAGTTCCATTGTTTGTATTTTTGTTCATTGTCTTGAGTTTGTGGATTATTCTGTCAGCCAGTCTGTTTCTGTTCTTGAACTCTTTATCGGCTGTGTTATCAATCAAATGTCTGATATCAAGTAAGATTTTATTATATTCAGCAAAGTTATATCTCTCATGCTTATGTTGAATGTAACTTTTTGTTTAGTTTTTTACTCGGCGACTGCGAACAGTTAGAAATAAATTCACATATTGCAATTTAAGATAACAAATTTATTTAAGTTGGAAAAGCAATGTTGTATGATTGATATCCCGACGTATCACATAACAGAGTAGATTTAACAAAACTTTTAGTTGACCGAAAAGAACTTTTGTTCGGAATATCACAATAATATTTTTTATACAAACAAAATAGATGTTTACTTTTAATCTTTTCTTACCTCCCACATTCATTTAAAACCTAACAACAAACAAGTTGTCCTACAAAAAGACAGGTCGAATGTAAAAGAGAAACATTAATTTGAAGAATAACTAGATAAATGCCTATCTAATCAATGGAGCAATTTCTAAGCGCGAAACCAGACTTTACTAATAATAGTCGTAATAGGTACAGTTACAACATATGGCAATGAAATTCTGCGTTGGACTACTAAAATTATGTCACAACTACTGGAATAACAAGAAACTCTTAACAAAATTATACATTAAGAAGTAATGTCTGGCTTAACATTAGCGACTAGGCTTTGGGGGCGACTTAAAAAACTTAACTTTAACGGGAAACTAAATCCAATTCGGAATTCCAACAGAAACTGCAATCCAACAATCATACACAAACAGAACAGAACGTACCGAAGCGACCCCATTTCCTATTTAACTCTAACATAAGTTGGTTAATTCAAGAGTCCGCCAACCTTGAGCACTCACTCACTGAATTCAACATGGCTGCCACACACTAGACGAGTCCGCGTGGTCACCGTACATGCCACAGCCCTAGATTGAGTACACTTAGCTTAGGCAGCTTCACGATATGGTCCAAACCTTGTGGTGTGATGCTCGTGCATCCGTACAAGTCTATCGCCTTTAGATTGTGCAGTCCGTCACCCAGCGCTCGCAGTCCTCTATCCGTCACGCGTGAACACTGGCCTATATTTAGCGTCTCCAACTGCGATAGCCTCGCGACCCTTTCTAAGCCCTCGTCCGTGAGTCGGCAAGCGCTCAGCGATAGCGATCGCAGACCGGAGAGGCCCAGCGTCGCGTGCGAAAGCGCCTCGTCGCCTACTTTGTCGCAGAAAGACACGTCCAGTGCCCTCAGTCTTCCGCTCTCGGCCAAATGGGCCACCCCAGAGTCTGATACGCCGTCGCACGCCCTTAGATTGACGTCTTCTAAGTGCGACAGTTTAGCCAAATGCCTCAGGCCTGCATCGGTGACAGAACAAAAGGACAAGTTGATAGACTTTAGATTTGGAAGCCCCGTCGCGGCGTGCCTTAAAGCTTCGTCAGTTAACCTTTGGCAATCTTGTAAACCTAAATGCTCTAATTCTGGCGTGCCTCTCGCCTCGCCGCCGCCGCAGAGGTGCGCTATTCCCGCATCATTCACGTGCCAGCAGGACCTGAGATTCAGCCTGCGTAGTTTCCTCAAACCCCAAGCGATGAGGAGCAACCCTGTATCTGTAACGTTGCAACAACCACCCAACTCCAACTCCTCGAGGTTTTTGAGCGACTGCGCTATTCTGCCAAGGGAAGATTCGGTTATTTGTTTGCACAACGACAAGTCTAGTCTTCTCAATGCTGGTAGTTCTGCGGCAAAAGCGCTGGCCAAGGCCGCATCGGTGACGCTGTAGCATCCACTCAGAGAAAGCGACTCTAGGCCTGGTAACGCAGCGACGGCGTCCCTCAAGCCTCTTCTGAGCGATAGGACTTGTAGTTTTTTTACTCCGCGTCTAGCTAAGGAAGTGAACAGTACAGGCGCCGGTCTTCTAAGATGAAGCGCGGCCTCCACGCCTCTCCAAACAGACCTCCTGTCGGCGGCATCTCTCCACGAGCGGCAGACCTGCGCGGCGCGGCCACGGTCACGCACGGGCAGCCTCTCGAATATCAGTGCCAGCAACTCCGGGTAGAGGCGCGTGACGTGCGTTCCTTGAGGTTCCGGCTCGGGCACTTGCGAGACAGCTGACAAATGCGGCCGGTGAAGCCTGTACGGGGCAGTCCTGTGTTTGCGTCTCGATTGCGGCAGCTCCGTGAGGCCTAGCCGCTCGTCGCGCCACGCGTGAACCTCGTCCGTCCACCCGCTCATGTTCACTCACTTTAACATAACGAGAACCGGTCCAAGTGAAACTAACTTGTTGACCGCGGCGCGACACACGTCTGCTCTCTAGAGCGGTCGAGCATGCACTGCCGGTGGAGTGTCGCCCCCCGCGCGCCCGCGCTTCCCGATTGGTCGCGCTCGCTCGCACGTGACGCGCGCGCTATCGATTCAGAGGGTCTGCGGGCGGCATTTTTAAGTTGGCAAGCGGTCCGCCCCGCCCCTCCTCAGCATACCCCGCGCCGCCCCTGGCACAGATTAAGCAGTGCGTAAAAATAATAGACGATCTTCTCCAGAATATATATATATACTCGTATATATATACATATAAATATCAAACTTTGCCGCGTAATCTAAATCCCCAAACCATATCGAATGGTTTTGGTTTTGTTGTTATCACTGTGGAATCAATACGTCGAGCGTCATCCAACAAAATAAACAATTGCAAATGCGGTTATAATTACTTGACGTCAATATAGAAAATTTTAATGGTGGTTATAATTCTCTGAACTGACGTCAACTTACCTATTTGTTTTTATTAGTAACTTTTTTTATTGTTTTAATCATTCATAATTTAGGTTGTGACGAGAATAACCTAGGCATAGTGCCGGGTCCTTTGCCAATGATGACTGCGCACAAACTTACTTCCGGTCCCGTTCAGGAGACATCCGGTGGATTAATAATGTACGTGGTGTTTTAGTAATGTTAGGTGGTGTTTTATAATATTACCTAAGTCACGCCAGTTTACCAGAGGAGTAGGCTTTATCTGGGTTTCTTAGCTAATAATAATAATTTTAATAATAATTAATAAGCGTGATTATTACAATATTTATATCTTATATCATATAGATTATGATTATAGCAATAGTATTGAAAAAATGGCGCACCAAACATAAAAAAACATATTTAAAACAAACAAAAAACACCAGTTTTGTATAAAATATATTTTGTGATAAAGTGATCTACAACTGGCTATTTAGAAATCACACAAGTTATATTCTGCCACTGATGACGAAACATGATCGTGTTTGTCGAACCAAAATTTCAATAGGTAGGAATAATAAAATGAAAAATTTATTTGTATGCAAACTAAAACAAAGAAAATATGATATCAAAAAGTTAACTATTTCTTAACTGATATTGGAACTATTTAGCTTATGATTTGAACTGTTGATGTGTCGCTCCGGGAATATTCCCAACTCAGAAATTATATTATGGTATTTCTAGCCATTAACAATATATAAAACTGTCATGACACCATATCCGCTTTAAATCGCGGCATAGCTTGTCATTGGAAAAGCGTCATTCAATTTGTATTTATACGGCACTGGGAATTTTTAAAATATTAGAAATATTGCCGAAATTTCCGTGAACGAAACAGGTTCTGAAATGGAACTGCTATTAAGGTTACATTACGTAAATTCACTCCTGTATCTCAGAAGGGTAGATAGATACCAGAATTTTACCACTTCAAACAATCAAGACAAACCTCTTTTGCCTCATCAAATGCATGCATGGCAAGTTCCGTGCTTTGCAAGGCACGTTAAGTCGTTGGTGCCGGCTGTCATCTAATGACAGTCGTTAAGCCATGTCAGAGGCCTCATGGGCGGCTTGATAACTTCTGACAGTAAGGCCCGCCACTGTCTTACAATCCTCCACAAGCCGGGGGCCAACCCGGACTTGGCCCCCGTGCTGGAGTATGGCTAACATTCCTGCGATACAGGAAGAGACCCGTCCCCAGCAGTGGGGGCATACAAGGGTTGATAACGCATGCTTATTTCGGGCACTTTTTGAAGAAGAAGAAAGACATGAGATTGGAAAAAAATAACACATCATAGTATATTATAGTGTATTGGACTTGTTCTGGAAATAAATATATTATTATTATTATAGTAAAGAAAAGGCACTCATAGTTACAAACAAGGAAAATAAAAACAATTCACATAAATAGGAGACAGGACAGGGGAAAGTCATAAACAATTCACATAAATAGGAGACAGGACAGGCGTTTTTATTTTGCTCTCTTATAGTATCCGCCTAAGACGTCTCATTAGGTAATGATCTCTGATTAAAACGGGATGTATAATCTTTGCCACTAGTGATAAGGCGGCAAAACAACTCCGTGCGAGGTATTTTCGTTCGCGCTGCACTTGCCGACGACTTCGGTCCAGCATAAATAGATCTGCCGCCTCCCCCTTGATGAGTTCAATGTGTGAACAAAGAGGGGGAGAGGTTCAGGCACTAGGGGTCAAGTTACGCTGGGCGTCTGATAACACCACGAACTATTACAAGGGCGACTGGTCGCCAGCATTCCAAGTATGAAATTTGAATTTAGAATCTCTGGTATAAGTTTGTTGGTTGGTCGTACTGATTTGCCACTGCGAATGTTCCCAAGTCACAGAGATTTTATGGTATCTGTAGACATCATTAATACATAATTTTATGAAATTTATAATCCTATTAATGCTTGAAATAATATTGCCATCGATATATTTAAATATCGTTATCGTTATCAACCCTTGTAAATCCCCACTGCTGGGGCACGGGTTTCTTTATATTTAAATATAATTTAAAGTAATTAAATATAGCATTTTCGGGACAAAGTACATTGGGAATATTCCCGGTAAATTAAGTATGCACGTTTACACATATATCTACTGATAAAAATTTAACATAACATTTAAAACGTGATTGAAAATATAATACCTACCAATCCTAAAATACAAAATTTATACCACGCACGAATACATCTTTCGTAAAAATTGTAAGACTACTGCAATTTATACCTGCAAAGCAGTTATTAAAGTTAACAATGAAGTCAGCGACGACCTTTTTGGTTGAGGGTTTCAAGGTTTACTCATATTTGTAAAATTTGACATTTTGGGTAAGTATATTAAGTGGTAGATACTTTTACATTTTCCAATAGATCAGAATCTACAAAACTATACTATGGTATAAAGTTGGCCTCTGTATTTACGTAACAGGTAAAGATTTGATTTAAAATCCCTTGATTGTTGTGCGGGTTAAATAATGTAACGCTGCAGTCGACGCCTATTTGTCGATTTGCTTCACTTAATTCATGAGGTTGGTACCTCATCTTTCACCTTTCAAGCTTTTTCACCTTCTCAATTTGCTTCATGTGGGTTAAAACAGTTTCATGACTAACCGCAGCCTGCAGCTAATTCAGACGTGTTATGAGATGCATCACAATAGCCTTCAATTCTTCACTATCAACTTTGGTCTCCGGCCGTACTTCTTCTTCAGGCTACATTAGTCCACTGCTGGACATAGCCCTCCCCTAATGAGCGCCGTAGCGCAAGGTTGTGCCATCATTGGGGGGGTAGTGCCCATAATCCCCACGCTGGGCATGCGGGTTGAGGATCGCAGTTTGGTGGAATTGGACTGCAGGGGCGCTACTGCCCACCCCCCGGTTTGTGTCCCTTAGTCGCCTTTTATGACACCCGCGGGAAGAATTTGGGTTGGTGCTATTCTCAAGGCCGACACCACACAGCAGGCCGGCCGTACACGGGGCTTGTTCTACAGGTTGAAATTTCCAGAACGAAAACGTTGGAAACAAAAACACACCATGTTTTCTTTTGCGGCACCGCTGCCGCCATACACATCATTAAGCCTTCGAGCTGTTTCTGCAGCACTGGTGCCGCGTTGGAACTCGTACCTACTCGTAAATAACACGACATTTCAAGTTCTCCTTAGTGCGAGATGAGCCACGCCAAATAAGAGCAAAAAACAAATGAATGACTGTTTTTGAAGCTCAAATATACCAGCTAAATATTTTCATAAATTTGAATTTGGAATTCCTAATCAAAGAGGAGATTTTCAGATTAGAGTGGCCAGTATGACGAAACGCCAATTTAATAATATGTGAGGACCTAATATATACGAGTACCTATACAATATACAATACCAATGTCGATTCTGGTAAATCTTTGTTTTCCACATAAGAATTTCTATTCTATTTAACATGTGGTTTGGAGCATTATATGACAGATTTAAAAATTATCTGTAAAAAAATAAAAGAAATCTAAAATCACATACACTCATAATCTTTTGAGTTTACCATGGAAATAACAATGAATGGTTTTCTATCATATTTTTCAAGATCAAGTCTGAGGAGGTTAAACTCACGCTTCCAGCCCGGCGGGGTAGGCAACGGTTGCTACTTGCCAGCAACCTGATAAAAAATATTTTATTGTACCGTTTCGTCGGTGTGATTTTTTTATTTATACTTTTATAACGCTCAAATTTTAAAAATCGTACAATGCGGCGGACTTAATGCTATAAGCATTTTCTACCAGTCAACCCCAGCAGACAGAAGAAATGGACAGGCGTGCAAAAAAACAAAAAACAAAGTATTGAATGTTTATTTTTATGATGATAATATATGAAAAATAAATAAAAAACAACATGTTTATATAAGGTGTAATTAAATATGGCGTGATTAATATGTATGTCTAAGGTAACATTTCAGCTTTCTAGTACTAATCGTCTCTGCACTGGGCCGCGGACACACGGACAGACAGACGGGAGCGGTTTCACAATACGATCCGAATCCGTGAAAATACGGGTCTAGAAATCTTGGACCTAATTCGGACATTGCTTACGCACTAGTCCGATCTCTGGCCAAGCAATTCAGGTGGTTAATCCAAGCTGTCCCTTAAACATAATTATTTTCCACCCACGGGGTAACATGATGCAAGCATGCGCTGCCACACAGAACAGAACTAAACTGGATGCGCAGCTCAGATTCGGTCTGACAATAAACAATCTTATCCGAAATGGAGATTGACGAATGACGAAGAGACATCGGATGTCGGAAGCTGGATCTAGTGCGTAAACTACCGTAGAAATAGTTCTACGACTACTTCGGACCTTATTTTCACGGACTCGGATCGGATTCGGATCGGATCGGTCGACTACAGAACCCTAAAAATGGAATATTAAACAAAAATATGTAACGTTTCGTTAGGTTACACTAAATTACCCTCTTATACGTCTCTTCGCCAACTGGAGCAGCCTTGGGATCTCTATATTTTTTGTCTCCAGCCTCTTTCTACCTGCCGAAGGATCGGAGCCTGCCCGCCACATGACAGTCCTCGAAAAGGCTATTCTGTTACGAATGTACTAAAAACCAGCGACGAAACAGGTTTTTGTCGTGATGTAAGCTTCAAGTAAAATCCAGGAAGCGTGTTTTAGTAATAAAATGGTTAATCGTTACGACGGCGTTGTTTATGAAAACATGACAGACTAAAACACTCCTCAGAGGCATTTTAAATTTACTTTAATTTAGATTAAATAGACTACTTAGTGTCTGCTAAAGGGAAAGACTCTAAAATAGGTTATGGTCTTACAAAAACACAATTCATTGAAATACTCCACAGCAGCAGTTTAATCTATAATATAAAAATGAATCGCTGAATGTGTTGGTAAGCGCAAATCTCGAGAGCAGCTAAACCGATTTCTTTCGCTAGTTATTTTTTTGGATATTTCTTGAAGTACGAGGATTGAATCGACAGTTAAGCGGTACGAAGTTCGCTGGGTCTGCTAGTAAGAATATAAAAAACAACTATTTAATGTGTTCAAGAATGTTTAAGAACGTTAATTAAAATGTGTACATAAGTACGATGTGTAGGTACATTTAGGAAAAAAACCAATTACATTTAGAATAAATTGACTGAAATCATAAAAAGCAAGTAAAAAATAACAAAGTATAATCATAACATAAAATTTAGGAATAAAAGAAATTATATTTTAAATAAATCGACAAAATCACAAAGAAAGTAAGAAATAAAAATTAAAACCACTTAAATAAAATCGTAAAATTAGGTATTTTCGAAATTAAGTTCAAATCGAAACTACGAGTAAAGTATTATTATCAATGCAAAAACTTAATAACAAATAGGTACAATTAAAAAACTATCAACGTACTACTAACTATGAAACGACTGCTCTAAAACCCTCATCATACAGTTCAAAGTCTGTGGCAAACCACAGATGATTTAAAATGCATTTGAAGACTTTTACTTTTTCTAAGTTTATTTAGGTAGAAAGAATATATTTATATTTCACGTTTAAAGTACCACTACAACTGTGGCTTTTGCATTGATATCCACTCATTGTATGTCCCCGCTGCGGCACGGGTCTCTTCCTGCATCGCAGAAAGTTTAGGCCACACTCTACCACGGGGGCCAAGTCCGGGTTTAGTGGAGAATTGTAAGACAGTGGCGGGCCTAGTGTCAGAAGTTATCAAGCCGCCTAAGGCCTCTGACATGGCTTAACGACTGCCATTACATGACAGCCGGCACCAACGGCTTATAGTGCCTTGCGAAGCACGGAAGCGCTCGGAAAAAATGCCACTAGCGGTAGTCACGAGATGGTCACCCATCCAGTACCTGACCGCACCTGTTGTTGCTTATCCCAAGTGATTGATTCCAATCACTCGGTTCCGCTAGGTCACGAGCCCTCTAACTTAGTAGATCTGAATATACCTATTTCGACAATAACAGCTGTTGTCGTGCTAATATCATACTAATGAACCACTAACGACCATTTTCTCGAACACTAACAATCTGTTAATCAACTGTTAACAGCTGCCAAACGTGTTTTTTCGTATGCACTTTGGCCAACTGACAACTGTTAACATTACATTAACGGCTTGTTAGTGTACCAGAAACTGGGGGTAAGTGAGTATTAGGCCTATGCCCAGTTAGCGTATCGAGACACCATGCCGAACATAAGCTCTGAAAATGCATCGCGTCCTCCAAATTCCGTCTGCCACCGAACTTCAGCCGCGTCATTTAGACATAGCATCCGTGCACTTAGTCACTTAGTCCCTTGTCGTCGCTAGCTGGACCTTGCTTCCAACCTTCCCCTTCTTCCTGTTCATCTCTGACTTTCGCATGGGCCTGGAGCCCATGTACCTGCCCAGGATGTCCGCGATCACTTTATACTCCACAGCATCTACCGGCAAATAGTTACCCTCGATCACAGGCCGAAGCAGCCCACCCTGATTGATTTGGCGTACGCCCCTTTGGTATTTCACGACCTCTTCCAGCTTCTTTAGGCTGGGGTAGCAGATGCTGTTAAAGGCGAGGTTCAGAGATGACAGGGTCAAGTTACCAGTGCAGTATCTGTAGCCGTTGCGGAAAATCGTGGACCTGGCGCCGAAGGGGTCGATGAAAGGTCCCATTGCGTCGTTTGCGAGCATTTCAGCTCTCTGCTTACAGTAGGCCAGCTGCTCGTCTTGTTTTGGTATTAAAACGGGAGATGTGACTGGCGTTGGAGTGGGAGATTTCTTTGGTTTTGACTTTTCAGTGCGCGCTTTTGCAGTCTCAGTCGTGACCTCAGGAATTTCTTCAGTAAGTTTCGCTAAATAGCCCTTGGACAATTCTAAGAGCTCTTTTACGTACTCAGAGTACCGTGTCCGCTTGCCGATGTACTCTTCGTAAGTCAACGGGAAGGTCATTAGGGACTCAAATATGGCTATTGCTCCGACGTCTGTGATTTGGTTCCCGGACAGATTTAAATGCCGCAGATTCCTGTTTGTCCTTAGAAAGAAGGCAAAGCATTTAGCTCCTTCATCCGTGATTTTGTTACTGGATAGGTTTAACACCTGGAGATTTCGGGATGCAGGCTCGAAATAAGTTAGCTTGTTTGCGATCTGTTCGCAGACGACGTCGTTTATATTGCACCTGGCGAGAGAAAGGACACGCAGGTTGGTCATCTTATCCAACAGTATAGCGTAGTTCAGCTCACGCGAAAAGGAATCGTCAAAACACAGCTCGGTTATTGGCGTCCCGTCGATGATTTTGCACACTTCGTAAACGCAATATTTGTCAAGCTTACACCGTTTGAAAGTGAGTCTAAACAGGAAAGGGTACCACGGTCCTAAAATTTGCAAGACCTGGAGAACGGTTCGCGGTATATCCCTCTGGTTGGTCATGCAGACTTCGGCCAGGCGGTTCAGGTGGTCATAGATGGTGGTCACGCAGACGCCGCTATCGTCGCGGGATTCCTGGGTGGCGGTGGTGATGGCAGTGGTGACCTCATCGGTGTCGGTAAATTCCTCCGACGGGACGGGCCCGATGATAGTGAGCCGACGCGATTTTGACCTCTTGGGCGCAGTGCGCAGTTCGACTGTGAAGGAAAGTGATACAGTTACTTATTTGAAAAGATACGCTAATACTAAAACAATGAAATTATAAAAACACCACTCCACTCCTAGAGAATACTCCTAGATACGTTTTATTTAATCTGTGATTACTTGCGTGCTTTCCTTATAAAATCTACACCACAGATTATTTTAGTGAACGTTTTCGGAGTGTTTTTATAAATAACATTTACATACAGGCACATACAATGCTTCTGGGATACACTAGGATGCCCGTGGGAACCAGAAACAGCGACATCGCAAACATGTAAACAACCGTGACCTGGGGTTTGCTTTTGTCCCCAGCCCGGGTTCGAACAAGGGACCTCTTGCATGGTAGGCAGATGCGCTACCGCTGCGCCACAGAGACTGTGAGTTGGAATTTTCATACCGACCAAGAACTTGCATAAAATTGACACCGGTGTCCAATGTTTAACGTTCCTAATACTAATAACTAACTCTTCTACGTCACAGTTTCTAAGCTACATGGAATATTTTTCTATTTACTTTTTCTAAAATCAAATACAAATCGGCGCGAATATCGTAGAAAAAGTCGACAAGTACAAATATCTCGGATCATGGCTGATATCGTCATGGGAAAGCGATACTGAAATAAGAGTGCGTATCGAAATTGCCCGAGCTTCATTTATGACGTTGAGTAAAGTACTGTGCTTTCGGCAACTCTCCATCAAACTCCGCAATAAGATCCTGCATTGTTATATATGGCCTGTCGTTCTTTACGGATGCGAGTCATGGACCGTAAAGAAAGAACTCAAAAAAAGACTCGCGGCTTTCGAGATGTGGTGCTATCGACGAATGCTCCGGATCAGCTGAACCGAAAAAGTCACCAACGTTGAGGTCCTTAGACGGATGGACACGAAGGTGGATCTTGTCCGCACCATCAAGCAGCGGAAAGTACCTAGCTTACTTAGGCCATGTGCTGCAATGCAGTAAATACCAATTACTGCAGACTATTTTGATGGGCAAAGTGGAAGGAAAGAGAAGGCCGGGCAGGAGAAGGATGTCATGGTTGTGCAACATCAAGGAGTGGACCGGTGTTAAAACCGCGGAGGAGCTGTTCAGAATTGCATTGAACAGAGATCGCTGTAAAGAGCTGACTGCCAACCTCCAGTAATGGAGAGGCACTTTAAGAAGAAGAAGAAAATCAAATACCAATTATATCCCGTCGTTTACTTAATTCACCTGGGTTAATGCACCCAGGTGAATTTAATATACTATTTGTAAACTTTTCACCTAGGTACCTTAATTATACTTTTAGTAAACTTTGTTCACCTAATTCACCTGGGTGCGTTAAGTTAACTTTATTCGCCCAACCGTCTACTCATTTAATCTTTATTAATAAGTCACTGGCCACTTGAAAGTTTTGAAGTGGCATTTTAGTAATAATAATTGTCACTATTCACAGTTTCTAGTATCACCAATTTTACAATTTTCTAAAGTTTCTTGGTAATATAAGGTTCATCTACGACTGAAAACAAAATAATTAATATGACTGGATTTAAATATATAAATATAGGGCGAGGTATGGTAAATGGACTATGGTCATGGACAATATTTTAGAAAATAAATATATAAATATGGTAGCCATTGGTGGCGAGAAAAAAAGTCCGTTTACTTAGTTCACCTGGGTTAGTGCACCGAGGTGAAAGAGAATAGGTGAATAAAGTTTACGTAAAATTAACACAGTATTTCAATTAGTACGTAAAACAATGACAGGTGTTTACAATTTACTATTAGTTTACTTAATTCACCTGGGTGCACTAATCCAGGTGAATTAGGTAAAGGACAGCTAATTTATATTCAAAATTACACAAACTTATTGAACGAAGTATATTCGGGTTCTTGCACGTAGTCAAACTATTTTGTCAAACTGATTTGACCACGTGGAAAATTCGTTCCTCGTGGTCAAATTAAAGTAATGATCCTTCCTGTATAAGATTCTAAATGCCAAAAAGTACAGTCAAACCATAGTCAAACTATTTTGTCGAACTGATTTGACCACGTGGCTTTATGTTTCCGCATAGTCAAACTAGTAAAATGCCCTTATTCCGTGCCGACCAACTAAACTGATCAACTAGTTGTTCCGATCGGAGCTCAGTACGTGGTTTTATTCCTGTCGGACTAACTACTCAAATCAACTATATTAAGCTTATATAAGAGTTCCCAACGGAACAACTATACAGTCTTATTCTTTATATGGGGTAATGCCCATAATCCCCACGCTGGGCATGCGTGAGTATAATTCAGCATCACGAATCATTGAGAAAAATTTAGAATCTTATACAGGAAGGATCATTACTTTAATTTGACCACGAGGAACGAATTTTCCACGTGGTCAAATCAGTTTGACAAAATAGTTTGACTACGTGGAAGAACCCTTACATCCTAATATTATTTTACGATAGCCTCGTTGGTCTACCAGTAATACCAAAGAGGTAGCGTTACAACGAAAGAGGTCGTAGGTTGTATTCGCTTGAGTCTTGTGTTATTTTTTTATAATAATAAACAATAAGAATACTTGGTACGGATCCTGGCAGAAAAGGTTCGGCTAGATGCCATTTTACCAAAAATTTAATTGAATGTCACTAAGTATTCGATGTAGTATTTTCTTTTTTCCTCTTTGGTAGTAGGTATAAACCGACCCCAGAACAAACACGGACTAAATAGGAGATACTACGTAGGTATAGGCACAGATGTAAATTTACATCCGTGGGTATAGGACATTATATCATAAGGATGTTATTGATAGTATTTCTTGATAGACGGTCGACCTCATCTCTGTTCCACTTGTTTTTTGTTGACTTCTAGTTTATTAGGTATTTATCGAGATAAAATGGCTCTTGGTAGACAAATAAGACTGGTGGATGTGGTTTCTTTTGCGTACGTACTTACTTCGTTGAAGGTCCCTTTTCACTTTAATGTCGAAATTACCATCAAAGCTTAGGCACATTTTTTTCAAATTCTCTTCGAAGTTTTGAGCGTATGGATCTTCAAAAAGCACCTTTCTTGATTCTGTGGGCACTTCGGAGATGGATTTTACGGATTTACTGGAACGATAAGACTTGGAATCTTCCATTTTTGTATGTAAATTGCTTACGAAAAATAAAGACAAAAATGATAATTCGAATTAAATCTTATTTAAAAATCCGTGTAGAGACTTATGAAAAGCTAGAAAAGCTGAAAAGCTGTTTGTCTTTTTTTAATCTTTGAAGCTGTGAAGCTGATCAAATATTTTTGACTAGCTGTCAAAAAAATTGTATTCCTTGAATTTCGTTTGTCCTGGCAAATAATAATTTTTCGAATACTTCTTTGTGTAGAGTAAGGTTCATTCTGCCATCTAGTGTCGAATGGCAGTGAATTGCTTGTATGGTGCGCATTTAACGCCATCTAGCGGCGAGTAGTACTACAATGTCAACAACGTTCTTTCTCACCAAACTTGAAGCATTCTTAGTACTTTTTAAATTAACTAGGTGACGCTGTCATTAATTAGTTCTAAAATATATTTAAGAGATGGCGTGTTCCCATTTTGTTTTTATCTGTGTGCCTTCACAAACGAAATTATTCTTACATTGAAAAACGTAAAATTACACTCCAATAGTTATCCATGCAATGTATACGCGTAAATTGTTATTATAAGAATAAAATATGCACTTAAAAGTATTAAGTACATACATAAAAAACTAGAAAGTTGGAGATTCCTTGACAGAGTACCTAGGCCATGTAGAGTCTCTCAGAAATTCCTTTAAAACCAAAGAAACTCCTTTTATTCTCATCCATTAACACCGGCCAGGCTCTACTTTGGACGTGATTGAGCATAACTAGTACTACTTCAATTTTATCCGTTTATTTGAAGCAATTATGTAATTATGGTCAAGTGGTAAAAATACTTTCAATTTCTATTATGTATGTATAATAATACTATTGTAGGTACTAGAATATTCGTAGTAATAATAGGAATTCGGTACTTAGCCTCCTATTTGGGCATTGCAAGCGAAATTCTCTTACTGCAAAAAAGGCCCGACCTTGAAAATAACAATTGTTTTTGTGATAATTTGAGGACATTGGGCCGTAGAAGGATAGAATATAATTTGCTAATTTATTCATAGATTTTTATGCAATTCTTTTTTATTATTTTTTTCAAAAAAACTGTATTAGACAATGGAAGTGGTTAATTTAATTTATTTATTTGAAGAAAATGCAGGCACAGATAACGAATATTTTTATGTTTTCAATATTGGGTATGGACTTTTCTGTCCTATGAAACATTTCTCAGTGCCATTTAGTAAACGCTCAGGTTGTTTCGTTCTTAGTAAACGATGAGCATGTTTCTCACGATTGGACTACAAATGCACATAGGTACTCGTATATACGTCATACAGAGAATATTGTAAAGAGGTTCGAAATTTCACTGGTGAGTCGCCCATTAGCTCAGTTGGAAGAGCGCTGGCAGGGATAGCCAGAGGTCGCGGGTTCGAATCCAGGCCTGGGTGGAATTTTTAGCCTCTAAATAGGTTTTTAAAATTGTCCGTAGCACGAGTTAGCGCATTAAAAAGAATTTAAACATACTTGTATAACTTAGGAAACACAGTTATTGTTATATTCCGGAATTGCACCCACGACCCAGAAAGGGAAGATATCACTTTTAGTGGTAAGGCCGCCGCCTGTACTCTTAGGTTAAGAAATATCTATGTAATTTCCACTTTTATGTACAAAAAAAGTGTTCTCTATCTATTTATCCATCCACCAATTAGCCCGTATTTGTTTACTGCTAGACATAGGCACTCTCTAAAGCACTCCACTTCTGTATGCCCTCGTTCATCCTCACCCAGCCGCTGCAAGCAACCTGCCTTAGATGATCGTTCCTGTGAGCTGGGGCAACCTTCATACGTAAAACTACGTTAATAGGTTTAGAAGGATTAGAAAAATACGTACATTGCGTTGTAGTCTTCCCTCTTGATAATCATACGTGGGAAAGTCGACTTTGCATGTAGTTGTTACTACGACGCCCCTGCCCGGGTAGCACGATGCAAGTCGCGCGTTTTGAATACCGAAAACCGCGACTTTCTAGTACAATAATTGTCAAATTCTGACATTTTAGCGTGACTCGTGTCATCGCACTACCAGGTTTGTGGGCGTTTTAAGCTCTTCATTTATTGAGACGCAATTTGGCCATATTGACGTCGAAAGTAGAGGGTCTGCTGACAGACAGACAGACAGGACAAGCTGACACGATTTGCATAGATATCGTATGTAGCCGTGCAATTAAGCGAAGGCTGCGTTTCGTCTCGTTTCAAACGAGTTCTAGACGTTTTGATTTATTTAGACTGGCTGAGACTTAGGCCTGTGTGGGGTTAGTCTCTACAACAGTACACCTGTTTTGTTAGGAAAATAAAATGAAAAGGTTTTATTCAAAGCAGCGCAGAAATTGCGGCTTAATGAACGTTACAATTCAAACTAGGTGTCCATTTCAGAATCTAGATCATTTTGGAGAAAAAATGGACAAAAAAACTCCAAAGGAAGTTGGAGGAAGTAAGCTTTTACTCCTCTAGGAAGTAAGCTTTTCATTCGCTCGTCGCCCCGGCTGCCTGAGTGATGATCTTAAACGATCACGAAGGTTAAGCAACATAGGGCGCGAGGACTTACTCCTCTAGGAAGTAAGCTTTTCAATCGCTCGTCGCCCCAACTGCGCAAAGGGAGCGTTAAGTCAAGTCAGTTAAGTTAAGTCAAGCCTTTTGAAAACTGCGTGGTGTGTTAGAAAGGGTGCGTTCAATGTATGGATGGGTGACCGTCTATGACTAAAGCTAGTGGCATTTTTCCGAGCGGTTCCGTTCTTCGCGAGACACGTTAAGCAGTTCGTGCCGGCTGCCATCGATAGATGGCAGTCGTTAATCGTGCCGTCGTTAAAACATGTCAGAGGCCTTAGGGCGGCTTGAAGACTTATGACAGTAAGACCAGCCACTAGTCTTGGTTGGGCCTTTGTACGTAGCAAATAAAAAAAAAATCATGGACATATTACACAGATCTCGTTAGCCCTATACTAAGTACAACTAAATGACTTGTGCAAAGCTGTGAGTTTACTCCAGCCTGTCTATCTCTTTCCAGAAAGCCAGCAGTGCTCTGATGTCAGAAGGGATCCCAGCTTCCCAATTATAGCGGTTCCTTGCTTTTCCACTCATCCACAGTGGATAGTCACGTGGGCGAGTGTTTCCTCTTCTTTGAGGCATTCTCGGCAAAGCGGGTTGTCGTGTCGGTTAGTCCTATGGTGTAGTAATGTCTGTTCAGGGGGCAGTGGCCTGCAGGATTGCCACAGCTTTGATTGCCATATCTCTTTTCAAGCGTAAGAGGCTATGTGAAAGACGTTTCGAGATTGTCGATGAAGCCTCCCTGGCTTGTCTACATTTGGTTTATGTTTTCAAAGGTCAGCACGCTGTCGTTCACGACTCAACGTCTTCCTGAACTGTTTGTATGGCAGTGGGAGCAGGTGTTCGGGTCCTTCCACTGTAGTTTCCTAGCCGTTTTTAGCCATTTCGTCCGCAGCATCATAGCCCAGGGAACCCCTAAGTAATGGACTGTATATGGTAGTCTACTAATACTGCATTAAACTTATATAGTAATTTTGCAAAGCAAAATTTTTATTTATTTTTTATTACTAGGCAATCGCATTCCAATGGTATGACACTCGGTGCCTGGAAGAATTCTATTTTCTTTGCGATATATTCCTATTAAACCGCGGTGCTATTGCTTAGTATAGGTACCTACTGCAAATATTCAAATAACAGCTGTTATCGTGCTAATGCCAAATTAGTTAGTTATCAACCTTTGTTGGTCCCCACTGCTGGGGCACGGGTCTCTTAGTGCATTGCAGGAAGGTTAGGCCATACTCCACCACGGGGGCCAAGTCCGGGTTGGTGGAGGATTGTAAGACAGTGGCGGGCCTTACTGTCAGAAGTTATCAAGCCGGCACCAACGGCTTAAGGTGCCTTGCGAAGCACGGAAGCGCTCGGAAAAATGCCCCTAGCGGTAGTCACGGGACGGTCACCCATCCTGCACCTGACCGTGCCTATTGTTGCTTAACTCAAGTGATTGATTCCAATCACTCGGTTCGCCTATGCCACGAAATGAAATGAAATGAGCGAGCGCTAATGCCAATTTGTTGAACGACAATTACGGCCTTCTACCTATCTAATCAGCCCATAAACGGAGCCCACTGTTGGGCATAGGGCTCTTCTCTTTTACACCAACCCTTTCGGTCCTTTTCTAGTCTCGTCCAATGTCTCCCAGCCGCTTTCACATCGACGTCAGCCCACCGGGCTGGTAGTCTGCCCACCGACCGTCGTCGACCCGTTCTTGGCCACCACTCAGTGGCTACCACTTGCCATCTTGCCGCCTATCCAAATGCCCCGCCCATCTTCATTTTAGGGTTATGATACGTGTGCCTATACTTGTTTTTGCCGAATATCGACCAATTATTATGACTTTATTTAAAAGTAATTAGTAATAACTTCCACACAACACAATCACTTGTCCTGGTCCCAAACTAGGATACCCTGTGCTACGGTTAACCAGACAAAGATATCACAAACAGGAAATACACACCGACTGAAGTCTGAACTCAAAGTTTTACCTTTAGCTATAACAAGAAACAAAAATATCCACGTGCAGTTATTAGTTTGTCAAAATTGAACAGGCTTTTTTATTTTGATTTTATTTACCTACTCGTATAATTATGTAACCGGCGTGCGTGCATGCAACGACTTAAGAACGTTGATGAAGCGAAGGTGATCTGTCAGGATCGTGGCAAGTGGCAGTCCCTGGTCTCTGCCTACCCCTCTGGGATACAGGCGTGAGGTTAGGTATGTATGTTATATGTATATTCCATGTTTCTGACGTCCTTGCCTGATTGCCATACCACAGGACACATAATAGTTTGGGACCAGCACTAGTTATCGTCTGAATGTTCTTATTATGGTTATCATATACTCGATACGTCGATCGATAGTAGGTAATGATTTGGGGTGCATGAAAGGAGCCTCCCCGATTGACGTACTCACTGAGTCCGTACGTCTGGCGCAGCCTGGGCTGGTGCCCAGCGAGTCCCTTACGCTGATTGGCAAATTCATTCCCCACGATGGCTGGCCATCGACACACTTAGAAATTTCGACAGCCTTTTTTAGGCATTTACTTCGTATGTCTATTTCTACATTGTCTGACTCGTCATCTGTACATTGGTATTTCTTAATGATTCGCGATACTCATACATAGTTATATATAAAACGGGTCTAATCGCGATTATTTATTAGGTATTTATTACGTTTTTATTATTACGTTTGGGTAAAACGTAATTACTTATTATTTTTACTTATGAATACTTATTTTATTAGGTAACACGTAATTACGTTTTACCTAATAAATAATCGCGATTGGACCCGTTTAATATATAACTATCTGTACATTGTCCGACTAATTTTGGATTCGGATGAATAACTTTTATGTAGCCTATGTAGCTGGTGGCTATGTAGCTTGTGTAGCTGGTGGCGGAAGCTGCTTCATAGTCACTTCCCTCAGCCATGAGGAAACGACGAAGAAGAAGCCTATAAACGTCCCACTGTAGGCCTTCTCTCAGAGAGAGAGTATGGGCTCACCGCGGATTGGCATTCTCAACTGCTGAGGTATTTGAACAGCTCAGGCACTCAGTTTCCTAACATTAAATAAAATTGGTAACCGATCAATAAATCAACTGCTGGGGGCTGCCTAAATGTCAATACTTCAATAACCTTACCTACATGCTTCAGTCATAAATTGATTGTAAACAATTAAATACAAGTTATTTACCAACGGAAACCAAGTTGCTCACTCCGGGTGAAAGATAAAAAAACACACAGAAGTACAACTCTGGAGAAGGTAATGTCTATTTAAGGTACCATTTTCGAAGATAAAAGCGTAATCATAATTTAGTTACTAGAAAGATTTTCTACCAAATTAGTTTTAGTTGATATCAACCCTTTGTTTATCATCACTGCTAGGGCACGGGTCCCTCCCTACATCGCAGGAAGGTTAGGCCATACTCCACCACGGGAGTCAAGCTGATGGAGGATTGTAAGACAGTGACGAGCCTTACAATCAGATGTAAACAAGCCGCATATAAGGCCTCTGACATGGCGTAACGACTGACAGCCAGTACCAACAATGGCTCAACGTGCCTTGAGAAGCATGGAAGCTTTCGGATAAAATGCCACTAGCGGTAGTCTCGGAATGGTCACCCATCCAGTAACTGACCACCCCTTTTGTTACTTAACCCAAGTGATTGATTCCAATCACTCGGTATACCCAGGCCACGAGCGCTTCTTCATACTAAAATTACTTTTTGTTAGTTTGTTTGTTAGTTCCGTTTTTAGTGTTGCGTACCCGGAGGGATCCCCTGGTTTGAGAGTCGACACCTTTTTTTATGTAGCCTATATACAACCTACTGTAGTGCACAGGCCTTCACTCACAAAGAAAGAGAGTATGGGCTTAATTACCATGCGTGCCCACCGCGGATTGATAATTTCACGCGCTGAGGTACCTCTATGCGCAGGGAGCTCAAAACCCGAACGGCTATTGAATACAACACGCAAAAGCCTTCAGTCAATGAGTATGTTCGTGATTGAGAGGTCTTTCCCTGGTTACCATAGAGCAAAGGAGACGGGGATTTCCGGGCCCGATTGTAAATAGTTGAGATATGGTTTAAAAAAAGCGTTGTATTTTTCTATTTTAAAATATAAAAAATGAGCTCAATTCACAATCTGGAAGACGAGAAATCTTAAAAACAAGTTTATGTCCCTAATAAAATAGGATGCCGATTACTTTAATCGATTAGTCTGCATGTATTAAATAAAAAACACCTACACCAAATGATTGATTCAATCAAATTAAATAAATCAATTAAATATACTTAATGTCAACAGTTTAAAAAAATCAAATATTAACTTGATGAAAATAAATATTTAAATTGATTCTCGTTTACGGATCTATTTATTACCCGTGTTTGTCAACTGTATTTTTAATCTGTGTCTGTGCCAAGAAAAACATCCTTGGTCTGTGCTAACAGTGACAGGCGTGACAGCTCCCTTTTTTTTTTTTTTTTTTTTTTTTTTTTCACCCAGGAGAAACCCCAATTACGGGTACCACCGGCTCGGGGGAGCACAGTGGTTATGTCGGACTCCCCGCCCTGAAAAGGGCGGTATACCGACTAAAACTCCTGGGGTGTTCCTCCGCACCGCAAAGGACGGGGCCACGGGGACGCTTACGCACACTTCCGCGACCCCGTCTGCGGGCGCCCTTTCGGGCACTCCTTCGGCGGCGCCCCTGCCCCATCGCATCGGACCGAACGACGGGGCGAGGGAACGCCGCATCTCTTCGTTGGAGCGCATAGTGGCCAAGTGCGAACCCCTCGGCCACCACACGCCCCAACGCGCCGCCCCCTCCATCCCATTGTTGTGTGGTCCAATGGGATTAGAGGAGAGCGGCGCACCTCCTCGTTGGGGCGCATGGGGGCCAATGTCAACTGTTGGCCCCCACACGCCCAACACGCGAGGCCCGTCACGTCGCCCACCAGCACTTCTCTGAAAGCAGAGAAGGCGGTGAGCGACCGCGCGGGCCCCCTCCGTGCCAGAAGGCACCCTCGGAACACGCAAGGGCGCCTTCCGGCCCGCCGTGATGGAGGCAGAGGGTCCCCCGACCCTCCGAGTCCTGGCGGCCACTCTGGTCCGACTGGTACGAGGCGCGCGCGCTTCCGCGCAGCGGCGCCCCCCCCAGTCGGTCCTTCATTCGGTTGGTCGCCTGGGTCCCGCTCCACAAAGTGAAACAGGGCCCACGCGACCCCTCCCGCCAGATTATTCGCCGTTAGCCAGTAAGATCCGACAAGAAGAAGTCACTGACTAACGCTCAGGGTGCACCGACCCCACCACTTGCCCCTCCATCTGGTTCATGGAATCAGATGGAACGGAAAGCGGAGGGGTACACGTGAAGGTTATCTGGCATCGCACCCCAGGCGTGACAGCTCCCTGGCTCAACTCCCTGGCTCAATCTATGCTCACTCGTCTTCTCTCAGAATAATAGAGCGTCTTCGCGTATCTTTCAGTGCGTTTTGAATGTGTTTCCTGTTATTTTTGTTATTATAATTCTCCGACCAGTGCTTTCTTTCTACAGACTTACGATCTTGCTTAACTTGTACGGACATGGATAAGTTTACTAAGTATAAGTTTCATTGTCAGCCTCACTTTTACTAAATCTCTTATAACTCTCCTCTCAGAGTGCCAAAATCCGCAGAATTTTCCGAGATGGTTTGCTAATATACATAAGCTCTAAACTGACATCTCTTTCACGTTTTTACACCCGGGCCCAACAATGTATGAAAGTGTATCCGTCTCCTTTATGTAATAAACGGGTCTATCGCGATTACAATAATAGTACATTACAAAACTAGGGTGGAAATACAATGAAAGGCCGAGATCGCAGAAGTTTGCAGCCCGAGCTGCAAGCGAGGGACGTAAATATGCGATCGAGAGCTTTCTTTATTACCTCCCGTGTTGTGTATATCTTTTTATGTCTACACTTGGCCATAAAGCGGCTTTTTCCGTACGCGCAGCGTGCGGAAAAAGCCACTTTATTGCCAGGTTGTGGCATAATAGTACATTACAAAACTAGGGTGGTAATACAAAGAAAGGCCGAGATCGCAGAAGTTTGCAGCCCGAGCTGCAAGCGAGGGACGTAAATATGCGATCGAGAGCTTTCTTTATTACCTCCCGCGTTGTGTACATCTATTTATGTCTACACTTGGCCACTTTATTGCCAGGTGTGGCATAAATATAGTTACATTTTAATGTAACTATATTTATTGTAATCGATTATACACGTTCAACATATAACTACTAGCTGACACTTTAAACGTTGTTTTGCCATATTCTCGGACCTCCAAAATAAACACAAAAACAATCGCAAGGTAGATTGCAACATAACTGTGTAGAGTTCACGCGTGTTAAGGTTGATTTGCTGTGAACTATACATGTGATTTTTGCCTTGATATTTCTGAATGTTGTCACTCGTGCATTTGGAAGCTCTTATGTAAAAATCGATTTACGAGGAGTTCGATAACAAACATAAAAGAGCACGCTATCCTTTTCCCTCAGATTACCAATTAAGAAGCCTAATTTTACTACTTAATCGGCTACGCAACCAACATTGAATTGTCATTTCAAACTATGAATAGTAATTTTAAGAAACGCGGTTCGTCAGCTGCCTATTAAAATATCTGGTACTTCTGTTTCTTCTGTCATTCTGCGCCTTAGAGCTTTTACTAAGCTTAGTAAGCTTTTATAAGCTCGAAGCCAGTCGCGATCGAAAGCTCAATGAGGCTACACGCGAGCTAATACAGCCTCCGGACTCCACTTGTACGTAACTTAAATCGAACTTAATTCTGAAGTGACTCTTCGGAAAACACTCGAAGAGTTCCGGAGCTTGTTAAACAAACTTGTGACTTAGGCATTGAGTAGTTTCCAGTGGCTGTTTAACATGTTGTTTAGGAAACCATTGTTTTCTTTTGTTGATGCTTAAGTTGTGATGGCGAATGTCTGAGTTTTTTTTGTTGTTGTTGTGGCGTGTGTGCGGTTTCAAGTGTTTTTTTTCGTCCGACATGTAGGAATGTGGTTTAAGTTTTCTTCGTCGATGATACACTCGCCGGTGGTAGTTTTATCGAGACGCGTCATTGGATTTTAATTGCGGTATAATCTTAATGGCTTCATGTTACAATGACACTCTCATTAATTTAAGCGTTGTAACGTCCAGAGATTCATAAAACTACAATTCATAGGTCATTATAGCCGTTGCCTCTCCAGGGCCCGTATAGGCTGAAGACATTTGTAACTTACAGCTAATGCCAAATCGATACAAACTTAGTTATTGAATCACTTAAATACTAAAAAACAAAAACAGAATCATCCCTCTTCAAGCATTCCCTTGCATTCTTCAATAATTTTTCCAATCCCTGTGGTAGTAATCCCAATCTCACATCTGAAATAGTAGTCTAGAATTAACTAAGAATAAAACATATTCTTATCTTGTCTGAAGCAGTCAGAATTATATCGTGAGTAAATCTTTCTTTCTTTGTGGACAATGAAGTATAAAATTTCTTAATCACTCGCGGTACTTATACATAGTTATATATTAAACGGGTCTTATCGCGACTATATCAAGACTATATCATGCAAGAGGTCCCGGGTTCGAATCCCGGCTGGCAACAAAAAAAAACCCAGGTCTTGGATATATGTTTATATGTTTGTGACGTCGTTGTTTTTGGTTCCCACGACACAGGGTATCCTAGTGTGGGGCCAGAAGCAATGTATGTGCTTGTATGTAAATGTTATGTTATGTTACATATATTAGGTAAAACGTAATCCTATAATAATAATAACAATAATAATAATAAATATTCATGGACATATTACACAGATCTCGTTAGCCCTATACTAAGTACAACTAAATGACTTGTGCTACAGGTGCTAACTTGACGATAGATTTAATACAATAAATACATAGATAACATCCAAGACCCGAGACAAACTATAAAAGTTCGTTTCCTAGTTTGACCTGGCCGGGGATCGAACCCGGAACTTCATAATTGACTGTACTCGCCACTTCAGTCTATTCGTGACCACGGCAACTGCAACGTTGCTGAAACGTCGGGAACTGAGGCAATTACGTTTTAAATAATCGCGATTAGACCCGTTCAATATATAAGTATAAAGCAAAGTATAATGCTCATGAATAACATAAATTTAATTTGTTATCGACTTTTTTCGGATCTCAGTAGCATCGCAGGGATGATACTTACTTGGAATTCTTTGGATTATAATAGTTTAGTGAAATGAATAATTAGGTAATGAAAAAGGGTTGTTTTTACCCGACTGTGCGAGAAGCAGGGTTATGTTTTTGGGTGTATGCATGTATATTTCTTTATTACACTGTAACCTAAACAGCTTGATGGGTTTTAGCTTGAGGGGTATCTTTCGATTCGCTTTAACTATGAGAGTGAGACTAAATTGTCCTTAGCACGGGTTAGTGCATTAAAAAAAATATATAAATAGAAAATAGTTTCAACATATAAAAATGTTAAATTATTTACTTATATTAAAAATTTTTTGCATAGTCGTTTGTTTTTTTTTCAAGTTATTTACCTATTATACTTACACAACGCAAATTTAGTACACAACATGAATCGAAGAAAATTTGTCAAGATTTTGTCGGATGGAAATTCCTTGATATTTCTAACCCCTCTGGATTACAGGAGTAACTTTATGTATGTACTAGAAGAAGAGCCGATGAAGTGGTAAGATAGAACCTCATTTTCTAGAATTCGGAATTTTCTATATTAATCACGTGGAACCGAAGTTGAATGTCGATTTTTGTCTCTGGTACAGCCTCAGCCTACAACATATCAACTTATATGTCTATCCAATCTACTCTGTTGCGTTAGAGGTGACTATGCCACTTCAATAGAATCTTCGACGACCTCTGTGGGGCAACGGTAGTGCATCTGCCTACCATGCAATAGGTCACGGATTCGAACCCCGACTGGGGACAAAAAAAACGCCAGGTCTTAGATGTTTACATGTTTGTGGTGTCGCTGTTTTGGTTCCCATGACACAGGGTGTCCTAGTGTGGGGCCAGAAGCAATGTATGTGTCTGTATGTAAATGTTAAAAATTGTTAAATGTTTTTTTTTTCTTTTTAGTGATTTTATAATTTTCCTCGGTTTTTTGTTAATTATTGCTAATTTGTTAATTTGCGTATAGTCTGTGAAACTCGACCAATCGATTGCGATCTCATTTGTCAAAATCTGACCGTCCATTAACGAGTTCTGAAGGACCACAAAGTCTTACATACACACAACGAGCCAAACGCATTACCCTCCTTTTAGGCTCCGCCGCAGTCGGGTAAACCAAAGTACAATAAAAATATTGTACTATCAAAGTAAAAAAGAACGCCCTAAATCCCTAATGTAAGTAATATAACCCATCGTCTCGAGCGAAACTAATTTCTTTAAAATGAACCCCCGTATCGTGCACTTCCTTTCACCTCTCGAAGCCCACGAATAAAAAGGAATAATAATTCGTCTATAATAATAATAACTTGTGATTTCAAATCACCGCTCCAGAAAGAAATTAGTTACGCTCTTCGGATTACATTGTCATGGTACCCTTCTACAGGGGTGTTTATAATAGGCGTGACGACAGTATCAAATAATCAAAGATTTAACGATATTCGTGGAAAGTACATATTAAAAGGATTTAAATCACTGATTTAGTTAAAAAAAGAGATTACCAATATTTTCAATGAAATAAAAGATTATAATAACGTTTTCAGCCATTTTGACTGAAACACCCATCACTCCGCGTGACGTCACGCTTAGGTTAATATTGGTAAACTTCACCCGTGCTTTGTTTTGACTACTACTGATTACGATGTGGCGTGCGTGACGTCAGATTCGACGCCATGACACTGCGAGCTGTTTTCCAACGGTTTTAAAATAATTTTAAAAGCAATGGTTTTAACCATTGTTAAACTTTAGTAAATTGCTGAAATATGGGTTTCTTAGTAAATAGTAAATGTGTTTAAAAACGTATTTAGAGGCTAAAAATTTCACCCATGCCAGGATTCGAACCCGCAACCTCTGGCTATCCGTGCCAGAGGTTGCGGGTTCGAATCCCGGCATGGGTGAAATTTTTAGCCTCTAAATACGTTTTTAAATTTGTTCCTTAGCACGGGTTAGTGCATTAAAATAAAAATAGTATAATAGTAAATGTGTCCCCACATTATGGAAGAGGAAAAAATATTTCGTCATTCCTATTCTTTAATCTTATACTTTAGTCACTTTATACTATATTGGACACATAAATCATACAGGAAGCACACAATTATAAAATGTCACTCGCTGAGAACAGAAAAATCTGCTCACCAATCATAACAAAGGTTATGGTTATTCCTATGAGGAGAACTTTGAAATTGCGAGAGTAAAAATTATAATTTCAAATATTTAGTAAAATACAGAGCACAATCTTACACATAAAAGCATAAAAATCTACATCCACAAACGTTACGTCCAAAGTAATAAAATATAAAAAATACATACATACATAACCTCACGCCTGTATCCCAGAGGGGTAGGCAGAGACCAGAGACTGCCACTTGCCACGATCCTGACAGATCACCTTCGCTTCCTATAAAAAATATACAAAGATTAAAGAGTAAGGTTAAAGTTCAATAATATTATGAGATCAATAATTATGTATATTTTTTATATTTTATTACTTCTCACGAAAAATTGTGGATGTATTAGTTGTTCTATAACCAATTTTGGTCATAATACTTATACTTCAGCATGATTAAGCACCGGCCCGGGAACCAGCGGTCTTTTAAACATAATTTTCAATTTAAAAGGATGCAGTGTTAGATTAAATAAAAATAATAACTAGTTTTATAAAACGTTTTTTGCAAAAAGGGTAAATCAGAAATCTTAACAACTGTGACAACTATTTTAGAACCTACTGATTAGAACCTAGAATCAACAACCAAGGACCTTAATCAATTTCTGTCAAAAACGGCCGGTTTAGCGGAAATCGATTTATACGATTTTTTTATTTATTTAAAGTAAGAAAAAAAATACATGCAATATAATGCCTCCCATCCCCCGAAACCGACAAGGTTTATCTGTGGATTGGGTTTAGTAGTCACTAGCTTAACATGTTGTTGGAAATAGTATACTATACTAGTGCTATGCTCGGCAAATAGCTTGAACAAATTCAGAATGAGCTTGCGATATACGCGCAAGAGCAAACATATTCAATTTTAATAATAATTGTTAGTTTGACTAAAACTTAAGTCTATAGAAGTCCGACTCACATTACAACGTCGCTCGCCAACGAAAAGCGAAAAGAGACCACCTGTCGAGCATTGTAATACTTAAAGGTTAAAATCTGCTGTGTGGTTTCGGCCTAGAGAATAGCACCAACCCAAATTCTTCCCGCGGTTGTCGTAAAAGGCGACTAAGGGACACAAACCGGGGGGTGTGCAGCCGCGCCCCCTGCAGTACAATTCTACCAAACTGCGATCCCCAACCCGCATGCCCAGCGTGGGGATTATGGGCATTACCCCCCAATGATGGCACAACCTTGCGTTATGGCGGTTATTAGGGGAGGGCTATGTCCAGCAGTGGACTAATATAGCCTGAAGAAGAAGAAGAAATAAAATCTTGCCGAGAATCATTGAAAGAAAAATCTGCTCACCAATCAGATCAACTTTTATTACTCTGAGGAGAACTTCGAAATCGCGATTTCGAAATCACGAGAGTTAAAATAAAATTATTACATGTTCCATCACTCAGGTTTCCTCACGATGTTTTCCTCCGAGTACTATGACTTGACAAAATGTGTCTGAGGTGTTCACATACCTCAGCGCCTGAAATTGCCAATCCGCGGTGGGCATGCGTGGTAATTAAGCCCATAATCTCTCCCTGAGAGAAGACCTCTGCCCTGCAGTGGCACGTTTACAGGCTACATAAAAAAATGCCTCCTAATGTGTTTTTTTATAAATGGAGTAGCGCAATTTTTTTTCATGCCTTTTCAACTAATTATATTATTTTGATAAAAACGTTTGTTTCGGTACTTTTTCAGCTACCGTGGTCTTGGAAGACCACGGTACTTGAAAAAGTGCCAAAACGTCGGGAAATTGTAAAAAATGTAAAATTAAACTCGCAAAATCCGTATAAATACAATTTTTATTATATCTAGTGCTCGTGTTAACCTTAGAAAATACTATATATTATTTTGACTAAACTATAGAGGGTGAGAGCTGAGGACTGTAAGTTGTCGGTTTTTTTAACGAATCGTTAATATTTCAATTTTTTACTGTCGCGGTGGGCACACGTGGCGATTAAGCCCATGTTCCCTCTGTCTGAAGGCTACTTAAAATCGATAAGTGAAAGTGTGTGGAGGGGCCGGTAAGGTGGACATAGTTCTACCAAATAGGGGATGTTTTAGCAAAGGTCAAGAGAGAGACTCTCGTGCTAACTCGTCGATAGATTTAATACAATAAATACATAGATAACATCCAAGACTCGAGACAAACTAGAAAAGTTCGTTTCCTTGTTTGATCCGGCCGGGGATCGAACCCGAGACCTTCGGTTTTACAGTCAGCGTGCCAAACCGCTGCACTACCGAGGCCGTCATGTTATGTTTTTTTTCGTCTCGTTATGTTATGTTTCTTTCAGTAGATAATTCTGTTTTTTTTTATTTTATTTTATTTCAACAAACTTAACTATCATTACAGAGAGTCCCTAATTCAATAGTTAAGATAACAACAATGACCAAAACATTAACAATACTGAACAATAACAATACAAGCAGAAGCACACAATTACAAACTATTAACTATTACAAACTATTAACTATTACAAACAATTAACTATTACAAACTATTATAAACTATTATAGCAGCGTTTAACAGTTTTTGTAGCAGCGCTGCTTGGTAATGTTTCAAACCATACGGTTAAATACGATTTACCGAAGGCCGCGATGTTATCAATTTATTCTAGCCAAACAAGTAGCGTCATCATGACAAAACAATTGATATAAATAAAGAGAATTGGATTTCAGCGATACTTTATAAATTATCTATCAAACTGAGCGTATCGTAGATAATGATAAAGTTACATTAGTCTATTTCACAGGTTTCTGAAAACCAACTGAAATTTTCCGTTGGTGCTTAATAAGTGCTCAGAAAGAGATAATTTTTAAATCTTGCTTGTTAAATATTTTTCTAAATAAAAGCAAATAACAATTCGTTTTCCAAATAAGCCGCTAAACCAAAACGCTATCTTAAGCAATATGGCGACTCAATCAATTCTGGCCGTTTTAAATAAAATTGCTACTGATACACAATTATCAAGTTTTATAATGTTTGTACTATTTTTATTTTTAATGCACTAACCCGTGCTAAGGACAATTTTAAAAACCTATTTAGAGGCTAAAAATTCCACCCATGCCGGGATTCGAACCCGCGACCTCTGGCTATCCGTGCCAGCGCTCTATCCAACTGATCTAATGGGCGACTCACCGGCATCAGTGAAATTTCGAACCTCCCTACACCACTCTCTGTATTACATACAGGCAGCGACACCTGGCTGAAGTCGATTGCATCACTTACATTTTTATAATGTTGTTTTTTTATGTATAAATGACCCATTCCTTTTTAATTAAAATGCCATAAATCGGTTTTAAAACTCATAATTAATACCAATCTATATAATGAATACTTCTTTTTCACACTTAGAAATAGCCTTTTATCAAAAGTATACTCATGTTTTTAAAATCATTCAAAATGTTACATCGACCGAGACAGATTGCCCGCCCTTACTACAGCCTTTATAGTGTCTTTATAGTATCATCAAAGTGCATACCTAAAAATATGGGCCAGTGCGAGTCGGATTCACGCACCGACGGTTCCGTAACGCCCACTTTTTTTCTAAAAATAGTAATTAGTGTGTGCATCTTGCCCTTGGCCATCTTTGATTACTAATCGTTAGAATATATTGGTGCTTCGCAAGGTACGCTAAGCCGTTGGTGCCTGAGGTCATATAATGGCAGGCGTTAAGCCATGTCAGAGGTCTTATGGGAGACTTGATAACTTCTGACAGTAAGGCCCGCCACTGTATTACAATCCTCCACCAACCCCGACTTGGCCCCTGTGGTGGAGTATGGCCTAACCTTCCTGCGATGCAGGAAGAGACCCGTGCTCCAGCAGTGGGGATATACTAGGATTGATATCGAATATATAATAAGTTCCACAATCACGCTCAATTTCATGCCAGTTTGTATCTTAGATTATATACTATATATACTCTAAGGTTTGTATTACCGTTTTTACGATAAAACCTTAACAAAAACACGGTGAAAAAACTCGTTATTGTAAGGAGCCCTTATTGTTTAAGGTTTGTTATTAGTTTTAAAAACCTATTTATTATTAGTTGATCGCCGATGTGGAAGATTTAGCGGAGCACATTCAAAGACGAGAGGTTTTTTCGTTGGTAATTCCGGTAAACTCGTTGGTAATTCCGTTGGTTATTCCGAATTAACTATATATCGTTGCCTTGGTTACCTTAGTACAATTATGAATATACAGATGGCGATAGATGATTTAATAACAATGACGTGCAAAAGATGGCGCTGTCGTTAGACATTAGTTGTTATTATTATAAGAGCAGCGTGGGTAGAACAATGAACTTGGATGTGAGAGACCCAGCTTCGATTCCCAGAGCGGGCATGTACCAATGACTATGTTTTGTAAATTATGTACACTTGTGAAGTAACAATACCATTCGCTATCGGTGAAGTTAAAATCTTGAGGAAACCGGAGTATGTGAATAGTTCCAGTACGTAATCTCATCTTAAGCTCATAATGTCTTTCTCTCATAGAGAAGGCCTGTGCCGTACAATAGGGCGCTTATTTGCTACTTAATTTAATTATTTGGAAAGTAATCCACAGTAATAACGTTTGTAAAAATGTCAACTAGCTACCTATTCTAAAGATAGCCCTTTCAAGGTCGCACAAATAGACGGAGAGACGGACGGACAGACAGACAAACAACTGAGGTAGAGTAATAGCGTCCCATTTGGTTACGGAACCCTAAAAACAACTGAGAGATGTTAGCAATAGATTACCAGATTGTAAGTGTACGAGAAACTGGAGGTAAAAGCCGACAGTACGCCGATAAACTAAGTTGTACTTTACTGCTTTTATAAGCTCTAAGAAGGAGATTAATAAGTGGCTTATTCGAAAACAATAATCATAACTTCGAATTAATGTAAGAACTAATAGCTTCCTCAAAAATAATAAATAACACATACTCGTACGATTATTCCCGGATCTAGTTAAATTAACGGCATACGATTCGTGATATAATTTTGATATGCTTAAGCACAAATTGGCTACCGTAACTTTGGCCTTGTGATAAAATATTTTAAAAATGCCAAGCTGCAGTGAAACTTTGCCAATGTTTATAATTATCCTGACCACAAAAGTCAAGCCATAAAAGCGGCAGATAAATCTTTTGTGATTTGTTCCCGTTGATAGATTACGTAATAATATTCAAGTTATTTTTGTACCTATATGAAGAAAATATGAAAAAGTCTATCCATTGTAAGTAGGAATTGACTCAAGACGCTCTGTATGTCATCTAGCATATTACGTAAAATAACAGTTTCTTTACCTTTTGCCTTATCCACATCGTAGCGTACTTTTTCTTGAGCAAGTTGTTAAGTATGTAACCGTGTAATTTGCTCATGGGCCTATACCTAGCTCTATTTGATAAGTTTTTTTTGCATGTTAGACTTTAGTATGCGCCTCCCATTGCTGTGGGGTCGGCCTAGATAATAGGTCCAACCCAATTCTTCCCGCGGGTGTCGTAAAAGGCGACTAAGGGACACAAACCGGGGGGTGGGCAGCCCTGCAGTACAATTCCACCGAACTGCGATCCCCAACCCGCATGCTCAGCGTGGGGATTATGGGCATTACCCCTATGATAGTACAACGTGGCGCTCTTTAGGGGAGGGCTATGTCCAGCAGTGGACTAGTATAGCCTGATGACGACGACAACGATGCGCCTCCCGCTCTTACACTACCTGCCTTAACTATAAGTGAGAAATGTTCTATAGGACAGATAAGTCAATATATAAAAATATATAAATATTCGTTATCTGTGCCTGTATTTTCTCCAAATAAATGAATTAAAATAATCTCTATATAGGCCGCGTGGAATCCCTTGAAAACTTTTGCTTAAGGAAAAGTTTTAGTTGCCGAATGAGCAAGAGCGTTGAATACGTAATGAATGGGATTATAGAAATTCAATAAGCCACAATCTCGGCGTAAATAAGATAAGACCAAAGTGCCTAATAAACCTCTATGTTTATCGCTACTAAAGATAGATCACGTTTTATTGGATACGAAGCTAGAAATTAAAGTAGGAACTTCCGAATGATTGGAAAATAATTATTTCTGTTCTGTAATATGGCGTGGATAGTACGATCACATTAAGGCGCTGTGGCACTATGGGATAAAAATCATAACTTGTTTTATAATACGTTTTTTTAAAGGAAATACTGTTAAACAGTACGACCACATTAAGGTGTTAATGTTGGCATTAAGTTCACTTGTATAGTTTTTAATTTGTTGTACATACATACATAACCTCATGCCTGTATCCCAGAGGGGTAGGCAGGCAGAGACCAGGGACTGCCACTTGCCAAGATCCTGACAGATCACCTTCATTAACGTTCATAAGTCGTTGCATGCACGCTCGGTGGTTTAGGGTACTTTTTATCTTCCCCTTTGCTAATACATTCTCTATTTGGTCGATGTATGTCGATGATGCCTGGGGCGTCCCTTACCAGCTCTTCCACTCACATTCGCAACATCCTCTCCACATGTCCAAAACAACGCAACATTCCTTTCTCAATTCTAGTCACTACATTCTCTTCAGTCCACAATGTAGGAATTGACAGACTAAGAATAGATAAATTCGTCCATCCACAACTGGTTTTATCATCAGTTGAACTCGATAATCCATAATTATTGCATTAAAATTTTAATTACGTACACTTGCTATCCAAATCATTATGACAGTCAGAAGTACCTAGGCCGGTATTACAGAACGATGCTCAAGCACAGATTGATCTCAGATCGCCCAATCATTACTTGAGCGCTGAATCGATGCTCAAGCACTCCCTTTATTTTCAAACAGTTCTTGAGTAGAGATCAGCCAATCACTGCTTAAGTAGAGATTCAGAACTGCAATCAGATTGTCTATGATCAAAGTTTGTTTTCTATGACAAGAAAAATACAAGTGTAGATTTTTATTCCGTTTTACGCATGTTACAAAAACGTGACGATGAAACTTAGTAAATTATGTCAAATATACAGAGAAAACTAAAATAATGTTTATGTATTCGTAAATAAAATGTTCAAAGTTTCTAGTTATTAGTTTGTAATGAACCGTATATTTAAAGGAAGCAAAACGTTCACGATTCTTGTTTATTTATTCGCTTTGAGTACAGAACGGAACGTAACAAATGTCGATAAAATTATTCTCTTGACGTCTGTCTATTTATTTATGTTTACTAAATACATAGTCGGTGTGGTTTAATTTGAACATTAATCGCTGTTTTGAAACGAGATGTGAAAAAATGAGAACAAGGAACTTCACCATAGTGGAAAGAATCCTCCTTGTAGAACATAAAAAGTCAACTTCACTGCAGTGGAGAGGGTCCTCCTCGTAGAAGACAAAAACTCAACTTCATCGCGGTGGAGAGGAACCTGCTCATGGAACATAAAACTTCAACTTCACCGTAGTGCAGAGGAACCTGCTCGTTGGACATAAAACTTCAACTTTACCGCAGCGGAGAGGAACCTGCTTGTTGAACATAAAACTTCAACTTCACCGCAGTAGAGAGGAACCTGCTCATTGAACATAAAACTTCAACTTCACCACAGTGAAGAGGAACCTGCTCGTTGAACATAAAACTTTAACTTCACTGCAGTGAAGAGGAACCTGCTCGTTGAACATAAAACTTTAACTTCACCGCAGTGGAGAGGAACCTGCTCGTTAAACATAAAACTTCAACTTCACTGCAGTGGAGAGGAACCTGCTCGTTGAACATAAAACTTCAACTTCACCACAGTGAAGAGGAACCTGCTCGTTGAACATAAAACTTTAACTTCACTGCAGTGAAGAGGAACCTGCTCGTTGAACATAAAACTTTAACTTCACCGCAGTGGAGAGGAACCTGCTCGTTAAACATAAAACTTCAACTTCACTGCAGTGGAGAGGAACCTGCTCGTTGAACATAAAACTTCAACTTCACCACAGTGAAGAGGAACCTGCTCGTTGAACATAAAACTTCAACTTCACCACAGTGAAGAGGAACCTGCTCGTAGAACATAAAACTTTAACTTCACTGCAGTGAAGAGGAACCTGCTCGTTGAACATAAAACTTTAACTTCACCGCAGTGGAGAGGAACCTGCTCGTTAAACATAAAACTTCAACTTCACTGCAGTGGAGAGGAACCTGCTCGTTGAACATAAAACTTCAACTTCACCACAGTGAAGAGGAACCTGCTCGTTGAACATAAAACTTTAACTTCACTGCAGTGAAGAGGAACCTGCTCGTTGAACATAAAACTTTAACTTCACTGCAGTGAAGAGGAACCTGCTCGTTGAACATAAAACTTCAACTTCACCGCAGTGGAGAGGAACATGCTCGTTGAACATAAAACTTCAACTTCACCACAGTGAAAAGGATCCTCCTCAAGGAAGATAAAAAATCAACTTCAACACAGCGGATTTATATGATAATAATATGTTTAAATTATTTCCAATTTTATGAGCAATAAAAAAGCTGAGATTGTTTTACTGATTATTTTATTTATTCCTTTTGTGACTGTCATGTTGTCCTAGCCGCTAAGGCGCTTGGTTACCAAGACCGAGCTTGTGGGTTCGATTCCCACTATGGGCCTATATATTTGTACAAGTGGCCACAGTCTCGGTGTACTTTCATGTTTGTGATGTCCTTGCCTGGTTATCATAGTAGGTAGTGTTGCGTGAAATTTTTTCAATGAAATCACCCCAATATTAATGTAATTGTTTTTGCACATAAACACTTATTAGAATCCATGCAGTAGGGGTCTTGAGCGTCCCTTAAATGCCTAAGCGGCTGCTGCTATCATTAACTATTTCGTCATAGTAATCAAGGTATACGAATATACGAATTTTGCAATAAACATTCCAAATTGACATTATAATAACTGGCCGATCGACTCTCAAGCGTGGTTCCGACCACACTTGAGTAAATACAGATTTGATCTTTACTTAAGTAGAGATTGCTACCCAAGTATCGTTCTCGAATTAGCTATTACTCAGTTGAGTCGCGCTTGATGAATCTCGACTCAAGTAACGTTCTAAAATTAAATCCATACTCAAAACTAGTCTTAAGTAGAGATTGGCGCTTGAGTACGCTTCTGTAATACTGGCCCTAGTATTTTGTACCGAATAGGGCCAAATTTCTGTTGTTAACAGGCGAAGCAGGAGCTTAGATTGCCAGATTACACATACGAGTATAAGCAAGTGAAGCGAAACACTAAAACAAAAATGTGAAAAGAAATCTCAAAGAAGAAAACTTTAAAATTGTATTTTCTAAGTTAACACGAGTACTAGACAATGTAACGACACAATTGAATTTTGTGCTAGTAGACTTTTTCAAAATGGCGTTCTATTTTAAAATGTGACCAGTCCAACTAGTGTTCGTCGAGTGAACTTTTTCAAAATGGCGTCAAACTGTAAAATGACTGGACCCGAATTGTGATCGACAACTTCGGAAAATGGCGTCCAACTCAGTGTTTCGGTACCTCATTCTGCTGTCAGTGCTGGTGTGGGTCCACGCTGATAATTCTCCACCACACGGCAATGTGACGACGAGGAAAAAGGAGTCCTGGACAAATGGGAGCTGGTTGTAAGTATCTTTACATCTCTATAAGTACTTGATCGTTTCCTCGTATGGAATGATCACTTTGGTACATATTGTTGATGGTGATGGTGATGACTGAGCCCCGCGTTATGCACATGAACGAGTGCTGTGTGACCAGACGGTCGCAGCACTAACTGTTTTCCCTACTCTTGTAAGAAAATATATTCATAGGTTCTATCTATTCTATAAATAGGTTTTTAAATTTATTCATGTTATGGCACTTGAAGTTATGTACATATGACAATCATGGACATATATATTAGGTTTAAGAGAATATTTTGAGAAAAGCTGGTCCTAGTGGATTTTTTTCTTCCGCTGCCTTTTTCATCACTATACTACGGCCCGAAGGCAGTGTGGCTTAAGTTTTACGATGTCCATTGACATCCAGCAAACAGAAACACAGAATGTTTTTTTTTATTTTGGTGGCGTTTTTGGATTTCGCAACTTGATTTAGTCGTTATAACATCGTCTAGTGGCCACTCGAGATAGGTGATGTGACCGCTTAGACGCTGTACTGCCCAGCAGCTTGTCTTAAACCGTCCTTATTATATTCTTTTTTAATGTACTAACCCATGCTAAGGACAATTTTAAAAACCTATTTAGAGGCTAAAAATTCCACCCATGCCGGGATTCGAACCCGCGACCTCTGGCTATCCGTGCCAGCGCTGAGCCATCTGAGGTAATGGACGACTCACCGGCATCAGTGAAAGAACCTCTTTACAATATTCTCTGTATTACGTACAAGCAGCGACATCTGTCTGAAATAATTTGCATCACTTACAGCCCCGAGTACCTACTTTGCAGTTAGGTTTTCCATCGGAATGATATCGCTGTACCCACATGATTATATTGCACTAACCCGTGCTAAGGACAATTTTTAAAACCTATTTAGTGGCTAAAAGTGTTAGTGCATTAAAAATAATTTAACTTGACTAGGTACTATTGGGAGCCTATTTAGCCTATTAAAGGATTTCATTTATACTGTCACCCCAGCGGCTTTAAGAATGCCAGCAGCTTTGATTCATCAGCCTGAAGTGTCCCTGTGTTTCCGAAGAGAGTCGCTCGTGGCATTGCCAATCTTCTCGCACTCTGCCAGTACCTAGGTTGACCTCTCTTTCACGTGTACAAAACGTGCTGTCATTAAAAGCAAGGTTAAGGAGTTTTATTTGTCCCTGCAAGTTTAGTATTTGTGCATTGTCCTTTTCATTTTGTCTTTTCCGTATGTCTCCATGTAAAATAAAATAAATAAAATAAAAAGCCTTTTATTGTTCTTCCAAGAGACGTTGTACATAATTTACAAACATTTTTTTTTTCATTCAAGTAAATGAATTGATAATTTGATTCTACATGCAATGAATATAACAAAGTCAATATATTTATCTATCTATTTACAATTAATCCGAATCAGATACGAATTAAAATCTATGAATTATGTTAAAATCATTAAAAATTATGAATCATATTAAAATCAATAAAATTATAAATAAATTATTATCAATTATAAATTAATAGTTACTGTAAAATAAAAAAAAACAAAATTGATCATATTAGAAGAACCCCTGGTAGGGTGAAGGCCTCCGCCAAGTTCAACCACGCAATCTGTATCCAGTTAGTCCCGGCAATCCTTGTTATGTCGTCAGACCAACGTTTTTATGGCCGTCCTCTGTGCTGTGGCGCTTTCCGTCTTCTGGGCCTATCCACTCTGTTACGGATTTGGTCCAGCGCGAAGAAGGCATTCTGGCCACATGGCCGGCCCATTACCATTTCATTTTTCGAACATGTTCTAAGGCGTCCTTAATCCTGGTCCTCTTACGTATTCCAGTGCTTTTGTTTTTGTGTTGTAATTTCATATTTAAAATACTGCGTTCCATAGCTTTTTGACATAGACTTATTCTTTTCGCGTTTTGTTCTGTAAGAGTCCATGTGCCACAACCGTATGTTAATGTAGGGAGCAAGCATGTATCTAATATTTTTGTTTTTAGTCTTAGTGGCAGGTTACTTTTTAGAATGTCTTTCATTGCCCAAAACTTTCTCCAAGTTATTATAATTCGACGTTCTATTTCCTCCCTGTCGATGTTTTTGAAGGAAATGAGTTTGCCAAGATAAATATATTCATCAACATATTCAACAATTTTGTTGTCTATTTTTATTGTTGTCTGTGCACCATTGGTCATGATTTTGGTTTTTTCAAGGTTCATTTCTAAGCCAACTTCGACACTCTCTGTGTGTAATCTTTGTAAGTCTCCATATAGGTACACAATATTGTATTTATTTCCTCATCGCGTAGATTGTTATTATAACGTATTTATGTAAGTTTATCATAACTATATGTGTAACTGATTATGTAGGAATATTGTTATTTATATAAGTAGTGTATGCATATATTCATATTTGCACCGACTACCCGTCTCTTATTTTCTTCAGCAACTTTCCGTCGTAAGGCTGTCTGGAAGAAATTGCTTTTAGCAATAAGGCCGCCAATTGTACTTTGTATCGTTACATGTTTTATAATATGTGCTCTGGTGTACAATAAAGAATATTCTTATCTTATCTTATCTTACAATCGACAGCAAATAAATCTTTAATCATGTTTTAGTTTCTAGGACGCTCGTAACGTTACTTAGGTACACCCGGTTTCTCGAAAGCTAACAGTTATAATCTACTTTTAATAGCTGTCAGTTGTTTTTTTCGTATGCACTTTTGCGAACTGACAGCTGTTAACAATAGCGTAACAGTCTGTTAGCCTCCGAGAAACCGCGTGTAAGTAACGTTACGAGCGTCTTACAAACTAAAATATGATTAAAGATTTATTTGCTGCCGATTGTACACGTGAAAGAGAGGTTTTACGAAAGCGAGCTGGAAACAGTACAGTAGACATCAGATCAAAATTTATATGTTAGGTGCAAAATTACCCTTAACGTAACCAAGTAGAGTGCGCGTGCATAAAGTATAGCGTGCTCTCGACTGTATTTAATTTAGGTCATAGACATGTAATAAAAGTTTTAGATATCTGAAGATAAGCGAACGAACCATATGCTAGACCCGCTAACAGTATCTTGAAAAAAGCGGTCGAAACTGCATTATCATCTTTATCGTAACATTGAGCTATATATTTATAGGCATATTATTTATTTATATACATACATACATGCATACATACATACATACATACATACATACATACATACATACATACATACATACATACATACATACATACATACATACATACATACATACATACATACATACATACATACATACATACATACAAAATCTCACGCTTGTATCCCAGAGGGGTAGGCAGAGACCAGGGACTGCCACTTGCCACGTTCCTCACAGATCACCTTCTCTTCATCAACGTTCATAAGTCGTTGCATGCACGCACGCCGGATCCGGGTTATTTTTATTTAGATATCCACTTTATGTAGCTTATTTTATTCTTTGTTTTGTAAAAGTATGTTGTTATTTAGGACGTTTGTATTATATGTGGTTGATTTTGTGCACATATAGACCCATTCTTTACTGCTTTTCCTATTTTCTAGAAGAAATCTCTCACAGAGATAAGCTCGCCATTGTGCATGTTATATCTTATGTAACGCCCTGTGAAATGTTTGTGTGCAATAAAGTATAAATAATTAAGCGATTAAAAGAAGTATTTGGACGCACCAGTTCGTAAAATCCCTAAGTCCAGTTTTTGCGTTTGGAGCTATGGTCACTTAAAGGTTAAAAAAAAAATTCTGAATCTTTTCCTTTGAGTTTAAAAAAAAACAACTGGTATAAATTGACAAAAATACAAGCTTTCGACACTTTTTTTAAATTTAGTCTTCTTTCGTGTCGAAAGCGCCGCCCTCCTCTCAGACATCTCGCTCCCAAAACCGCGCCACTGCGAGTGCGCCGGGTGATGCCTCCATGAGATCCCGCAAACTGCACTGTGGAGCTTCAGGGCAGACACAAAGATGCATTGTTGTTTGTGCAGCTCCACATCGGCACAAAGTATTTAGTGGTATTTTGTTGTTTAAATATGAAAGTAGGTTGCTGTGTGGTGTCGGCACCAACCCAAATTCTTCCCGCGGGTGTCGTAAAAGGCGACTAAGGGACACGAACCAAGAAGTGGGCAGCAGCGCCCCCTGCAGTACAATTCCACCAAACTGCGATCCCCAACGCGCATGCCCAGCGTAGGGATTATGGGCATTACCCCCCAATGTTGGCACAACCTTGCGCTATGGCGCTCATTAGGGGAGGGCTATGTCCAGCAGTGGACTAATATAGCCTTTTCAGCCAAAGCATAGGAATATGTCAAGTACTTGACACGAGACTGATACAATAGAGGGAAAGGTCTGCCGATTCCCATTCATAAGGTGTCAAGGCCCAATAAAGAGCAAAGTTCATAGCTTCTTGGAAACGGTAGCTTAAGTTCACGAAGCCTGTCACAATCCTCATTCAACTAGAATCCAGGCTGCAGCCGCACGCTTACCGCCCTTGCTTTAAGAGCTAGTTTCAAACAATAACGGTTCGTTTTACTCTGTCCTCTGTACAGTCGAGGACACTTCATCATTCCCATCCTGCACTCTACTCCGCTGCAATACGGGTGACTTTGAAACTAAATTGTAAAGGGTGATTTGCTGCCGACTGTACAGAGTTTAAAACACCTGAGACTTAACGTCTAGACATGTAATAAAAGAACAACAAAGGTCTTTAGCAATGTTTTGTCAATAAATGATTGCTCTTTAGATAATAGACGGAGCTTACACGTTCAGTCTGGCGTCAGTCAATTCCATCGGTCTAGTTAGACTGACGGCAGACTGATTGTCTATTTATCAGTGGACTGATGGACCAGACTGACAGATATTCGAATATTTTGATGCTTCATTAGTCTGGCATCAATCCGAGCTTGATCAAGGTCACGGACTGAATTGACGCCAGACTGAACGTGTAAATTCCGTCGTACGGTACCTGTTGTGGTTTTTTTTGTTTATATCTTTATTTATTTCGAGACTTTTGTCCTAGTGTGACAATGTCAGCCCCATCGTACTCTATTCTTATTAACTAAACATCCTTATGACTAAAAACTTAGGTACATTAAATTCTTGAACTAAAACCTGTCTTTTCTGACCTATTGTGTTATTCATTGGACATTTAAAGAAAACATTAATATTCCCTTGTGCAAAAAAACTTTTTTCTTTCGCACCTGTGTGCTGCAAAAGTTGCGTTACACTCATTTAATACTGTGGAAGAGCCGTGTCACGAAGTACCTACATTGTGATTCCAATTACATATTACCTAGAGAATAAGAGCTTACGAAAATAGAGATATTTTGGTCTTATTTATAAAAGAACATATCAGATGAACATATCTTTTATAAATAAGACCAAAATACCTTGTCCTTAGGGACAATTTAATCTGTGGTTAGGTTTAGTTGTATACACAGACTATTTTAATCACCGTTTGTAGGTTTTTATGAATAGTGTTTTTTCTAAAAGACCGTTTGCATTTGTACATAGACCAGATCATTAACTTGGGATGAAACAAATCTATTATTATTATTATAATTATATTCTTTATAATTCTATAAAACAAATCAAAAAGTACAAAGGTGAACTTAATGCTAACAGCATCTACATAAATCTACAACATACATTATAAATCAAAACATGTCTTTTCCACTTTGATTAAAATAAGTTACGTTAGACGAATAAGGCGTTCTCTGTACATATCACATCTTTTCTAGCTTGTTTTGGAAAAGTATTGAATTCTTAAACACGAATTTATTTGATCGCGTTTTCAACACATGTTGCTTTCACGGGTCCTTATGTCCATGAGGTCCTTATGGACGCCGTAGATCCAGAACTGATAACCCAGACTGCTGGTGTTTTTGCAGACAAAGGTGAGGCTTACATTTTTCTGTAAAAAAGAAAAAAATATATTAATTTACAGTCTAAAGTACTCAACCTTTCAGGTCGTCCCAAAGTTATGGAACATGAAGGGAAAGTACCTGAAATATCGAAGATAGGGTATTTTGCTGAAATAAGACTTTATGCTATTTTTTAAAGTTAGTAATTCTGCATTCAAAGATTTTCTAAAAATTACTTGCCTCGTCTGGGAATCGAACCAACTTAAATGTAAAAAATAACACCCCTACTTTTATGATGCCAATCGAAAGAATGGCCAAAAACTACTAACTAAGTACTAACATAGTCCTTTAAAAGAAAGGAACAATGTCAAAATAATCATTTTAATCAAATTAAAAACATACATGAAACTGCCGTAGTCAATTAAATGGGTAGTATATAGCTTCTAAGAACATAATGTACATAGCAAAGTCGGTTAATCCACAGGCTCTGTAACACAATGTAGGTACTTTGAATTATCATAATAAACTACGACTTGTTCCATGATCTGTCCTAGTCAATGGAGAACTAGCACAAAGGTTTTTTTAAATCTTATTAATAAGGTTATGTTACAAGTCCGTGTTAATTTTTCTTTACGATTAATACTTTTCTTGTTAACATGAGTGGTCACGTTTGGCGACGACTCCTACTCTGCCGCAACACAGTTTGTTAACTAGCGCGGAGGGTAGTTGTTAGTGTTAAGCTGTTGCCGTTTATTGTGCACCTTTGTAAAATATGTACCTACCATCAAATATTGTTTACACTGTTAACTGTTTTTAAATGTTTTACATTGTTAAGTATGTTTAAGTAGGAAACTCAGAACGTTAAGTCTGTGTAACAGTATGACATAATACTTATACCAAATAAACTATTTGAATTTGAATCCATCTAAAAGTCATTCCAGTGACACGGTACAAATAGCGCCATACAAATCGGGGTCTAACTACAAGTATGACGGCGTACTTTGATGGTAACGCCTTCTACCTTCTAATAAATCGTCTACGCCCTTATTAATTACTTATACTCGTAGAACTAAATGAAAAAAACGAAATCTTAGATTTTTTTTTGTTATTGAACTAACTTGTTATTTTAAATTTTAGACAAGATACAAATTGGGTAATATGGTCCCTCGTGACCAAAATATTAAGAACCATTGCTCTAATAGGTACCTGTAGAAGTCCTCCGGAAGCGATATAAGCCTTGTCCTGCGTCCCGCTTGTGTATAGGACCACGTTGATTCCAGTCACCAGATAGTCTTTGAACACATCGTCATCTCCCTGAAAGCATTTTTCATTTCTGATACTCGGAAAGTATTGTTGTTTTGATCTGATTATTGGGTGGAAAATGCTGCTTCCCTCCATAGAGAGGGAAAAACTCATTTAAATTACTTCCAACCTATGGGCCGGAATGAAATTTAAAATAGAACTATTAGCAGCTGTGATGTAAAGAGTTTTATGTAAAAAAAACTAATTTAAAAAATGCTGCGGACATGTGAGTTTCTAAACAGCCAGTGTGAACTTAGCGCAAACTTCTTTGAGTGGAATAAGCCGCAACAATTACGCCGTGAGTTCCATATTTAAAATTAAAAAAGTCGACATATATTGGCGTGCTACTAATCTGTTATATGTAGGTATCTGTGACGAAATTCAAAAATTGGTAATCTTTTAAGCTAAGATTTGAATATTAAAAATGAGCTTTTATTTTCCTCATATTCGAAATGAAAAGTAGAGTGTTTAACAAGGGTAAAAGAATCAATTCCTAACGGACTAAGCCGTCCTTGCTGCGCACGGGCGTATACACCTATGAACACCACAGACACTCTGGTTAAAAAGAACGTATAGTTAATAATTAAATTGGTATAAACATGTTAGTGATCTTATTCTAGTGTTAGTACATTAGTGTTAGTACGACGACGAGCAATGAATATTATTCATTGCTCGTCGTCGTCATCATCAACCCTTGTATGTCCCCATGACAGGCTTAATGTGCCTTGTAAAGCAAGGAAACTCTCGAAAAAATGCCACTAGCGGTAGTCACGGGACGGTCACCAATCCCGTGCATGTCCGTGCCTGTTGTTGGTTAACTCAAGTGATTGATTCCAATCACTCGGTTCGACTAGGCCACGAGCGCTTCGCTGTCATTGCTTGCCACATGAATAATATATCATCATCACAATCAGCCGGTGTGAGTCCACTGCTGGACATAGGCCTCTCCCAAGACACGCCACTGAGCCCAATCTTCGGCTCTCTTCCTAATACAGGCTATAAAAACCCACATTTCTCTGTATGCGATAATGGCGGTCCTACTCTACAATACAAACCCAAAGTTGTTTGGGTACGTGAACCAGTTTTTAACCCCCTATATATAGGGAAAATTACAAAATGGCGAAAAATATTCGAAACGAAATTCCTGTTTGACTATGGAATTGAAGAATTTTCGTAATGTTTGTTTGTGACCTAGAAAGGACCAACAACTTGATAGACATAATGGCTTCACGTATTTTAACCCTTTACCAAACTGTGGTACGAGTATTATAGTAATCCCTTTAAATTTAATCTTATGACAATGAGATATGGTACAAAATGTATGGTACATATGGTATGGTACAAAAGCAATGAAAAATATATACTAGGTTTACCCAATGAAACGTTTAAATAAAATGAAACACAATCTTGTTCTTTCAATATTTAATAACCACAATATTTTATAGCACTGAAACTGTGACTTAACGAACGTGAAACATTAAACTAGGTTTCCATATAAAACTCTAGCTCTTTTTGGAAAAAAATGGACAAAAAACTTTAGTCGATGACGCATCCAAATTATTTATATCAACGGTTTGTTTACATATATAAGACTACAACTGAAAGCAATGAACTATAGTAATTTGAGAAACTGAGCATTACTGAACGAACAGCAGCAATAGAATCAACTCACAATTTTTTCAGAAGGATAGGTCAGATTTAGCTCGACGTCTTGATCGGGGAATGTCCAGGCTTGTGTTCCGTACAGAAGTAACTCGGCATCTGCAAATAAATTATCATTAAACAAGTATACATAATAATGCAGACTAAATACATCCCACGGACACAGACCTTCCTTCGGAGTGAGATTGTGGGCTTAATCACCACGAGTGCCCACCGCGGATTGGAAATTTCAAGCGCTGAGGTATTTGAACACCTCAGGCGCTCAGGTTTCCTCACTATATGTTCCAACCCCGTTAGCGAGTGGTATTGCCCGGTTTCGAACTCACGACCTCCTGATTGCGAACGGGGTTCTACTGCTACGCTACCACGGCTGGCTTTACTGCGGTAATATTTGTATAGATGTATGTATGGAGCGAGGCACGATAAGCAGTTGGTGCCGGCTGCCGTCGATAGATGGTAGTCGTTAAGCCAAGTCAGAGACCTTAGGACGGCTTGAAAACTTCTGACGGTAAGACCAGCCACTAGTCTTGCAAGCCTCTACTAATCCAGCCTTGGCCCGCGTGGTGGAGTATGGCCTATACCTTTCACAGGAAAGAGACCCGTGGCCCTCGGTGGGGACATAATGGGTTGATGATGATGATGGTGATGTATAAACCGCTACCGACGCAGTTTTGGACTGTTTCATCCTTAAGAGTATCCCTCAAGAAGCAATTCCCATACAAACGTAGCTTGGTTTTTAATCACAACCGACATGTCGGATCGCAATGAAACTTTGCCAATACGTTTAGAGGGCATAAATCTAGATTTTATTGTGCTCAGAATTGGAAAAAAAAACATTCAAAAATAAATTATAGCCGCAAAGACTTTTGACAGTCTCATGGCCAACATTCTCATGGCCAAAATTTCTTTTTGGCACTATCAAACCTCGATTCGTGTCCTCGAAACGTATTGGCAAAACGGTTGATAGCAATGTCATATTGATGTCAATGATGGCACAATCTTGTGCTATGGCACTCATTAGGGGAGGGCCAAGGCCAGAAGTGGACTAATATAGCCTGAAGAAAGAGGAAAAAGAAGAATGCCATATTGGGGAATGACAAGTTAGACCTTGTGAATTAAACTTTATTAATTTCTAGGTATCACAATTGAAAACTTCAATGGGGTCCTCATATAGAAAAAAATGCAAATAGGCTGAGTTCAGCAGCAAATGCAGTTAAAAGAATTAGGGAACTAACTGACGTCGCAACTGCTAGGCTTGTTTATTTTAAAAACCTATTTAGAGGCTAAAAATTTCACCCATGCCGGGATTCGAACCCGCAACCTCTGGCTATCCGTACCAGCGCTCTACCAATTGAGCCAATGGGCGACTCACGGCATCAGTGAAATTTCGAACCTCTTTACAATATTCTCTGTATTACGTACATTTTATTTTATTTTATTGTTTATTTTAGTTACTTCCATAGTGTTATATCCTATGGCATACTACTGTGGGGATGGGCAGCAGACATTGAGACCATCTTCGTCTTGCAGAAGAGAGCGATCAGATTCATTTATAAGCTAGGCAGTAGAGATTAGTTAAGAGATTTCTTTAAAGAAACTAACATTCTGACAGTTGCCAGCCAGTATATCTATGAAAACATTATGTATGTCATGAAAAATATCAGTAACCTTAAAACTTTAGGTAGCCAACACATTTTAAATACTAAATAAACTTTTGTTCGCACTATTTAGTCTGGCAAAGGTTAATACATCCTTCATGAGACATTGTATACGCTTCTATAATAAAATCCCTGAAGCTTGCCTGAAACGCGCATCAAAAAATGTGTTAAGTGCACTTTGTGCCAAAAGAGCTACTATAACATTAAGTTTTATTTAGATGACATTGTCTGGAATTAAAGCCAATACAATGCATGAGTTCTATTTTATCATTATTATATAAACTCTGTTAGTCAAGGACTTGAAAATACTAGTTTGGAGTTATTTTGTCAATTTTTTCCCCAAAATGATGTAGGTTTTGAAATAGACACCTAGTTTGAATTGTAACATTCATTAAGCCACAGATTCTGCGCTACTTTGAATAAAAACTTTTCATTTCATTATTGTATTCCGGCAAGTCGTTTGTAAATAAACCCCAAACTACATTTGTATGGGAATTGCTTCTTCAGAAGCCGCCTTAAGGTGCTATGCGGTGCACCAATGGCAATGAGGTATCTTCTTTTATACCACAACGCATCTTTGGAAAAAGTGATCATAAATTTTAATAAACTAGCTGTGCCCCGCGGTTTATCGATTTTCCCAAGGAATAAGATATTTTCCCACAGTAAAACGTAGCCTACGTGCTAATCCAGGGTATCAGCTAACTCCGTAACAAATTTTATTGAAATTTCTCCAGCCCTTTAGACGTGAAGTAAGAAACATACACACTTTCGCCGTTATAACATTAGTGTTATAATATACTCGTATAGTGTGATATGACGTGATGTGATGATGATATCAATCCTTTGTATGCCCCCACTGCCCGGGCACGGGTATTTATCGCAGGAAGGTTAGGCCATACCCCACCACGGAGGGCCAAGTCCGGGTTGGTAAATAAATATAGTAGCTTCTTTTAAAACTTACTGACTTTGAAGCACTTTGAAGCAGTTTTGCCAAAAAACGGCCATGATTATCAGAAATCGATCAAAGTCCTAGATTGTTGATCCTAGGTTATAGAATGTAGGTTATAAAAATAGATGCCACAGTTGTTAAGATTTACGATGTACCTACATTTTTTGAAAAAAAAAACGTATTATTAAATAAGTTATATCCTATATTCCATTGGTGGCGCTAGGTGGCATCGCGCATCGCCTTAAGGCGCTTCATGGTGCGGGCTAGCGCCACCAATAAAAAAAACCATAACTTGTTTTATAGTACGTTTTTTTCTAAACGTGAACATGAGATCTCTACATCTATGACAACTATTTTTGTACGTAATACAGAGAGTGTTGTAAAGAGGTTCGAAATTTCACTGATGCAGGTGAGTCGCCCATTAACTCAGTTGGAAGAGCGCTGGCGCGGATAGCCAGAGGTCGCGGGTTCGAATCCCGGCATGGGTGGAATTTTTTGCCTCTAAATAGGTTTTTAAACTATTTTTAGAACCTACAACATAGAAACTAAAACAAAGGACTTCAATCAATTTCTCATGTTCACTTTTAGATAAAACATGTTGTAAAAAGAGTTATGATTTTTATTCTTCTTTGTTCCATTTTCCATTCCAGCACCGCGCAGCGCCTTAACAGAAAATAAACAAAATTAAACCGACCTTTAACTGTTTTCACGTAGCAAGGGTATCTCTTCACAGCTTTGTATAATATAGACGACACACTACTTCTAAGCGAATCATTTCCATTCTCCTGATTCCAAGGAGTCAAAGTAACATTCTCATCTTTGCCACTCAAATTGTAAGGCAGCGTTAGCACTGTACCACTAAAACATGATAGAAAGAGGACAACGAAAGCCTTCACACACATAGGTAATAACAACATTCCACAAAATGCTCTCGGTATTTTTCGATAAAATGGCGCGGAGCAGTCGTACAAACGTGCGCCATGCACGAAATTATATTGTGTAAAATTTATAAATAGCGACAAGTGAAATGTGACGTGAATATTATCGATTGTTTTGATTAATTACCTACCGACGATAATTGTAACGGCATATTACTATCTCAAGATAAGGCGATATCTTAAGATATAGGTAGGTACATATTTTAATTCAATCAGTTTTTGTCTGGATATAGGTTTTTGTTTTTTGTTTTTAAGACAATCTAATGAATTGATAAGAGGATTCAATAAAGGTGTCGGCCAGGAGAGCCTACGGGATATTTATGGTAAAGAAAGTTCTTTCGTTCTAGTTCCGTGCATCTCAAGGCACGTTTTAAGCAGTCGATGCCGGTTGCCGTCTTTAGATGGCAGTCGTTAAGCCAAGTCATACCTTAAACAATAAATGTTATTTTGATTCTGATACTAAGATAGCCCCGGATGCCTGAGTGATCTTAAGCGATCACGAAGGTTAAGCAACATAGTACGCGTTCAGTGCATGGATGGGTGACTGTCTATGACTAACGCTAGTGACATTTTTCCGAGCGGATCCGTGCTTCGCAAGGCACGTTAAGCAGTTGATTCCGGCTGCCGTCGTTAGATGAAAGTATTGCAAGCCTCCACCAATCCAGACTAACTTGGCCCCCGTGGTGGAATATGGCCTATACCTTCCTTAGGGAAGAGACCCGTGCCCCTCGGTGGGGACATAATGGGTTGATGACGATGATGAACATCCCGACTGCTAAGCATTGACTACTTGAGAACCTACAAACCTCGTAAGGAGTTACTTTGTTGAGTGTAATCCCGCTTGCTTAGTATACAGGGTGTCTCATTCAAATCGGTCAGTATGGGAAAGTCTGAAACTATAAGACATACGAAGATCTGTTCTGAGGAACCATGTCATCGGTTTTAATAAAAGAAAAACTGCATTCATACATTTTAAAAAACATCTGTACTCCGTTCGGGAATCGAACCCGGTTGTTTTTAGCCTCTAAATAGGTTTTTAGATCTTCGTATGTCTTATAGTTTCAGACTTTCCCATACTTTCCCGATTTGAATGAGACACCCTGTATATTACTCGGATCAGCAGTTGGATTGTTGAACAATTTTAATTTTGTGTCCCTTTAGTGATATTTTGAATTTTTGTTGGATTCACGTTGTATGTTGGAACACGACGAATCGATGGAGACATTATTTGTCAAAATCTTGGTTGGTTAAAGAGTCATGAGGGAACATAGAATCGGACATACTTACAAACATAGATAGCCTATGCATTACCCTCTTTTTGGGCTTCGCCACAGCCGGGTAATGAAGCGAGGATTAACTTTTCCAACAGAACATACTGGTAGTTAGTTCTGATATTTCCGCATTTAGCCTAATAGTTGTACCTATGTACGTAGTAAGCGCTGAGGTATGTTAGCACTTCAGACACGAGGGTTTTCACACGATGTTTTCCTTCACAGTTACCGAGTGATATTGGTAATACTTTTTCACAAATTTACATAACGTAGAAAATAAAGCAATGGCTCTAAGCAATAAGGCCGCCAATTGTACTGTATATTTGTAATTATTTGGTACAGTGATATCGTTTCGATGTTAAACCTAACTGCAAAGTAGGTAGTCGGGGCTGTAAGTAATGCAATTTGCTTAAGTCAGATGTCGCTGCCTGTACGTAATACAGAGAATATTGTAAAGAGGTTCGAAATTTCACTGATGCCGTGAGTCGCCCATTGGCTCAATTGGTAGAGCGCTGGTACGGATAGCAAGAGGTTGCGGGTTCGAATCCCGGCATGGGTGAAATTTTTAGCCTCTAAATAGGTTTTTAAATTATTTCCTGTTTGTTTTTTCCTGGTGTACAATAAAGAATATTCTTATCTTCTTATCTTATCTTATCCAATGACTTTATTGACAGTGCATGCCGGGATTTGAACTCACGACCTACTGATTGAGAAGTCGGCGTTCTACCGCTCCGCTACCGCTCTTTCAAACAGAACCTTTCAAGCCTTATACAAAACCGGTTCGAAAGAGAGAAAAGAGTCCGAATACTTTGAATGGAGTCAAGTACAAGATCCCTCATTAGGGCTACTTTAAAATTATTACGGGCCATTATATTTACAATCACATAGTAATACAACACTGAATCGGAGCTGCATTGGATAATATCTTTTTTGTTTGTGATTTATATAGAGTGGTTAAACGGATTCCTGATTAAAACTCTGCCAAGTGCTAGTACGGCTCGCGCCCAGAGCCTTTGTTTATGAAGTTTTTACGATCCACAGGGCATAGGCCTTCTCTCAGAAAGAAAGAGAGAGAGGAAGAGAGATATATATATATATATATATATATTTACATCTGGGTACCGATTCAGCGTCCTTTCATTTCGCATCATTGTGACGTCCACCATTACTAGCAGGTTTAGATCGACTCTGCCAGTGAATATTAGTTACTAAATTACCTGCTATTACAGTGTATTACTTAGTTTTTCCATAAAGTAATTAATATCGATATACAAATATATGTATACCACCATGCACACTCATAGCTATGGGAACCCCCTTCCATATTGCGATCCATTTAACACCCGGCGAATATTTTATAATATTATTTCACATCATCGACTATACCAGCTCCTTCAGAATGCGACGTTGCCATGTTGTGCGTCAATACCTAATTTCCATATTTGTATTATTGTTTGAAAGAATACCACTTCTTGCTCGATAGGAACGTGGTGTTGCGTTTCTGGTAAGTAAGGCATCCGAACTCCCGAGGATTCTCAGACCTGCATATGTCCTTAGTTTTTAAGTAACACAATGAATTCTCAATTAAATAAAGGGTCGAAACTTTTCTGGATTGTATCTCCTGGATGGGCCACGCTATTAGCTTATCATCAGGTATGCCTTATGCTTTGCCTATCCAGTTCAATACCAAAATATCCGGATATTGGAATACAAGTGGATGTATGAAGGTAATTTTGAGTAGGAAATATGCTAAGTGACCGTTTAAGAAAGAATGTTTAAATCAATGTGTATATTCATACACATTGATTTACACCTTATTTTCTTATGGCATAGGTGTATCACGCAATTTTATTACCGTATACGAAAGTCATATGTAACCAGTCATATGTCAAGTGACCGTCTTCTTTTTGACTTGAAATTTATTTATTTTAATAATTGAAGACCGTCAATTTTCTTAAAATTGCTCGGTATGCGAGTTATTTGAAATGTTGGGCAGGGTAAAAAAACAAACGGGTGGTTGGTATTGACCTCACCAGGAGAGCTGATAAAATACGGCGGAAAGAAGTTGCATAAGCTGGTCTGGGAACTATTTGTTCGCATGTGGGAGCAGGAGCGCGCTCCGGATACCTTAAAAGAATCGCGCATAAATGCTTTCGACAAGAACAAAGATCTGACTGCAACGCTTATCGCGGTATTTCGTTTCTTTCTGCCCCCGGAAAGGTCTTTGCTAGAGTTCTCTTAAACCGCCTAAAGAACTTGTCCGTTAAGATTCTGCCAGAAATCCAGTTTGGCTACCGACCGGACCAAGGCATATGCGAAGCTATATTCTCTGTGCGTCAACTGCAAGAAAAGAGCAGAAACCGGTCGTCAGTTATACCTTTGCTTTATGGACCTAGAGAAGGCTTTCGACAGCGTGCCTCGGAAAGCTCTATCGTTGGTGCTAGGTAAGCTTGGGTGCACGGAAAAGTTTTTGAGACTGCTTAGACTCTTGCATGACGACATGCAATGCTGCGTTGCCATAGACGGTGATCAGACAGACTTCTTCCCCGTTACCTGTGGGTTGAAGCAAGGTTGCGTTTTAGCAAATACTCTGTTCACCTTATACTTTGCGGTGGTAGTTAGAGGAGTCTTACAAACTGTTTCTCAAGGAGTTCGCATCCGCTTCCGCACAGACGGCAGCCTTTTCAACTTGGCTAAACTTAAGGCTCGCACTAAAGTCTCACACGCACTGATCACCGATATCATGTATGCTGATGACCAGTGATAGGAATGGAGCGGGCTTATTTACCTAAACTTCGAGGAACAGAGAAAAAAATCGGAGACTTCCTTACGACAATATTTTTTTCCGGGACATCACTTAAGTAAATTAAAAATTAATAATTAATGTTATTCGGAATAAGTAATTGGTCTCTGTTTACTTAAAGTTTGAGACTAGACATAACATAATGTCCAAAATTTTCTGAAAGTTTGCTTTTTGGAGAACATTATGTAAATGACTTAAAACTGTTAAACTCAATCTTTGTTCAAGAAACCGTACACTTTTTGCAGTAAATATCTGCTTTTTCGCTCCATCTCGACCACGTTTCTTGAGATTTCTAAAGTTCAAGTGTATAATTTAAAAAAAAATATTCCGGCAATTATTGTCTTTAAAATAATAAAACAGACATTTCATAACTTTTGAACTCTCTATATGTATTTTGGACGGAGATAGAGGATTGATAATTTTTAAAAACGAAAGGTATTTGTCTTTTATCTTACTAAAAGATACAAGAAGAAACGATACAAGAGTTTATTTAAAAATGTGTGTAATTATATTCTTTTTGATGCACTAACCCGTGCTAAGGACAACTTTAAAAACTTATTTAGTGGCTAAAAATTCCACGTACCTAATACAGAGAATATTGTAAAGAGGATCGAAATTTCACTGGTGCCGATGAGTCGCCCATTAGCTCAGTTGGAAAGAGCGCTGGCACGGATAGCCAGAGGTTTCGGGTTCGAATCCCGGCATGAGTGGAATTTTTAGCCTCTAAATAGGTTTTACAAATGTTATTATTTAAATAAGGGCCGGATCACATTTTTCAGTAACACAAAGTAACACTTTGACAAAGTAACACATAACACTTTTCAAGGCGACTTTGTGATTTGTTATGTATAGTCTTAAACTTTAAGTAAACATAGACCAATTACTTATTCCGAATAACATTATTTTTTAATTTACTTAAGTGTTGTCCCGGAAAAAAATGTTCCTCGAAGTTTAGGTAAATAAGCCCGCGCCATTCCTATCACTGCTGATGACAATCATGTGCTTCGTAGCAGAATCCCTAGACGGCCTGCAACAGCTAATGTCAGCATTTCACCAAGCCTGCCGTAAGTTCGGCCTGAAGATCAGTGTCAATAAGACGGAGGTGATGTCCCTGGACATACACGGTCACGAGACACTGGCCATAAAACTTGGTGAGGATGTGCTGAAGCAGAAATTTCGCTATCTGGGGGACACTGTAACATCCAAGTGTGACCTTGATGCTGAGATAAATAGCAGGGTAGGTGCCGCAGCTGCAGCATTCGGCAAGCTATGTTCCAAGGTCTTCTGCTCTGATGACCTTAAGTTGGCCACTAAGATATCGACATACATGGCAATCGAGCTGCCAAACCTCTTATAGTCCTTTGAGACATGGTGTGTATACCGCCGCCACATTTGCACTCTGGATCGCTTCCACCTTAAATGCCTCCGTACCATCATGAAGATCAGATGGTCTGTTAGAGTGCGAAATACCGAAGTTTTGCGACGAGCCAATGTTGGTGGCATTGAGGCCTATTTAATGCGCCGACAGCTTCGGCGGTGCGGTCACGTATCTCGTATGGCGGAGGAAAGAGTGGTGAAGCGCATCTTCTATTCTGAACTAGAGGAGGGCAAGCGGAGTCATGGCGGTCCCCTCCTCCGGTACAAGGATGTCCAAAAGCGACACGAATAGATGCAACATAAAGCCCTCCCGCTGGAAACGGGAACGTGGCAGCACAGCGGCCAGAATGGTGCAGGATCGTGAACAGCCAAGTACGTGAGTTCGAGGTTCAGCGTAAAGCTGACCTTGATACCAAACGCGACCAGTTAAAGGCTCGCCCACCTGCTGCCATAACATATAACTATGAGAACGGCATGCTCACGTGCCCTCAGTGTGCACGGAGTTTCGCCGCGAAGATAGGCTACATAAGCCAAGCGCCATATTTCTGATTAAGGGTCAAAGTGGTCGCCATGGCCGAAATCGGTCGGAGCAATCATCATCATCATACGTCACACTATAAGTTTTGCGTAACTTAAAAAACAACAAGTTATAACCAAAATATTATGTTTATTGCTTTTCAAAATACTCTCCTTTACATTTTAAACATCTTTTCATGCGATCGAACCATTTTCTAAAACCATAGATCTGAAGGCATGTTTTCTACGTGCTGATTGAACGCATTTACTGCCTCTTCGGAGTTGGTAAAAGTAAAACCTCTCATCAAATCTTTGATTTTCGGGAAAACACAGAAATCACAGGTTGCTAGGTCGGGGCTATGCGCAGGATGGGTGACGAGTTGTACTTTTTCGGAAGCTAAAAATTAGTTAGTTTTGCTTTGGCCGCGTGTCATGATGTAGGAGAACGCGGCTTTTTGGTCGCCTTTCGCGAACCTTTTCTAACACCCTGGATGAACAAATGGTTAAATACCACTTGGCATTAACATTCTTTTGATCTTCAAGTGCAATTGTACAGATGGGACCCGTAGCTGAGAAAAAAAGGGATCATTTTTTTACCAACGTTTCTCGCCTGCTTCACTTTTGTTTTTTAAACACCCATTTACAAGATTGTTGTTTTTCTTCGTCTTTTTCGGCTACTGTGAAAATGTCATAAACAGCATTAGAATGTCCATGGTCGTACTTTAGTAGCATCTGTGAGCACCATTCCACGCGAGAACCACACTTCTGCTCCGCTGTCAGTTTAAGAGGGATCCAACGAAAACGAAGTTTGCCAACTTTCAATTCTTCGTGTAAAATTTTCTGAATTTGGCTCATACCAATCCTCAATTAGTTCTCGAATTGTCTCATAGGTAATCCGCGAAATTTCTTCAATTAGCCGCTTAACAGTAGCCACATTATTTTCGTTGGCGGCAGTTGAAGGCGTCATGTAAAGAAACTCCACCTCTCTAAAATTCAGCAAACCATCGCGTCACGTTGCTCAAACATGGTGCTTCTCTTCCAAAAGCATTTTGAAGATGAGCGGCACAGTTTTGCGGGGAGAGAGAACTTTTTATGCCTTAATGTATGTGTACGCTACCGCGTTCTTGAAAAAAATGTAGCTAGAAAAGCCCTAGGGCTAAACAATAAAAAAAAACACTTCTTTCAAAAAGTTCGCGTACATCTAACCATCATACTGGCAATATACATCATGCATTCAGCATAATGACCAAAGATTCGCTTGCTATTCAGCATTGTCTTTGTGTGAGTATAATAGTGATCAATTTTAAATATTGAACGGCGAAGCACAATTTCGTTCTTGAAAAAAAAACTTAAAACGTTATTTCCTTGATTTTTTTTAATGAAAAAGGCAAGAAAAGAAAAATTTTACTTTAAAAAATGTTTTATTCTTGTAATGCCGGTTTTTTTCTACTTACCTCACAATCGAGATGTAAAGCAGAATAGTTAGCTCGGGTGTAAGCATCAATTCCACCCTCGAACTTATCTCGGGCTGCAATTGATGCCGTACTTGGCTACTAATATACTATTAATCATTTAATAGCATTCGTTTAATATAATCGTCATGAGCTTTAAATTAAAAATGCGCTGTTTATGTAAACAGACGCCAGTTGGTCGAATACTGTGATATGCTTCAATGTTTGGCGTCCGTATGTTGTACACATATACGCCACTTCTTCAAAATACGAACGCATGATACTTAGCAGTGTGAAAATTATGGAGCAACTAACGCCCGTTTAGTTGTTTATTCAAGACTATATTCATGTTCCTTAACTTCAACTTAAATGATTCATTAATTATTATTAAAATATTGGTATTTTTTATTATTTATTAATATTTATTAGTCTTTTAGTAAATCAGTATTTAGTAACAGGGCCTTTGGCTAAGGCTTTGGTTAACTTACGTTATTGTGACCTTATAAAACACTGCCCATTAATTTTCGTGCTTTGATAATAATTTTAATCAACATATCGTATTGAGTTTGTTATAGGTATACAGATGAAACCGGACGTGGAACATCTGGTCTTAATCTGGTCCATATATTACTCTACTATATTTTACTGTATTTCAAGTACACTTACATAAATATTTATTTTTATAATTATTTTTTTTTACATAAATAAACAAAATGCGCTTAGTGCAAAATTGTAAACATACTTAACGTCTCGTAATTCAAACCAATGCCCTCAATATTATCACCGCGATAAAAATACGGACCTCATTAGTCGTAAGATACGAATCCTTACTGAGGATTTTCAGATAAACTTAAAAATTGCGCTTAGTACAAACATAACATTTTGTACTGCAAACATATAAATAATATTATATTTATGTAGTCACATTGATTATATATGGACGTCAACAGTCGTAGGATGCAAACCATTAAAGACAATCTGACGTCCGTATATAAAAAAACACAAAACTACCAACTATTACATTATTTCACTGATTCAATTCACAATCCCAACACGATCACTGAGTAAGACATAGAATTTAATTTCCTTTGGCCTCTACCGCGACCACTAAACGTTTCTAATCTATCAGAATGAGGCTAGTTTAAGGTTTCCATACCATTACATTACAACGAGCGACACATATTTTCGTTTTTAATTATATTTTACTCTAAAAAGGAGTACGTTAAAGGAGTATGACTGCACTACAAACTTACTAATAACGAACACGCATTCATTTGTGGGAAAATGTCAAAGTGAGCAGCAAAATCTTCGGTTCTGAAGTGGAAATATTAAGTTCTCGGGAACATTCATGGACGTCAAATGTTGCTCAGTATGAATAGAACGCGTCAAACCGACATCTGTATATTATAAGTAGATCTCGCAGTATTGAAACTATTTCTCTTAGAACGACACTATATCATCACTCATCAGCTTTATTTGTGATCGGAACCTAGGTATTAGGTATTTCTTATCGATTGACAGTCAGTGTCTACCTATAGCTAGCAGGAGTACAAAACTTAGTGCCTACCCTACCTACTCCAGGTGCATGAAATAAAGTAGTAAAACGAGGGAATGGGTACGTACTACGGTCACATTTGAAATTATAATACAATTTTGAACCTTATTCCCCTTGACATAAGTTCCGTAAAGTGTACATATTATTAAAGGCGACTGTACATACATACTCACGTACCTGGTATCAACTTTAATAAATTCTCAAACTTAATCTTTCAAACCCAAAATAATGATAATAAGTACTAAATATAATAGGTAAATATTGAAACGGCATTCAAAAATTTACTCGTCGTTCCTTCAACCTTCTCTTTGAGAACGGCATTTCAGTTACATTAACACAGTCGTCACAAATTAGATCGCACTAAACGGCAACGTCGCAATTCGCAGCTACAAGTGACGGGACGCCAAATGAGGTGCACTATGAACTGGCGATTGAAGACAGCAGCGCCACCGATATTGGCTACGAAAATGCGCGGAACTACGGAATTATTCAGTTCAGTCAGAACGGAAGAAAAATGACTTCCAAGTTTTTTTTTTATTTTTAATTATTTGTGGTCAGCAGCGTAAGAGGAGGCGATTGGAACGGGTCTCCTATTTGACTTCCGTATATCGGACGTCAGAAGCAGGTGGACGTCCGATTAAATGTAAAAAAGCCCATAATGGACGCCGAATCTGTAGTAGGATGTAATATATATATATATATATATATATATATATATATATATATATATATATATATATATATATATATATATATATATATATATATATAGAAGATATAGAAGATGATATATATAGAAGATGGGTGCCCTACGCGTGCTATTTCAAGCGCTGAGCTATGTTAACCTCTGATACTAGGTCAATTCATTACGTTATCCTTCGCCGGTAGCGAGTTGTACTACCCCAACTTTACGAATATACGTACCAACAGAAAGAGAGAAGACTAAAGTCATTGGCACATACCAGGATTCCGGCCCAGTACCTCCAGAATACTAGAGTACCAGAGTACCTCGGCGTTCCTTAGCACCTCAGAAATAGAAATAATTATTTATTTATAGGCAGGGCTACATAAATAGACTACGAAATTAAAGTTTAACATAACAAGTCTGTTGAGCATCTATGGAATGTATACAGCGACATTAAATATAGCAACACTACAAAATTACATAACTGTAAGGAACACAAGCTAAAAACATTGAAACTTAACTAAAAAAGAATTTAGAACAAAAATAAACTTTTGGAACGAAAACAATCTACAAGTTAATTTTAATTAACTTTTGTTATTGAAAATTGTGTTTGCTTAAGCAAAATTTAGCTTGTTTAAATGAAACTTTATATACTTAATTATTAATGATTAATTTTTCTGGTTCTTATTAAAGTAACACAAAAAATTTAACCGTTTTCGTAATATCGAGTATTTCAATTACAAAATTAAACTAAGAAAAAGTATGTTTTTTTTTATTTTGCAAACAATTTCAATTTAATGATGACATGAATTCTAATCAACCTCACGTGATTGTTTTTACTAACACAACTGTACTGTGTACAATAAACAGTATTTATCTAATCTTACACGAAATCATGAATGAAAAATAATCTATAGAAAAAGTTTGGTAGTAACGACTCTCAATAAATTACCCATGCCACTTCACCTCACAAATCAACCTGCATATCTCTGACTTTCTGTAGATGTTCTATCTTTTTTTTGAGCGTTTCTTTATAGCTGGCTCGCACTGATTTATCGCATCAATAAAGTCATTAGGTAAGTGCCACCAGAACGATATAATATATATCCAATTTGTTTATGTTTTTTAGTGTTGAGACGCCTAGTGTTATCTTTGACTTTATTGCTGTGATATTGCTATTTTTATTTATCAGGAACTTTCACTTAATTGAAACTAAACAAACGGATGTTATCATAAAATCACTTTATTTTCATGCCAAATATTTCAACGGTGAAATTGAATCCTTGACCTAGGTGACTTCTTAAATGCACGTTGATAAAAGTGTGGCCTACACCACCGCAGTCCACTTCTGAAGAGCCGCCATCTTGGAAATTATCCACAACATTCACAGCTGTTATTAGGAAGCCATCTTCGTCGTCATATTTTGGAAATGGAACATCATCGTAGCGGATAGTGAAATATATAGGTCTTTTTATGTGCTCACTTTTTTGTATTAAAACGTCACTATGTCTTCTTGCACCTTCGTAAAGAGATTCTGTCGAAATTCCTTGTAGAAAACCGAGAAGGATGAAAAACTTATACATTTTTTCCTCCTTGTACTCTCGCACTGAAAACACTGGCCACTTATACGTTGAAACTTTTTTAAGATTGAAACCTCTTTTAATGATTGCTCTACCTTTCAAGTGCAATACTAAACACAAGACTGGTGATACAGATTCTACAACTAAAAATCGGAATAGATCTCGACAAATATCCTGATAAGGACTGTCAATCTGTACAGTCAGCCACATCTCGAGAAACCACTTTTAAATTGAAAATAGCACTTATATAGCGTTTATTCCTTACAGTTTTATGATTCTGACCATATCTATCGTGTTATCACGTTTTATCAATGACCTCACCATTCCGTCCTTTCCGTCCGTCCTATAGTTGATAAATTGCAACCGCCACGATGGCGTAGCAGTTGCATGTTATCAAATATACTATCTACCTAGCGTGTTAGAGTCTGAAGATTAAAAAACGGAGTGATGTGATGATAGGTTTATCCTTACTAGGTATAAAGTACTACCGATAGATGCCGTTCTAGGCCATTGAAGCGCTCGTGGCCTAGGCGAACCGAGTGATTGGAATCAATCACTTGGTTAAGCAACAACAGGCGCGGTCAGGTACAGGATGGGAGACCGTCCCGTGACTACCGATAGTGGCATTTTTTCCGAGCGCTTCCGTGCTTCGCAAGGCACGTTAAGCCGTTGGTGCCGGCTGTCATGCAATGCCAGTCGTTAAGCCATGTCAGAGGCCTTATGGGTGGCTTGATAACTACTGACAGTAAGGCCCGCCACTGTCTTACAATCCTCCACCAACCCGGACTTGGCCCCCGTGGTGGAGTATGGCCTAACCTTCTTGCGATGCAGGAAGAGACCCGTGCCCCAGCAGTGGGGACATAGAAGGGTTGATAACGAACATTGTAAGTAAAAGGACAGGTTGTATGATGGTATCATAGTTAACCGCTTGACTACTCAAACAGAGGTCTTAGGTTTAATTCCCAATGGTAGCCGCTATACTTGATTTGTATAAATAGGCCAATATGTGTCTTTGCCTGGTTAACATTAGATATATTGTAATATATTTATAGCATATGTGATTGATAATGTCCGTATCATCACATCAAGAGATTTCTAATGAAATAACCTCGCCGTGTAGGTACCCTTTTTTATTTTACAATTTTGTGCTTTGTGTGTAATTTTTATGTGTGCAATATAATATAAAGTAAATGCATATTGGCTAGAGCTATTGAAAATCATTTAAATGAACAATTAAGACGATCTCAGGAAACGTATAGAAGCATGTGGTGCTACAGACGCATGCTTAAAATTTACTGGACCCGAAAGGTTACCAACGCGGAGGTTCCACGAAGCTGTCAGTAAGAGGCACTATAAGAAGAACAATTGAAAACCATTTCCATTAGTGAGATTAATTTATTAATCCAAGCAATTACTCTATCCAATGTGAATTGTAAATATACCTGGATATTTCGAGTCTCTTGTCTTAAGATGACAGCGTAGACCTGTCGAAGCAAACCCTGCTATACAGGGTTTCCTACTGCAGGCCTCACTTATTCTAAATAAAGTATTCCCATTTCTTATTTTTTTTTCTGCGATTAGGAGGTACCTAATACGCCAAAGAACTAAGGTGACTGATAGCCTACAAGACAAGCGACTGCCCTTTTACTTTCGATGTTATGAAATGAAAAGGTTTTATTCAAAGTAGCGCAGATACTGCGGCTTAATGAACGTTACAAGTCTAATTAGGTGTCCATTTCAAAATCTAGATCATTTTGGAGAAAAAATGGACAAGAAAATTCCAAACTTAGTCTTCTGATGACGCGTCGTAATTCAACGCACAGTGACAAAAGATATGGAATTTTAATGGCATACTTATCGGAGTTTTTAAACTCCGATAAGTATGCCTTTGGAGGGGATCGGAAACTAAAACCTTATTAAGTAAATTAGAAATTAGGTAACTAATTTTTGTTGTCTATAACTTACAGAGACATTCTTTTACGTAGCCTATAAACATCACTGCAGAGAGTGAGTATGGATTTAATTACCACGCGTGCCCACCGTGGATCGGCAATTTCATGGGCTGAGATTTTTGAACTTGTTTTCCTTCACGGTTAACAGAAACATTAGATTTTAAAAGTTAAATTACAGTTAAAACACTGTCGTAAGACCCGGACTCGTAAACTACAGCAATCTGTTTCTTAGGAGCCATTTCCTACCTTTTTACAGTAAGCAATTAATTATTGACTTGAATTCATAAATTTTACACGCAATCATATATTATAAGGTTTGATAAAAAAAACCAAGTATCGTTATATTTATATGCTCACTCTCAAAATTCAAGACTGAGGTGACATTGTTACTGAGTAGATAGACAATATTTGAGGCATGATCTACTCTAAATCATTTGTATTGTGTTATTGGGCAACTGGTTTTAATTTGTTTTAATATGGAATGTCGGAGGGCGTCCTACACTACGTTTGCCGAGTCGCGGTCTCCACTCAAGGACACGTTTGCTCCAACGGTTGTCGGTTCTTCGCGAGATATGGCCAGCCCACTGCCACTTCAGCTTGCTGATTCTCTGAGCTATGTCGATGACTTTGGTTCTCTGTCGGATACATTTATTACGAATCCTATCCTTCAGAGAAACTCCGAGCATAGCTCTCTCCATAGCTCGCTGAGCGACTTTGAACTGGTGGACCAACCCTTTCGTGAGTGTCCATGTCTCGGCTCCGTAGGTCATGACAGGTAGGATGCACTGATTAAAAACTTTCGTTCTCAAGCATTGCGGTATGGATGACGAGAAGACTCGGCGACTCTTGGCCTCCCTCTCGAAATTGTTTTTACCTAACTGCAGAATCTGCCCAAGGTAAGTGTATTCGGAAACGATTTCGAGAAGGTGACCATGTACGACGACCGGTCTCGGATCAATGTGGCCGTTGATCATGATTTTGGTTTTATCCAAATTCATGCCAAGACCGATACGTCGCGAGGCTGAAGCGAGGTCGGTCAGCATCTGGTTCAGCTCCTCTAGCGACTCCGCCATTAAGACTATGTCATCTGCGAATCGCAGGTGTGAGATGTAGTCGCCGTTTATGTTAATGCCCTTTCCTTTCCAGTCCAGCGTCTTAAACATATCTTCCAACGCGCTTGTGAACAGTTTCGGGGATATAACATCCCCTGTCTTACTCCTCTGCGCAGTTGGATAGGTTTAGACTGCTGGCCCTGTACTTGAACACTCATGGTGGCGGCTTCGTACAGACATCTCAACACCTCGATATAACGATAGTCTGTTTGGCATCACTGTAAGGATTCCAGAACAGCCCAGGTTTCGACAGAATCAAAGGCCTTCTCATAGTCCACAAATGCCAGGGATGACGATCTGCGAAAAACTGCAGGCAGATGCTGGATGCGGCAAGCTGAAGACAGGGCGCTATGGCGCTCATTAGGGGAGGGCTATGTCCAGCAGTGGACTAGTATAGCCTAACGATGACGATGAATATGGAATGATTTTATATGAATCGATGTGATTTTAATATTTGATAAAATTTTATGAATTGATTGTTTATCTGAATGATTTGATTAATTTTGCATTGTTTGTTTACGTTAATGTCAATTTTCTCCGATTTTAAATAAACAAACAATCAATCAAACAAACAAACAAACAAACAAACAAACAAACAAACAAACAAACAAACAAACAAACAAACAAACAAACAAACAAACAAACAAACAAACAAACAAACAAATAAATTAATTATAGCGAGTCGCATCACGAGGGATATCCCGCGGCCGCTTGTGCTACGCTTTCGTTCACTGAGGTTTCATAAAAAAAAACCATCTCTAAAAGTCTTCACAAGATCTTCACCAAATTGAAATGGGACCAATGGGATGTTATTTATAAAAAAATTGTTAAAATCGGCTAACAAACGATGAACATAGACAAAAAAGTAATAGACGAGTCAAATTGAGCACCTCCTCCTTTTGTGAAGTCGGTTAAAAAGAAATATAAAGTGCGTTTCACGAAAGAAGTCCCTTGGATTTAGCAAAAATAGTCTCTATTACATGGTGATAAGAATTTCTTGAAAGGAACTATAATGTGAAACGCACTCTACGCGTCGAATTGAGAACCACCTCCGTTTTAAAATTTTATCAGAATTATTAAGAAACATGTGTGACATTAAAGTAGTATTTATATAATAATGTTTGATAATAAAACAATATAAATAGAATTAAAATATCATAGGTTTAATTTATAAAGGCCGCCTTTAATGTATAATGTTGCGTGCCTTACAGGGTCCACAAAGATCCACGTTTTTAGTTAGTTCATCCGTATATATAATTGTCGAATGCAATAAATTATTGAGTGTTGGGTATTGAATTGTAGTTCTGTGATTTGGGTCTAGCAGTGGACAAATGCAGGCTGATGAATTAGATTGGGCATGATGTTTTTCCTTGAAAGTTAATTAACACGTTCTTTCCAAATTTATAGAAGCAAAACGAGGGAAGTAACGTCGGAACATAAATGATTCTACTTGTGATACCAAGAATATTTACTTCCAACTGTCTTCTAGGTATTGATTGTAAATGTTTACAATACTTGACTTGCGACTTCTTGCTAGCCTTGCTATCAATTTAAACATACTAATATAAAGGAAGGATTCCATGGCACACAAAACTATACACAAAGAGCATATTTTTCTTTCTATTATTTCTGCTGAATATAATCTTCAGTCGATTCAACCTTTAAATCCGTGTATGGACGACAACAGACCAACCTTTACATATTATTATGAGCACTGCAATCAGTTTCGACATCGACACAACCCTTGTATGTCCCCACTGCTGGGGCGCGGGTCTCTTCCTGCATCGCAGGAAGGTTAGGCCATACTCCACCACGGGAGCCAAGTCCGGGTTGGTGGAATATTGGAAGGCAGTGGCGGGCTTTCCTGTCAGAAGTTATCAAGCCGCCCACAAGGCCTCTGACATGGCTTAACGACTGTCATTATATGAAGCCGGCACCAACGGCTTAACGTGCCTTGCGTAGCACGGGAGCGCTCGGAAAAAATGCCACTAGCGGTCATCACAGGACGGTCACTCATCCTGCACCTGACCGCGTCTGTTGTTGCTTAACTCAAGTGATTCATTCTAGTCACTGAGTTCGACTAGGCCACGAGCGCTTTAATCACTTTCATTAAGAGATAATTTCTAATTAAAATGTACAATTTTCCCTGCTTTCGACTGTATTCTATTAAGTTGCGTTAACGGCTTAGTTTAAGGTAAATGTCAAAGTTGATGTGCTGTCGAATGTAGGTGAGTACTTGGTTGCCTACGGTTAAATGTATTTTTCTATGCAGTGGTTTCACCATTTTATTATTAAGTCATTCCTACTTAGCCCTAAAGTACTTGTTAAGGCACGCCATTTCTTTCTTTCCGTGCCCATCCTCATCCAACCGCTGCCAATCTGCTTCGAATCGTTGGTCCAGCAAGTTTGCTAGTTTGTGGTCTCTACTGTAGAACCTTGAGAACCCATGGATTTTTCGGTTTAATAAGATAGAGTAAAACTTTTTTTAATTAAAACTGTTTTAGTACGGATTTCACTCGTTTATTATATTTTTTACAATTTTCCGACGTTTCGGCACATTTACAGGTGCCGTAGTCTCGGATGACTGAGGTGGTAGGAGTCTTTTTGAAAGCAATAACTGTTAGTTTACTACCCTCGGCAAAAATTACAAAAGTTCATTATGAAGTTACGTTCCAAAATAGGTATATCAAATATTATTTGTAATTGAAGTTAAAAATTAAAATTATAAACCAATTATTTTACATGAACTAAAAATATTGATTATTAATTGAAATTAAAATTAAATCTACAGTCACACTTTTAGCAAGGGGGTCTCATGCACTTGAGCACTGGTTCCCATGCTGCCGGTATATTCCAACCACGATCTCTATTGAAATTTGGATGCCGGCGGATCTCTACTGCCTCGCGTATCATTTAAAAAACAGTTTTAAATATGTCTAGTACTCGTGTTAACCTTAGAAAATACTAAAACTTCTTTTAGTTAAAAAGTTCGAGGTTTAGTTAAACCTCGAATAAATCGACAGTTATTTATTGTTTTCTCGTTAAATTATTTTTTTGCGTCATGGACAGACAGATATTCATTACATTGAAAATTGTGATAGCTGTGAATTGTGATTTTTGAGCTGAAATTCAAAAAATCCTTTTGAATTACGCAAATTCCATCAGATATGTGTTCTAACATACGTATGTAGGTACAAATATTTCTGTCATTCGCGTAATAAATAAATACCGTTCGTGTTTACGGTTTTGTACCGCAAAAGAAAAGACGGCACCTTTTAAATTAAGACTGCTGTCCTTTTTTCGTCCGTCCGTTCTTTTGTCCGTCCATCAGTCTGTTTGCCTTTAACTTGGAAATTATGTAAAGGTATCGAGTTGAATTATAATTATATACTTAGGTCTACAGTCGCTAAAAGCTGTGAATAAATGAAATGTGTAAGTGTAATCTATCGGATAAAACGTCTAGGCAGTTTAGGTCAAGTGAAAAATGTTCCCGTATCGGCCCACTTCTGCTGATACTTTCGGGATACAAATAGGTACGCGAATGTAACCCAATCATTATCTAACCTGTGAACCACATTGCTTCCATAAGGCCTGCCGCTTGACCTTCCCCTTCTCTTTCCCTCACACCAACACCAGCATCTCCTCTCCCTCTCCCACTCGGTGTTTACCAGATCGCACTTGTAAACTGACACACACAATCAGACTGACACTGATCACGTAACCTAAAGCACATCGAAAATGTCGCCATTAAAAGTTTTATTTACTTTGTGTGTTATAGTGGCCACAGTCCAGAGCACAAGCGTTCTTGTCGGTCAGTTCTACGATCCCCAAGGATTGGTGACAAAAGTCTTTGAGAAAACGGCAGAAAGGACAGGCGTTCCACTACTAATCAGGGAGGAAGAGTTACAATTTACTTACCCAAATCCAGGACTGAAGATCAGGGGAATAGCCATAAAAGATCTGGAAAATGGAAATGCGAAGCCGTCGATTGTTAGTGGCGGCCTAGGGTTCAATTTTGTCCGCATAAAGTTGAAAAGTGAAAGAGGTTCCGGATACAGATTTTTGATCGAGATATACGCTTGAGTTCTATGTGAGCCTGGTACTTTTGTAAATGTTTTTGTGAAATATATTGTGTTTTAAATGTTTTTGTGCTTTTCTTGCGTTATCTTTGGCAGAGTAACCTGGTTTGGTTAAAAGTCGCGATTATCCAATTAATTGTCAAAGTCACACAAACAGGCAGAACCCATAAAGGTTGACAAGTCCGTGAAGATTTCAACTCTTTACAACAAGATCTGTCCAAGATTTACACCCAATATCGCGAACAAAGACAATCGGTTTATATACTATTTACAGCTGTCACTTGTTTTCACTTGACTGCGAGAGGATTATGTTTTTCGAGAGTATAGTATGTATGTAGGTATTTTTATTTCTTTGTTACGCTCTGTGGCCTAAACGGCCTGATGGATTTTAGTTTGAGAGGTGTCGTTCGATTTACTTTTACTGGGTGAATGAATGTAGTTATATTATATTAAACGGGTCTAATCGCGATTATTTATTAAGTATTAAAAAAAGGTATATAAATTTATATAAATTTACAGTTTCGACGCAGTAGGTTGTTTTTATTTTTTAAGCAACTATCAGTTACTTATTTTTTTGTGTGCACATGGGCAACTAACAGCTTATACTATTCTTATTTTTAATGCACTAACCCGTGCTAAGGACAATTTAAAAAAACTAACAGCTGTTAAAGTGTATTTGTACACGATGAACTGGGGATAAAACTCTTTTTCCCTTTCATTCTTGTGAACGTTAATCATACGTCAATGAACCAAGTGACTACAGAGATATTCTATTAGGAAATGAACTATGGGAATTACCCCCCAATGATGGCACAACCTTGCGCTATGGCGCTCATCGTTGGAGGGGGGGGGGCTTTGTCCAGCAGAGGGCTAATATAGCCTGAAGAAGAAGAAGAAGATAGTTTTAGTTCTGCGCCATCACTTCTATCACCAATACTAACTGCAAATGTGGTGGTTAGGAATAATGATACATTGGACGGGCCAAAGGTTTCAATGGATCGAATGTAACCCAATCCTTATCAAATCAGTGAACCACATTGCTTTGCTCCAACACAACCGGCCGCTTGACCTCCCCCTTCTCTTTCCCCCAAACCAACACCAGCGTCTCCCCTCTCTTTCCCACTCACTGTTTACCAATTCACATTACACTGACTCATATATTCAGATTGACACTGATCACGTAACTAAAAGCACCTTTGAAATGGCGCTATTTAAAGTTTTATTTACTTTGTGTGTCATAGTGGTAACAGTACACGGTACAAGCGTTGTAGTCGGTAAAGTCTATGATCCCGAGGGATTAGTGAAGAAAGTCTATGAAACTGGCGCGGAAAGGTCAGCCATACCATTTATAGTGAGGGAGCAGGAGTTACAGTTTGCTTATCCGAATCCTGGACTGAAGATCAAAGGAATAGCCATAAAAGACCTGGACAATGGAAATGCGAAGCCGTCAATAACCCGTGGTGGCCTGGAGTTCGATTTCGTCCACATAAAGTTGAAAAGCGAACGAGGTTCCGGGTACAGATTTTTGATCGAGATCTACGCTTGAGTTCTATGTGAGCCTAGTACTTTCGTACATTGTTTTGTGAATTATATTGTGTTTTTAAGTAAATAATTGTTTTAATGTTGTTAAAAAGTGAAAAGTGTGAAATGAATGCCCTTCCTTATTCATTAATCGTTCTTAACGACGAACTAAGAAAGGGCTGATGATATTGTGTTCTGAAATAGACCCTATTCTTATGAGATTAGAGACTATAATAATGAGCGTAAACAAAGCCCCGGCTCGTGCGACGTAGGTACGGCGGAAACGGGCACGACACGGGAACGAACTTTTTGTCCTTGCATTGTAGTCTTTAAGAGTGTAAGTTTAAGGATTATTTTAGATTGAAATCTCCGGTTCACTGTAGCGTGGATATACCTTTATTTCTACTATATTGAATTCACGATAAGAACGCTGCAAGGTCCAACCAAACTACACTCGAAAGGGATACTGACGAAGTCAATCATTCTCAACAAGGGAGTATCCTGACTTTATAGAATAAGAGCCCATTTCTACGAATCAAATACGGCGGCCTTCATTGGGAATCGAACCCAAGACCTCTCTTTTGGTAGCTAAGCGTGGTTTTATAAACAAAATTAGCACTCTTCATTACTGAGATATCATTAAATTCATCAGTGGTTCGTATTGAGTGCTCTCAAATGTATAACAAACAGTAAACATGACCGGTGGGCTAATTACGCGCACCAAATCCTGAACGAATCTTATCGTCTGTCAAAATTTTATATTAATTTGACAGTTTAATCATAATTATCCGTCCTTCGCTAGGCACGTTCGGTGCCAATGGTAATGGCAGTCGCTAAGCCAGGTCAGAGGCCTTATGGGCGGCCTGATAACTTCTGACAGTAACGCCCGCCACTGCCTTACAATCCTTCACCAACCCTGATTTGGCCCCCGTAGTGGAGTATAGCCTTACCCTCCTGCGATGCAGAAAGAGACCCTTGCCCTAGCAGTGGGGACGTAAAAGGGTTGATATCGGAATCAGTTCGATACTTCCGGTATAAATAATGTGTACTGTTTACGAAACTATTACGTTAAAACTGTGACTTATTGAACGTCACAAATTAAACTAGAGGTCCGTTTCCAAAATCTAGAAATTTTGTAGGAAAATGGACAAAAACTGCATTTGGTCACGATTTGCAATGTGTAATATTTTATTTATTTATTAAGAAAAACTAGTGACGAATGCAATATATAAGATTATAGACTCGAGATAAAAAAACAGACAGTCATTATAAGTTTCCACAGATAAAACAGATATACAGGTGTAGTTTTCGTGTATTCTTCACTCCCTATTTATGTTCTCCCTCCACTAAACTTCTCCTGTTTATGAACGTTTTTAAAGTAATACTTTCGTAACACTATTTATTTACATTATTTATTCCGGAAGTACCAAACTGGTTCCGGACTTAAGTAAATAATGTTATGGACGTTGATGAAGAATTTGACTATTAAAATTAATTGTAACCTTGATTATTATAAGTTTAGTTTGAGTATACATTTTTCTAATTTGACATTGACATAATTAGATGATGCTTGCTTCGGCAGACATTAATAAAACTTGACCATGTCCTCGCGAATTACTAACATCATGCGGAAACAAACACATCACTTGATAACATCAAACTTTAATATTTTGCAAACAAGGCATTGGTTTATGCTATGGAACATATTTCGAACTAATTTATATAAAAATATCGTCAGTATAATATTAAAAATAACTAAGATACCTACATGTTAGAAAATCATAAGTTGAACACGAACGAAGGATTACATTCACTAGCATTTTATCAACGACGTAATCCGTGATGCCAATATAAATACTGAAAATTTTATTTTTGGCAATATGTTTACTAAATTTGACTATACTATGCAGAAAAAAATATAAAAAAAATTCTGCCGAACAACCTAAGCACCTTTTCCACCAACGCCAATCTCAGGTTATCATTATAGTAGGTATCCTTAAATAACAAAAAATACTGACATGAATGTACACTGAAAAAATATAAATACTTAACACACGAAAAGAGCAGTCGACAAATCACTTTTTCCCGTGATTGTTCATAAAGTAGCCTGTCTCGATCGCGTACACTTCCACCCAAAAGTTGTATCCGCGGAAGATGGTAGGACTGTCCAATTCTACAGTGACGGTTCTCTGTCCAATCCCGCCCTTCTTCACCCAGACTTCACCCCATTTGTCTTCCCTCAAATCCGATATCTTGATGGCATTTATGATCTGGCTCGATGAACAGTTGACCGTGATGTCTTCAGATCGGATCCAAATGGCAGGGTTTGCTTGGTGCACTTTGCTGTATATCAACTTTGAAGTGTAATCTTGATATCCGAGGAATAAGTCGTGAGTTCTCGTACCAGCAATAAAAAGAGCAGAACATATCAGTAGAATTATATGTGGAGACATTTTCAATAATGATTTATGTTGGTAGTTGAAAAATTTGAAGTGAAAAAAACACGTCTGAGCTTCAAGATAGATTTATAACAATTGAATTAGAATATTTCTCCAGAAAAACCATGTTTAAACATTTAATTTGCAGGGGAGTGTGATAGCGTCGCTGTTTATGAATGGTAGTAATAGTATTTAGTTAGGTGCGACGTGTTATGACATATTGTTCAAATACTTAATGTTACGTCGATGACTGACAATACCGGTATAGTCTTTTCCATAGAGGTTGACAAATAATACCAACAAAACTGAGCCATAATTTTACTGTATCGGATTAAACTATATAAACCCTAGTCTAAATTGGGCCTTCATTTTTGACTTGCGTTAAACCATAATATGTAATTTAGAACATAGAACTTAGTGACAAACCAAGTCGTCGTCGTCGTCGTCGTTAGGCTATACTAGTCCACTGCTGGACATAGCCCTCCCCTAAAGAGCGCTACATTGTGCTATCATAGGGGGTAATGCCCATAATCCCCACGCTGGGCATGCGGGTTGGGGATCGCAGTTTGGTGGAATTGTACTGCAGAGGGCGCTGCTGCCCACCTCCCGGTTTGTGTCCCTTAGTCGGCTTTTACGAACCAAGTGCCTAAGTTTAATTAATGGTGATTAGAGGTGAAATGGTGCATTACATGAGTAACAGACTGTACAGACTATATCACGTCGACATTTGCCTGTATCCACTCTACTCAGTTACGGGATATTCTGCAGCAAACATGTAAACTTCGAACTGCTGTCACGGTATTTATTTACATGCAAAAATCACAAAGTATTTATTTTATCTTCCAAAAACCAATGCGACACAAAGATTTTCGTGTAGAGACCAGGAGACCAGGAACTGGAAAATGCAGCGAAGGACGCCCAGCTCACTGAATCGACGATATGCGCGCCAAATCCTAAACGATATCAACCGTCTAACTGGCAAACTAGTGTGGAATTTGACACTTTCACCATTGGAATCTCTCGAGATTTGGGGCGGATAATAGCTGCTGGATTAGGATGCCCTAGCATAAAAATTAGTGGAATGCCTTGGAGGGGGCCTACATCGAGCGCTGGACGAATACAGTTCAACAGTTTGGTTTGGAGGTAAATTTTTTTTAACATCTATATCTAAGAGCCATTTGCACAAGCTCGTAAATCTGGATTTCGTCGTCGTCATCGTCGTCAGGCTATACTAGTCCACTGCTGGACATAGCCCTCCCCTAAAGAGCGCCACGTGCTATCATAGGAGGTAATGCCCATAATCCCCAAGCTGGGTATGCGGGTTGGGGGTCGCAGTTTGTTGGAATTGTATGCAGGGGGCGCTGCTGCCGATCCCCCGGTTTGTGTCCCTTAGTCGCCTTTTACGACACCCGCGGGAAGAATTGGGTTGGTGCTATTCTCTAGGCCGACACCACGCAGCAAATCTTGATTTAAACCCATTCAAACCGGATTCTCAATACAAAAAACTATCGAAATTGAACTAAACCTAGATTTAAGCAAACTGTGCAAGTGGCCATAAGTCGGTAAGTGATAATTACAAATGCCAGTCCATTGTTTACAAGTTTCCTAACTTGCTACTGCGCTAACTATACCCTGAACGGACAATGACGTCATCTCTCGTAAATCAAACACGATCGCATAACATCGCAGAAACTTTGATAGTACCTAATGATCACGTGGACTTAAAATAAAACGAATACGTTTCCATTTCACGTGTTATGATAATAACTTTCACACAACTGAATATCCGAATATCCTGGTCCCAAACTAGGTGCAAAATAAGGTTCTACAACAAGATTCTTCAAGAAATGTCTCTAATAGACTAAAACGGCAACTTGTTGTTAAAGTAGGGCATTCCCCCTCTTCACCCCTCTCCTGGCTAAGCGGTTCATTGAAGAAACGTCGAAAAATCAGGGCAGTATCACAATATCGAACTTAAAAAGAATATAAAAATTGAAAATTTTTAGCTATATAGGTTTTTAATTCTTGTTTTTATAATTATTATTGTCCTCAGCACGGGTTAGTGCAACAAAAAGAATATATTCATGTGTGTACAGCGATAATTCGATGTAAAACCTAACTGCAAAGTACGAGTAGGTGCTCGGGGCTGCAAGTGATGCAAATTACTTCAGCCAGATGTCGCTGCCTGTGAATAATACAGATAATATTTTAAAGAGGTTCGGAATTTCGCTGATGCCGGCACTTGCCCATTAGCTCAGTTGGGAGAGCGCTGGTATGGTTAGCCTGAGGTCGCGGGTCGCAATTTTAGGTAATAAAAACCGACTTCAGTACACTTCAGTGCACCAACGGAGGAGCAATGTCATTGTGGAGCCTCATCACAATCCATGGTGCATCTGCTCCAATGCCAATTGTGCCCTCACACCGGATGACCTAACGGAGGCCAACGCTGCGGCAATCGCAGTGACCAACTATTGGTCAGGTAGAATATAGACTGTTCGAATTGCTGACACGAAAAAAAGTAGTATACTGAGGCACTACAACGCACAAATAATTTAGACGAATATGACTTCTAAATTCGAATTACATACACAATGTAGGATTGTTAAGGTATAGGCAGTTATGAGAAAAAAGTCGATATTTAGTCGGTTAAAAAGTAATCTACCAAGGCTTTACAAATGAACTAGTATAGACGACCAACTCTTAAAAGGAAAACATCGTACAAAACCATTGAAAACTACTTTGATCAAGTCTATAAAAAAATCCCTCCTGCGGAACCCAACACTGTACGTCGCCCAACACGCACTTTTTTATTTGCATGACACGCAAACAGAATCGAGGGCCAGTTGTAACCTGAGCATATTTCAGCTATTGCCAATTAATAAAGAAACTAAACCAATCGTTAATAGATCTCCAAAAGTGTTATCATCACAGTCCATGACCCTGGACGTCACGTCACAAATACGGAAACCTACTCAGCGGCGATCTGTCAATTGTCTTACGCCTCGTTTACAAGTGTTTAGTGATTTGGGCTGACCAACACTTAAATGGGCCGTAAGTAGCATTTAACTAAAATTCTCCATACAATCCTATGTTAGTACATTATAAACGCGAAAGTTTGTGAGTATGGATGGATGGATGTTTGTTCCTCTTTCACGTAAAAACTACATACTTATATAACCTCACGCCTGTATCCCACAGGGGTAGGCAGAGACCAGGGACTTCCACTTGCCACGATCCTGACAGATCACCTTCGCTTCATCAACGTTCATAAGTCGTTGCATGCACGCACGTCGGTTCCGGGTACTTTTTATCTTCCCCTTTGCTAATACATCCCCTATTTGATCGATGCATGTCCGCCTGGGACATCCCTTACCAGCCTTACGTAAAAACTACTAAATGGATTTTACTGAAACTTTACTATAGTATAGCTTATACATCAGAATAACACATAGGCTACAATTATTTATGTTTACAGTTTTTGTTAAATGGAGGAAAAACAAAAATTTTGTAATTATTACATTAATGAAGAAGCCAGAAACTAAACATGGATCCCCTAAAGTGGCATTTAAAAAGTAGTGTAATTTGAACTTAGTTCGCAATAATAAAAAAATCATTTAGAGTGGTCAGGTATTCACATCACATATAATTTAGAATCTTAGCTAAGCAGGTTTGTACAAAAAATATTGCAAAATCTAGGCTTACCTGTAATTACTAAACAAAATGGCTATACTTGTTCATTTAATCGTTAACTTCTCACTCGCTACTTAAGACAAACTCTTTGATTTTTTTCAAAACCATTCTTTCTCAAACTGGCCAATAACGGCATCTTGTGGTCGTAGGCTTCTTGGGGTCATGAGGGAAGGAGGGTCAGACAAAATTGGGATCCCCATTTAAAATACTTGCTTGCTTACTTATTAGTCCCTGACGAGTCATTACGTAAGGACCTAGAGACCCCATCTATCGAGGAAGAAACCACAAAAAGACTTAAGACTTATAGAGATAGAATCTGGAACCCTCCAAACAAACTGGCAACCAATCTTTTCGACCCAATAATTGCAAAGCGGAAGCTGAAACGGGAAATTCCTCAGGTCTTGCTAAATGGTGAATAAAAAATAAGATTTGCATTTGATGAAGCAGTTAGGCCACTGGGTTTACACTGCACATGCCACAGATATAAATAATATCTGTACATGCCACAGATATACAAAAAAATGGCTTTGAAAATGCTGAATGACTTTAAAGGGCAGATTGCAAATGAAAATGGAGATAAAGAACGTTTCAGTCGAAGCCAAGCCGATTTCAAAATAATATTTGAAATAGCGGATTTGTTGTCACAACTGGAGCCTGTTTCATACAAATTCAATTCATGGTTTACTATGGCAATTGTAAATAACGCACATTGTAAAGTCGATTCACTCACAGATTAACTAGTAGAAAGACTCTGTTAAGCAAAGTATCTCGAATGAGCCGTTTTTAGCACAAATTTAGAAAGCCATTCAAGATGGCGCTTATAAGCTTATGGCATAGAAGAACCGGAAAACGGGTGTCAAAATAAATCTGTGCTTAGCAATATAAGCTGCTGTGTGGTGTCGGCCTAGAGAATAGCACCAACCCAATTCTTCCCGCGGGTGTCGTAAAAGGCGACTAAGGGACACAAACCGGGGGTCGGCAGCAGCGCCCCCTGCAGTACAATTCCACCAAACTGCGATCCCCAAGCCGCATGCCCAGCTTGGGGATTATGGGCATTACCTCATATGATAGAACGTGGCGCTCTTTAGGGGAGGGCTACGTCCAGCAGTGGACTAGTATAGCCTGATGATGAAGCAATATAAGCATACACATATAAGCGCATATAAGCGCCCTCTATGAAATGCTTCGTGAATTTGTGCTGATAACAGCTCATTGTCATAATAACCACGACGAATTGTAGTTTTATGAAACTTAAGTAGGTAACTTAAAACGTGATGAAAATGTTAAATAAAATAATAGATATTTCTTTCTCAAATTTGGCATATTAAGTAGCTTAAGAATTACCCACTATATACTCTTGTAGTAGGTAATTTTTAAGCTACTTAAAAGTACCTACTAATTACGAGTAAACTCACGAAAACACTACGTCGCCTCACAAGTACCTACATCACTCATATGTTTGCAACCAATAATAAAATTAGCGGCACCTATTTAAAAACCGAACTCCACGAGCGATCCTCATTTGTTCACCGAAATTCAAACTTGGAACTAGTTAAATTTCGATATGGCCGCCGCTCGATACGTCATCGCCATTTCGGCACTCGTTTTTCTTTCCATCGTGGACGCCAACGACCTGCGTTTGGGATTTGCACCCACGACTTCCAGAAAGATCTTCAGTGAGATTCGCGAGGCCAACCCGGCGTTGTGGAAGAGGACTGATGAGGTCACAGTCAACACTGCTGGCAATGAAGTTATCACCGCTGTCTACGTCACGGACTTGAGAGACGGCAAGGATGGTGAAGCTTACATTGTAAACGGTGGTATTAGTCTTCGGAGTGTGACTATTGGATTGAAGAGCCCCACAGTTCTAAGGGGGTACAAGTTTCAGATTGAGGTATTTGCCTCTGACCCCACAGCGAGGTACTACGCTAAGGGAGGACAAAGTGCCCCGTATTATGAGGACACGCAGTTCGCTACCAAAAGTTAAGTGTGTTTTTAAGACTGAGAGAGTAACTGGTGCTGCTTTTATGTAATTTTTCAATTGTGATATTATTAAAGGGTTGGTAGCAAAAAACGTAGTTTTGTGTGTGTACCTTTTCTATATAGTTGTAATTTTATAAAAAAAAAAATATTCTTAACAATTACCATAAAATTACCAAAAAGGATTTTATAGAATGATTATCTACTTACTTGGAATATTTGTCTGTAAAATTAAGGAAAAACAGAAATGAGATTTCACTTAGCCAATAATTGATAGGAATGTAATTTATAAACTCGAGTTAGAATTTATAGCCAATCTGTTGTATCTATATTTAAATAGACTGATTTAGGAAAATGTACTCGTATACAGGGTTATTACTAAAATGTACAATTCCTGATACTCGCCTATTAGAGGTTGTGTTTTAACACAACTTTGTTCGTTCACTGCTGGACGTACGCCTCCCTCATGGCACGCCGCTTCCTTCTCTCCTCTTCCATCCTCATCCAGCCACTGCCAGCATTCTGTCTCAAGTCGTCAGTCCAGCGAGCTGGCCCACAAACCTATCATTCCTATGCTGCGTTTGCCAGTTAGAAGAAAAAACATTTATTATAGCCACAGATATTATGGCGTGTGTACTGTGCCTATACCACAGTACACACGACATAATTTCGAAACACGTTTACTAAATACCTAACATTTTAAAAAAGTTCGTTTATTTGTGGCGGTGGTAGCTCAGAACCATTGACTGGCAAGCGAGAGCCCCAGGTTCGATCCCGAGTGCGGGCATGTACCAATGACTTTGTTTCATTTCATAGTTACGTACATTTGCGAATTTGTAGTCGCAATACCACACGCTAACGGTAAAGGAAAACACCGTGAGGAAACCCGCAGCTTGGTTGGCTCCGCACGTATTGACTAGTCTTTCCTGTGGGCTAGGCCGACTAAGCTGTCAGGATGGTATAGGTGCTGGGCAAGCCTACACCATCTATAAAACCATGTCCCAGGCACTACAGCGTCGGAGTGGTCCCTTCACCCATCTAGTGTGAGTGAAGATACCACTGGACGCTGTATAAATCATCTCATTAAGTAGATGCAAAAAAGGCCAATACTACTACACGTGCACAATAAAAATGTTATTAAAAATAATATAAACAGCAGGTTTGTGATAAAAATTACGTGCAAACGGACTTATTTAAAGTTCTTGGTCTCTGCTCGAGAACCTTTGAACCCCATCGACTATCTCGAATAATCGAATAGAATGTAAACTCTTTACGTTGAAATAAATTGAATTGAATTGAATTATCGGTTGTTAGGTTTATGTGACCAGCCAACTGCCACTTCAGCTTGCTTATCTTAGCTTGGCTTGTTTCATTTCTGATATGATTAATTAAAGAGTTGGGCGTAGCCCGTTCCATAGCACTTTGAGCGGACTAGTCCTGCCATCGTTGTCCACCACAGATAGTCTGTGGTATCCACATTTCACAACCGTATGTCATACATAATCATAACTAGCAGGAAGCACTTTTTAGAAACAACCCTTTATAATTGGATAGGAATTAAATGGGATTAGGTCTTGTAAAAGTATATTAATAATAATAGTTATTTAAGACCATTATTCTATTGTAGTTAGTAAAGCTTATCCTGTGTTAGTAAACGTGAAAGATAGTATAATTTTGATTTTTTTATTCTATTAGTATTAATTACAGTTTTAGACCTGCATTATTTCGAATACCTCAGGATTCAAGATGGGGATATAGAGTCAAAAAATTCTAGATCAAATTTTAATGTGCAACGCTATAATATATTGAGTATCAAGGACGTACTCAGTAAGTACATACCATTATTTTTATCAAATAACAGTTTAATTTATTAAACGTTTAATTTTTATTCTTAATGATGTTAATCACACACTAAATATTAAAATAATAAAATTATAAATACATTCGCAAAAAGCGTCGTTAAACATTAAAACACGAAATTAATACAATACACTCACGAAAGAAAACGCACAAACCCCCGGTTTCTCGTATAGTAACCGTCCGGTAAGGCCGGCTGGCTACTAGTAACAGCCGCTAGTATTTTTTTTATGTGGACATGTTACATAAAACAACAATTCTTAGTTCATTATGACATTTTGATGAAAATTGAGTAGCCGAGCTTTTCTACTTTTTTTTTTGTTAATCTATTGGTTGATCCACTTTATAACGTACATCGATTTGTCGTAGTAAACCATGGATTAAACGGGTCCCAGATTGTTAGTGTACGAAAAACCAAGGGTTAGAAAATAAGTCGCTAGGGCCAAATCTTACAGATAATACTTAAAGCTTACAGTCTTAATTATTATTCTTAACAATCATAGTGCCTACTTGCTTAATTGTGCTTAATTTGCGCAATATCTCATGTGTGTATGCAGTCTATTTTTAGACCTATTCTGTATAAAGTATTTTTTTATTTCTAATATTGGCTAGTTGCATGTCTAGCTACCAACGTGTCAATTGCTAGCAAATACTCGGGATGTGCTGAAAATCAGCGCTGCGTTGATGTTCGCACACGCAGCATTTAGCTGAGCATATCCTTATTATCGCATAGCGTTATTTAACTAAGTTTTCACTAAAGTAACTAAGTATGTATTTAACTTAGTCTATTTTAAGTTGTGTTTTGTACTTTTTTGCGATAATTAAACCATTTTTCAATTTTTCAATTTTCAAATCCGACGCAAAGGTCCCAACTACGCTGGCGGTGTTACATCGCCGAGCATGTATTATTAAAATACTTTTATGTACACAGATTCAAACACCCTGTATTGTTACTCATAAATCCTTAGCCAGCTTAGGTAGTTTAACGGCACGAGTCACGTGTTTTGTGGCGCCAATATGGCAGAACTTGACAATTAATGTACTACAACTTAATTTTTCATACTTATAAATCACATGACAAAATTTAAAACAACAAAATTTAATGTACTGGAAAGTCGGGACTTTTGATATTGACAAACGCACGACTAGCGTCGACGTCCTACTTTCCATGCCCTAGGCAGGCATGGAAAGTAGGAATTCCCCGTGGGACTTTATTTGAAGGACATAAGTGTCAATTTAAAGCGAGATCTGTCACAATATAACCAGGGGGTGCGTCTCTAAAATGTTATTCAATAAAGTCATATTAGTCAGGTAATGGTCGTTTCATTCACACTATCGGTAGTCTAATAACCAATCGCATTGCAATGGTATAACCCGTGCTACTTAACTCGGCGCCTCTCGCGATTCGACCTTCTTCGCGAGAGATGTCTATTTAATTTGCGCGGGTCATACCTACCCCTGGAATGACATTGTACTGCTATTGCTATGTAGACTACCACATTGAGGCAAATAGCAAACATTGTCGTGCTTATATCATTCTATTGAAAAACTATGTAAGTATTGGACTACCGCCTGGTCAAGGGGTTAGTTTCCAAGCTCTAAATAAAAACTAAAACTAAATATTCACTGTTTGCACCATTCAGTTGCAACTTCACATCGTATTTTTCAATACCTCCCGAAATGACCTGAGCACTTCCGTTTCCTTTTAGATCCTTCACAAGAATCCCGGAAATCCTTCTCGAAGTTTCCACTGTGACATCTTCCGTCCCTTTCCCTCCGGCCAGCTGGTACGTGTCGTAGAAAGAGATGGGACGTTTCTGTACTTCGCCGAGTAGAAGGTCCTCGGATCTTACTAAGATTACCAGCGTCAGTAATAAAAAATATACTTCTTGTTTCATATCGTTTGTTGGATGTGTTTTTTGTTAGGATAAGATGTCTTGGTTTATCTTCATGAATACTAGGCTCGATCTAAGGGTAAAGTACTTCCTTGTAAGGTTTTATATCGGAATGCAAATGAGTTATTTATAAGATTAATGAGTATTAAAATGCATCTGGCGTTGCCGGAAACTTAGCAGTACTTGATAGTACTGGCTTCTTAGGCCCTTTGTCTATTGTTGACTCTAATGTTATAAGTAATTTACATACATACATACATACATACATACATACATACATACATACATACATACATACATACATACATACATACATACATACATACATACATACATACATACATACATACATACATACATACATACATACATACATACATACATACATACATACATACATACATACATACATACATACATACATACATACATACATACATACATACATACATACATACATACATACATACATACATACATACATACATACATACATACATACATACATACATACATACATACATACATACATACATACATACATACATACATACATACATACATACATACATACATACATACATACATACATACATACATACATACATACATACATACATAACCTCACGCCTGTATCACAGAGGGGTAGGCAGAGACCAGGGACTGCCACTTGCCACGATCCTGACAGATCACCTTCGCTTCATCAACGTTCGTAAGTCGTTGCATGCACGCACGCCGGTTCCGGGCACTTTTTATCTTTCCCTTTGCTAATACATCCCCTATTTGTTCGTTGTATGTCAGCCTAGGACATTATTAGTAATTTCTTACAAGAAAAACGGGGAGATCTGACTGGCAGCTATTGACAATCTGCTTCGCATAATTATCTTAAAAATTGGCCAAGTGCATATCGGGCCACGCACAGTGCAGGGTTCCGTAGTGGCCGGTCAAAATATGCTGGCTTGAACGAAGGAGGGGCAATTAACGCACCACATGAAGAAATGCGCTTTTAAATTTCTCTCGAACATTCCAATAGCTTAAGTTTACCAAATTGAAATTCAATTCAAACTCAAAATTGTTTTATTCAAAGTAGTACAGAAACTGAAAGTTACAAGCTAAATTAGTTGTCAATTTCCAAATCCAGACAATTTGGGAGAAAAATGGACAAAAAAACTCCAAACTTAGTCTTTTCAAAGGCCTTAGCTATCAGAGTTTACATAATTATTGTAAAACCTAGAATAATTATGCAAACGCAGGCAAACCTACCATTTAAAAATAAACTTTTCATTTTACCGTTTTGTTGGCGTTATTTTTGTTAACTACAAAGCCCTAAAATAACATCCTCAAAAGTTTGACAAATAGTTCGTTATCAACCCTTGTATGTCCCCACTGCTGCGGCACGGGTCTCTTCCTGCATCGCAGGAAGGTTAGGCCATACTTCACCACGGGGGCCAAGTTCGGGTTGGTGGAGGATTGTAAGACAGTGGCGTGCCTTACTGTCAGAAGTTATCAAGCCGCCCATAAGGCCTCTGATATGGCTTGACGACTGCCATTACATGACAGCCGGCACCAACGGCTTAACGTGCCTTGCGAAGCGCGCGGAAAAAATGCCGCTAGCGTTAGTCACGAGATGTTCACCGATCCAGTACCTGACCGCGTCTGTTGTTGCTTAACCAAAGTGATTGATTCCAATCACTTGGTTCCGCTAGGCCACGAGCCCTACAAAAATAGATGGATAAGTAAAAAAACGGATTTTGCTGTTAATTGTCTTTATTACTTAATTACTTCGGTACGTGGCAGTGTCCGAGCTCTACCTACCTCTCTGGGATACAGGTGTGAGTTTATTTTACGTTATGTTACTTTAGTAAGTACCTACAACAACAATATGTGATCATCTCTTCGTAATCATAATGCACGGTCACAAAGAGCAAATTAGCAACTTAATTAGTATGATAATCATTAATTTGCATTTTAATAAGGTACGTGCAGATTGGCTGAGTTGAACAAAAGATGTACGTACGTTATGAGTTTCAAAGTGTATTTCAAACAAAAAACTTAATTTTGCTCATACAAAAGTAATACTGAAGTTCAGCGACTGAACTATAATAGGTATACGAGTAAATGCAAAAGTTTTGATAAATGTTTGTTGCTTACTCATCTCGCCAGAACGTCTAAACCAATCTGGATGAGTCATAGCACAGAGATAGATTATAGTCAGGAATAACATATAGGCTATATACTTTTTCTCCCTGAAAAATATACTGTTCTCTTGAGATAAATTGGAAACACTATTTTTATTTTTAATGCACTAACCCGTGCTAAGGAACAAATTTAAAAACCTATTTAGAGGCTAAAAATTTCACCCATGCCGGGATTCGAACCCGCAACCTCTGGCTATCCGTACCAGCGCTCTACCAATTGAGCTCAATTGGTAGAGCGCTGGTACGGATAGCCAGAGGTTGCGGGTTCGAATCCCGGCATGGGTGAAATTTTTAGCCTCTAAATAGGTTTTTAAATAAATTGGAAAGTGAAAAAGGTCGGGGCCAAGAGCTAGTAGTAAATGAAAGCGACCACGACAAGCGAAGGCACGAAAACTATGAATTCGTATAAAGGTCAAATACGGAACATGCGCCAGAAGCTCACTTGGACATTTGTTTTTGCATATTTGGCAAATATTAACCATCCATTGCCGGGTGGTCTGACAAATTTTAGCTCCGATTTTGTAAATTAAACATGCAGTGTACCTATTATATAATCATCGGCAAATATAAGAATAGCCAGGCCTCACTTGATCACTCGTTTTTTGTATATATCATTGTCATAATGTCAAATAAGTAGTGGGGTATCCACAGTTCTGGCGCAACAAGCTCCCGCTCTCCCAAGTGAGTGCTATCGATTCAATAAGACACCAAACATCTTTTTTCATCGGCAATCGTAAATTGTACTTATTGGCATCGGCCAATAAGTATTTACGATTAGCAAAGCGCCTCACTTGGTCACTCGTAAAAATTGCAAATCTATTATTATTATTTTCATTCTTTATTGCACTAATTACATGAGTAAATGTACAAAGGCATGCTTAGGCGACCTCTGTGGCGCAGCGGTAGCGCATCTCCCTACCATGCAAGAGGTCCCGGGTTGGAGCCCCGGCTGGGGACAAAAAAACCCCAGATCTCGGATATTTACATGTTTGTGATGTCGTTGTTTCTGGTACCCACGATACAGGGTATCCTAGTGTGGGGTCAGAAGCAATGTATGTGCCTGTGTGTAAATGTTATGTTAATGCAAGAAGCATTCTCTTCCAACAAACCTTGTTTGTCAACCAAATTTGGCAAATACCATTGATTGTCGGTTTTAAGCACTGAATTTGTGTAACTTGCATCTACAAAGCATCGACAAATAAACAAATACGAATAACGCTATGCCTGACTTGGTCAATCGTAATAGCGTACTTGGCAAATCTTAAGTACATAATGCGTAGGCGAACGTAGCCGTACCCTGTTTTGCGTATGTTTGGTATGGCATAATTATTGACGATGGTTACAAATGATACGAGTACTTGTTTTAAAGGTAAATAAATAAATTGTAGGTAAAATAAAATAGGAAATAAATATTTAAAATAGGTTTTTAAGATAAAATGTTACAATTATAAATTAATCATATTTACTGGTTTCTTGAACCTCTCTCGTGGCCTAGTGGAACCGAGTGATTAGAATCAATCGCTTGGGTTCAGCATCAAGAGGCGCGGTTAGATGCTGGATGGGTGACCATCCCGTGACTACTACTAGTGGCATTTTTTCCGACCGCTTCCGTACTTCGCAAGGCACGTTAAGCCGTTGGTGCCGGCTGTCGTGTATTGGCAGTCTTTATGCCAATACAGAGGCCTTATGGGCGGCTTGATAACTTCTGACAGTAAGGCCCGCCACTATCTTACAACCCTCCACCAACCCAAACTTGACTCCCGTAGTCTAACCTTCCTGCGATTCTGGAAGAGATCCGTGCCTCAGCAGTGGGTTATACAAAGGATTGATGTCATCATCCCTGGATTCATGCATTTTTGTGAATAAGTCACTAATTCGACCTTTTCACGTTCGTTTCACACGTGAATGGGAGTGCGTTTAATATTTTTGAATAATAGACAACAAGATGAAAACAAAAAAAAAATACAAATATGAGCTCTTTTATGTAAGAACTTCAGAGGACTCCTAGAAAAATTATCCCCACTTTCGGTGCGTTCCGGGTCATGGCTGTTACCGCCGTGACTGATCTGTACAATTCAAGTTTTTATATTTTTGATTTTTTGTGTGTTACGCAGGTAACTTAGTATAACATAATATTGTGGTATATTCTAGTAGGTACGGCGGAAAATCCAGTTTTGCTTCAGTCTGGATGTATTGACTTGTTTGTCATGTCTTTGCCTGTTTACCACATCACAGGGTAGTTTTGAACCGAGACAAGTTATTATATTACACTATTTTTATTTTTAATGCACTAACCCGTGCTAAGGAACAAATTTAAAAACCTATTTAGAGGCTAAAAATTTCACCCATGCCGGGATTCGAACCCGCAACCTCTGGCTATCCGTACCAGCGCTCTACCAATTGAGCCAATGGGCGACTCACGGCATCAGTGAAATTTCGAACCTCTTTACAATATTCTCTGTATTACGTACAGGCAGCGACATCTGACTTAAGCAAATTGCATTACTTACTGCCCCGACTACCTACTTTGCAGTTAGGTTTAACATCGGAACGATATCACTGTACTCACATGATTACACTATTTTTATTGGCTCAATTGGTAGAGCGCTGGTACGGATAGCCAGAGGTTGCGGGTTCGAATCCCGGCATGGGTGAAATTTTTAGCCTCTAAATAGGTTTTTAAGTTATTATATTGTGTGGAATCTATTACTATTATAATACAGCAACCGTCAGATTTGAAACCATGAGACCTTGGAACTGACATGAGTTGACCCGAGTAACAAATGCTTATCAATCTAATTGGGTCACACAAAGGGGTCAACTCTGCTGATAAGGACACTGTTTTCGACTGTTGTATGAATAACAATTCATCATCATCAACCCATTATGTCCCCACCGAGGGGCATGGAAGGTATAGGCCATACTCCACCACGGGGACCAAGTCCGCGTTGGTCGAGGCTTGGAAGACTAGTGGCTGTCTTACATAACAATTAAAATAGTTTAATGATGGACACTCAAGATCTCAGCTCCGTCTCGCATCTTTGTAGATAGATATATAGATAGAGAACACTTTATTGTACATAAAAGTGGTAATTACACAGACATTTCTAAACCCAAGAGTACCGACGGCGGCCTTATCACTAAAACTGATCTCTTCTAGACCACCTTTGGATGGACTGGACTTTGTATTAACAGTAAAACAAATTATTTATTGAAATGTACCTAAACGTTTTTCTAACACACTAAAATCTTTGGAGTAAAAGAAATACTGAAACAGGTTGAGGTTAGTATTTTCTAAGGTTAACACGAGCAGTAGACATAATTAAAACTCTTTTTATACGGATAAATCATACGGATAATACGGACATCTTGTGCCGATGTGGAGCTGCACAAACCACAATGCATCTTTGTGTCTGCCCTGAAGCTCCACAGTGCAGTGCAGTTTGCGGGATCTCATGGAGGCATCACCCGGCGCGCTCGCAGTGGCGCGGTTTTGGGAGCGAGATGTCTGAGAGGAGGGCGGCGCTTTCGACACGAAAGAAGAAGAATACGGATAAATAAATCCGTATAAAAACAGTTTTAATTAGGTTGAGGTTAACCTAAACCTAAACATCGTTTACAACGACAATATTTTTTTTTATTAATTACTACATCACTGGTATTGTCACCATTGGCGTAGTTTACGGGGAGGTCCGGGTGGGTCGTGCCCACCCCAGATGGTATGGTGCCCACCTCAGCCGTCCTATGACGTTATAGGACGGCTGAGGTGGGCACCATACCATAACTGTCCATTCAAGCGGGTTAATTTATTTGACGATTGGAAAGTGTCAAAATATATGTATTTGACAGTTCGATGTAAGTTAAATCGTACAACTTGATACAGTGGGAACGTTGGGTCATCCAACATATCCATTAGAATATGGGGAAGTAGGAAAAGGCCCGGAAAATAGCCCTAGCCACGCCAATGATAATAGAATAAATAAATTATCGACTTTGGCACATTCCACCATAGCTTCTAGAACCTTCCATACACTGTCACAGTGAAGTTGAACCCGTTGCCTCGTTGACTCTTCAGCTTTATCTTAATGAACCTCTGGCCCACACCTCCAGCTGACACGGTTGGGTAGCCCCCAGTGCCGTCTCTGTCGTTGTCCTTGATGTAAACAGCTCTGATGTACGCGAAGTTCTGCTGCCCTGGTTGTGGATACTCAATTATGCTGGTCCTCACGATGAAAGGGAAGCCGTATTTGCACTCGGACACTTTGTGCAAGACCACATCGCCATAACCAGCTTGTCCTAGCAGCAAATCGTGGCTTTGGCAGGAGTTTAAAGACACCAGGCAGAGGAGTAAGAGTACTGTTGTTAAAGACCGCATTTTGCTTGTGTTATATCGTCGTTCGTTCGAATTATGAGGTTTTAATTAGTCTCTGATGTTTTATATAGAAAGCGATGGCGTTATGCGCTAGTAGCAATGTTTGAGCTGAGCGATAACAGGTGATAACAGCTTCCCTTGACTCATCTGGTTTTGCATGGAAGTGTTTATTAGCAGACTACGGTTTTAACCTTGATATCGTTTAATGAGAACAGGCTTTCTGTACTCATTTTGGAATAGAATCATCATCATCGTCATTCAGCCACAAGAAGTTCACTGCTGGACATAGGATTCACTCTATGAACTCCATGGATTTCCAGAAAGACTGGTTGGATGCGGCTTGCATCCAGCTTCTTCCTGCCACTTTGAGGAGGTCTTCTGTCCACCTTTTGGCTGGTCGTCCTACGAGAATAGAATAAAAAAGATAGAACACACATACTCGTAAAACCACAATAAAAGTACAGCTATGGTAAGAAACTATATTTGTTGAATTAAAATTAAACATTATTAGGTACTTAATTCTAACTAGAAAAATAAAATGAAAAGGTGCAACGATATAGTGGGTGTGACGATGTGTGTCACGGCTTTAAAAAAAGGTTTTTGAACTCAGTATGTGTTACAGGAGAATCCCGTGACGATGGTCTATTCTATTCGTTCTCCTTACGTTAATTTCACTATATAATGTTTACGTTCCCGGAATCATAGAATCTGAAACCATCACTAACACTACCTTAGAATCTGAAAACACCACTTAACTGATCATCAGAATTTGTCAATGGCTTTTACATCTAGTTCAGGATGTTATGCAGCGCTTTTTAAATAAAAGCTTCTTCTTCCAAAAAATGTCTTTACAAAAAAAACTTCCCGAGCGTATTTACACTCGTGTCTTTATGATGTCAGGAGGCCTCTGACTTGGCTTAACACTTAATAAGGCAATGGATTATAGTACCCACATTAAATTGTACCTTATCAACTTGAAAGAAAGTTCGAAATCAATTAAAAATCTATACTATCCATGCCTGATGAAGTATTAACGACTTACCAATCCGGACTTGGCCCCCGTGGTGGAGTATGGCCTATACCTTCCTTAGGGAAGAGATCCGTGTCCCTCGGTGGGGACATAATCGATTGATGACGATGACCAAGCATGTTAGCGCTAGACCATCGCTGTATTTTTCATCCTAGTTCCTTTCTACACAACCCCCTCTGACTGCAAATAACCCGCCCATCCATCACGCGTCACTTTGTCTTAGACACACGAGCTATGACGTCACGCCATACACTCCGAGCTCAATGTCAAGTTTGTTTGTTCCGGTGAGATTGAGAGGAAAATATCGGTTTGCGGAAGGCAGGGTAAGGTCGGCAGCGCGTCAACCTTTATGGGAGGTCGTGGGTTCAAATCCCTGTTTGTACCAATGACTTTGAAGCTATGTTCATTTGTGAACTAAGTTTTCTAAGTTATGTACATTTGTGTATAGTAGCGATACCACTCGCTAACGCTAAAGGAAAACATCGTGAGGAAACGCTAGTGTCTGAAGTGTTAGGTAACATACCGCAGATTGGCCATGAGGCTAAGTGCGGAAAATCTCAGTTCTGCTCTTTTATGTCTCCCCTGCGGGAGCACGGGTTTCTTCCTGTATCGCAGAAAGGTTAGCCCATACTCAAGGATGGTATACTCCACCACGGGGGCCAAGTCGGGGTTGGTGGAGGATTGTAAGACAGTGACGGGCCTTACTGTCAGAAGTTATCAAGCCGGCCTCTGACATGGCTAAACGATTGCCATTACATGACAGCCGGCATCTACGGCTTAGCGTGCCTTAGAAAAAATGCCACTAGCGGTAGTCACGGGACGATCACCCATCTGACCGCGCCTGTTGTTGTTTAACTCAAATGATTGATTCCGATCAGCCGGTTTGACTTATCTCCTCGTATCTACTGTATTTTATACCAGTACAGACACCGACGTTACAATCCTACACACTTAATCTGTACGTAAATTATATTTGCAAATATGGGTACGAGTATTAGGATAATATGGTACGTGTATTGACATTAAAATCAATGGTATTGATAAATAAATATTACTTTTACCTTTGTTCCAGTAATCTGGCCCTCCAAGACTTCGAGGAGTGGGCGACCCAGCCCAGCGTATTTCTCTCGCCGACCTACCGCCTCTGCTCGCGCCTCCGAGGGCTGACACCAGGACAAAGGCGCTTATGTCGACGCAATAAGGACCATATGGCGTCAGTCAGCCGAGGCCTCAGGCTCGGCATTGAGGAGTGCCAGTATCAGTTCAAGGACAGGAGGTGGAATTGCACGGTTTCGAGGGACGAGACGGTGTTCGGACCGCTCACCCTCATAGGTGAGTTGAATGGTTTATAGGAAAAAGCAGATGAATGTGCTCTTCCATTATAAAGCGAGCCGCATCCACTGCAAACATACTATCTCTTCAAAAATCTTTCAAATCAATTGTACAACCTTTTAATATAGAAGACAGAGTATGTGAGTAGTAGAAGCGTGTAAATCTGAAGTAATAAGAAGAAAAACAACTAGGTAAGGTTTTGAAAGAAGACGGTGTTTTTATAGCTTTTCTCAGACGTGAAATTGCACCGTCTCGTGGAACGAGACTGTGTTCGGACCGCTCACGGTAATAGGCTTGTTGAAAAGTTTATGGGGAAGAGCGGGTGATCGTGCTCTTCCATTATAAAGGAAGCCTACGCTACCACTACAAACATTGTAGGTAAGGTTATAAGAAATAACAAAAAAAAATTGTAGGTAAGGTTGTGAAAAAAAACGATGTTTTTAGAGATTTTCTCAGACGTGAAATTTCACCGTCTCGAGGGACGAGACCGAGTTCGGACCGCTCACGGTCATAGGCTAGTTGAATTGTTTATAGGGAAGAGCGGGTGATCGTGCTCTTCCATTATAAAGGAAGCCCACGCTTCCACGGCAAACATCTCAGTCTCTCTTCTAATATAGAATTTCTAATATAGAAGGGAGAGTATGTGAGTAGTGGAAGCGTGTAAACCTGTTATAAGTATTAAGAAAAAAAAATTGTAAGTAAGGTTGTGAAAGAAAACGGTGTTTTTATAGCTTTTCTCAGATGTAAAATTTAAAGGGCTACTCCCAAAATCGTGGGGAAATCATAGCATTCGTCAGTTGCGGCAAAAGATTATTTTTTCCTTATTCGCAACCATCTTTATCTGTTTCGTGACACTTTATTTTGTTGATTCGTACCTACTACAAACTTTTCAAAAAGACACTAACCTCTACCTACAATAAATAATATCAATTGACAATAAAGACACTCTCGTTGACGCAACGTTGACGTGCTCCCAAAGTCATTTCATCATCTGATAAAAATATATTTATTATTTAATACTTTAAATATGTCTTCTTCCAAGTAACTTTTGAAATGTGTGAAGTCTATCAAACGGTTGTTTGGAAGAGATCACTTTTAGATAATGCCACTGTACGGTCAGCAACTACTGAAAGTACATGACGCACGAGGTAAATTGCGCAAGTAGTAAGAGGAAATAAGCGGACGGCGCAGTTTATTTTTGCGATACACTAGTTTTTAGGTTTATTTATAATTTAGCTATAACTATAAAGTACAATAGAACCAACGATACTGAAACGGTGTAAGTAGGTATGGCTGTCAACAATTTTATCACGAATCAATTGAAATACCGTAATGTTAGCGTCACTGTAACCCTTTCGTTACGCGAAAATTTTATGAAAATACCTATTGTGATTACATAAATGCAAAACAAATATTAATTTTATAATTATGACACCAAAATTATTAAGCTATTTAGGCACAACACAAAGCTGAAACGGTGTCATTTGACTGTGAACCATTTTTTCACGAATCAATTGAAATACCGTAATTCAGCGTTGCTCTAACCTTTTCGGTACGTGAAAGAGTTCTAGGGGCACATAGAACTGTAGGAGGTGATGTTACGTTACGGGTGCTCCAGGGACACAACGTAGATTGCAGCGAGGGACGAGAGAATACCAAAATGCACAGTCGAGTAATAAATATTTCTCATAATGGTATCTTCTTCTTTTTAATTTTTTCACTTTTACTATTATAACACATTCCAAAATAGGAGGTTCCAGGCGGCAATACAACTACAACGGGGAAAACTTTGAAATCGCAAAAAAATATCACCTCTTTTACCACCACCACATACGGCATTAAAATGTGGGTATAAAATACATGACAATTTTAAACTTTTGTTATTTTGAAGTTTTCCCCATGTTAACAACACTCGTATGTCGCTACTGTTGGGGCACAGGTCTCTTCCTGCATCGCAGGAAAGTTAGGCCATACTCCACCACGGGGGCCAAGTCCGGGCTGGTAGAGGATTGTAAGGCAGTGGTGGGCCTTACTGTCAGAAGTTATCATTTCGCCCATGAGGCCTCTGACATGGCTTAACGACTGCCATTACATACAGCATACTAGCTTACCGTGCAAACGTCAGCATGCACATATGTACTTTTCTTTGTTACCGTTTTACGCAACGTCCACTAAGTCGTATCTTCTTTGCTATTTTGAATAAAAACCAATTTAAATTATGCATAAAAAAGGAGTTTTCTGAATGAAAAACATCTAATACATTTTCCACGACATTCTCCTAGCACCGACTGTGTACAATATTATTTGATAACGCATTCCATGAATAATTTATGATATCACATCACTGTCAGAGTAGCAAACAAGTGCTATCTAAATCAAAGAACAAATGGAATTGCCTTCATGAATCATGAAAACAATAAAAGTATCGTAAAACAGAATAATTTTACTAGGCTATTCGTAAACACGTATATTTCGCAATGCTACGGTCTTATGAAGAAACATTAACAATAAAACCAGACATCGCGTCTGGATTGATGACATCTTTTTTTTCGCCTTTTGACTGAAACAAAAGAGAGCTTGATTGGCTCTCGAATGTGAAGTCGACAATACATCGATAATAATATATATTATTATAAATTATAGCGTAACTATTACGGTATATTTTCTATACAAATTTTTAAGTGACGGCATAAGCAGCTATAATACATATTTTATGACGTCACCACCTCATACCGAAATAAATATACTATCGTATACAGTGTTGCCAACGTGGGCGATTTTTCGCCATTTAGGCTACTCGGATAGAAAATCGGCGACGAAAAAATGTGAACGGCGACCGGTCGCCTTTTAGGCTATCTCGAGGGCAACTCAGAGTTAGCCTAAAAAAAGAAAAAGGTAGTGTCAAAATTATAAATACGGCCAGTACACAATGGCCCATGCTGGCCCACTGCTCGCCATCGCCATTGTGTACATGTGGGAATGGTGTGTAGTGGCGGACAATTGCCTATCGTGGCGCGCAATCGGACAGTTGTCGGTTTTTCGGGCACACTTCAAATGAATAGTGGCGTAGCATGGCCCATCCCTGTTTACACAGTGGCCCATCGTTTAGTCATGTTGAGTCTTTTGCGCCATTTTTTCTAATAACTTTGTTGTTGTACATACTTCTGTAATACTTGTAAATAAATACATAAATAGTAAATAAATAAATAGCTACGGCCGCAATTACTTCCACGTCCAACGCAAGTTGTTTGCCAGACAGCAATGAGCCACGCGCCATTGTGTAAACAGCAAGTGATTGTGGCCTACAGTTGGCAATGGAGAGCAGTGGGCCAGCATGGGCCATTGTGTACTGCGGGTTTAAAGCTAGTAGATTCTTTGGTGTTGCTAATAGGATATGAAGCAGTATCTGTAGCGTAAATTATTTTTATTTTAGATTATGTAAATAGTTATTTGCTTTAAAGATATACTAGTGTTTAAGTCTACAGTCTTTAAGAATAGTATATTTTAAAGCAAATTACTATGTTTTAAATTTCACATTACAATAACAACTTTTTTTAAAAGTAAATAGTAAAAAATTTTTCAAAACTACCTTTTTATTTTATTTTTAATGTTTGAGTTTAGGCTACTTATTTAGGCTACCTCGGCAAAAATTGGGCTACTTTAGGCTACTTAAGCTTTGAAAAACGGCGATATCATGCTGTGAGTCGTTGGCAACACTGATCGTATATATTATAATACTAGCTGACCTAGCGAACTTCGTAGCGCCTAACAGTAGATTCTTTATTTATTTATTTTTTCTCCGTAAGAACCATCCTCGTACTTCCAGGAATATTCTAAAAAAAGAATTAGCGAAATCGGTTCAGCTGCTCTTGAGATTTGCGCTTACCAACACATTCAGCGATTCATTTTTATATTATAGATATTATATTAATGCATATTATTGTATTTGGCCGACCATCATTATAGCACGTCATATTAATATATATTTTATGCCACAACTGGCAATAAGGTGTTTTTTTCCGCACGCTGCGCGTACGGAAAAAGCCGCTTTCTGGCCAAGTGTAGACATAAAAGATGTACACAACTCGGGAGGTAATAAAGAAAGCTCTCGATCGCATATTTACGTCCCTCGCTTGCAGCTCGGACCGCAAACTTCTGCGATCTGCGACGTTTTTTTTAATAAAGTTTTAAGATACTCCGTCTAAAAATGAACGATACTTTTAAAAATCTTAGCAAAGAGGTTTTATGTCAAGAAAGTGGTCAATATTTTATGAATAAAATTAACTTTGGGAAATAAAATATAACAAATAAACATTTAATTCTTTAATTTAATTAATTTTGACAATAAATTACAACCATTTATCTGTAACAAAAACACAAAAATATTAATTTACT